>JAPFBL010000309.1:0-607500 GCA_026182355.1 Hermatobates lingyangjiaoensis | reverse complement strand
AAACATTCTTATTGTTGTAATAATTTATAAAAAAAATGTGTTTTTAATTCGAATCTTGATAATAAATTTTCAATGAGATTTAATAAGGCAATATTTTATATTATGTTCGGCTAAGAGAGCTGGCTGTTCTTGTAGGAAACAAAGGGTCCAACAATGGTTTGGAAAACAATGGAGAGCTCCCAAAATAGCATTAGTTGAAGATTGTGTCCCTGTTAACTTCTTTTATGTATCTAGAATCTTTTTTCACCATATTATTAATGCAGAAATAAATTACTTCAATATTTTTAGTTAAAACCATATTTACATGAAGAAGGGGGAATTTAATACTGTATATGATATTATATTAATTATTAAATACGACTTCTACTGAAATAGTTTTATATTAGTCCATTGTTTGCATGAATTTTTACTAATACTCTTTCCTGCATTGATGTTCATCGGTTATTTTTCAGAAGATCATCAGTTAAAGAAAGAATTGTATTGCCTATACATTCAGATATTTGGTTTTATTTATTAACTTATAAACTTTTATCATTTAATTCAATAAAAAAGGAGAAATACAGGAAATTATAAAAATGGTTCTATAGCCTTATCCTGAATTTTGACTTTAAAATCATGGTATGTTTTAAGAACAGTTGGGCATAATTTCTAAAAAATCTCACATAAATGAGAAACATGCAGAAAGCCTTTTCTGAACAAACTAAATTTCTGAATATTTATATTACTTGAGTTGCCGTAATAATACTTTTTTTACAATAAAATTATTGCCCTGCAGTTTTGCAAAAACTCGTGACATTCCTACCAATCAATACTGTAGTAAAAACTGGTTAATTATAAATTTAATTTGTTTAGAGTAGGTGAATAAGAATACAGTGGAACTTCTTAATACGAGTGCCTGATCGTACGAGCAATTCGCTTTACGAGCAGCTATTCGTAAGTATTTGTGTCTCGTACGAAGATCAAAAATTCGTAGTATGACGACGAGCTCTCTTCCTCATGTCTAGATGGTCTCCATTTTAGATTAATAATACAGAATTATTTCTTGCCTGCATTTTTATCATTCATATTACATGTACTGTGTTTATTTTTTCTATTGCACATTTTCTATTTTAAAAAATAAATATGAAGAGAGGAATTTTCAAAATGAAACGAATTATTTACTTTTATATAAATTTCAATGTGAAAAATTGTTTCTTAATACGACTAAATTGCAATACGAGCTGTATCTGAGAATGAATTAAACTCGTATGGTACTACTGCATGGTAATTAGTCATTGTTTTAGTAAAGAGAATAGTGATATTTTTGACTTAATATTTTTAAAAAATCAACTGTAAAAAACTATACTGGTTAACCCACACAAAGTACCGTATATGTACCAGATGTGTGAAATGTAATAATTGTCAGGTGTTTAAAATATTTCGATTAGCAAAAGCTCACATGCAGCTAGGATTCATATTTAAAATATCAAAATTCAATCAAAAGATTTTAAGATTGCTATTTTTAATGATCATTATTTACTGTAAAGTGAAGAAATCAGTTATGTCCTACTTAGTTAAGGGAACTTTTATATTTTGATATTTGACCTTTTTTATCATTACTAGTTTATAGAAATAAGTAGATTTGTTATGCAGATATAGTGTAACTGATTCAGTAAATTTATGGACTAAAAGGTTTTGTTATATTTCCGTAACAAAGTTTCGAAAAAAAAACAAAACTGTTCATTTTGTACTTCTGCACTATTTACATTTAAGTCTATGAACTTTTATTCCATCCGACTCAGAAGCTTATTGGCTGAAGTAGAAGCCTGTTTCGAGGGCTGTATTTTATTGCCGTAAAATGTCAGACCTTGCCTGAATGGCCTGCAACTCCAACTGTTGTCCCTTTTTTCTATCTTCAACAAGATTTATACAACATAAGGGACAAAACAGCTGTTGCATTATTGTAATAGATCCTTTCAACATTGCTAAAAACTTACTGTATAAATCGCAAAACATACTTTCAAAAATAATAAGACTTTCTTTACAAGATTGCTTCTGTGAATTTTTTTTTAAACATAACTAAATTTTTCAAGAAATAAGCCCATTTGTCTTCAATCTAATGTATACAACTTTAAACCATTGAAAATGTTAGTTTAAGCAGTAAAACTTGAAAACTGTATAGTAGCAATTCAATGACATAAAATTGCAAAAAAAAACTAGTAAGGTAACTTGCAAAATTGTAGCTGATTATTTGATTTACTCACTGACTATTATATTTCAGTAGAGGTTCGATTAATTTTAGGACTTTTTTTGTGTGACACGTTACCAATGATTCAGTCATAAATATGATTTATTATGTTTATTGGTGTAAAAGCTAGATTTACTACAATTTATGTGTGTTTTGAAAGTAGTACCAATGACTTGTAAATTAATTATGTAAAAATCAAATTCCTTTACAGAAAAAATATCTACAAAAATATGTGCATTATATACAATGTAATACTTTGACTCCAAACTGCATATAAATTTGTCAGATTGATTTTAAATTTCCTGTAAGATAATCAGAAATTTTAACTGTCCAATGTAATTTAATCAATCTACCTCATTTGCAGTAATCATAGGTCATATGCGATTGCGGAAGTTTAAACCCATTTCAAAGAGATAAATTTATGATTTGTTAGTTTCTTAGCTTTATTTGTTTTGTATGCAACTGAATTAAAAGAATGACTGATTTCTATTACTTTTCTCCAATCAGTGATATCAAATATCGGTGCTAACTTTTTTGTTAAGTTTAAATGCCACTTTACTGAATAAAGCCTTTTTGAAAATTAGAAAGGTTTTGAAAATCATTGAGATTATTACAGTAAAAATAAGGAAAAAATAACCAAGCTGATTATTCAAGATATGCTAGGAAAAAAATCGTAAACAATTAATAAGCAATCCACAATTTTTGTAAGAAAGATGAAATAATCATGTTACATAATAATATTTGTAGAAAGATTACGAGATTATCATTGTAATGACATGAATTCATGATTATGTACAAAGGTTGCATTTTGTGAATAATAAAAAGGCAAGCAGTGGGGACAATCTGATTGAGAACTTAAATTTCTAGGAGATAAAACGTTGGTTGCTGACCTCTAGTGAATTGCTTAGTTTCTAAAAATAACTGAGAAATGCTTGTTGTAAGCAATAGAAGATTTCGCTGATTATGAACAACAAACTAATATTTGTAGTGTTGTATGATATACAGAGAACTATTTTTGACATTAAAGGAAGTTAAGTGTTCACTAATGTGAAAACAATTCGAAAGCTATGTTTTAAATGTAACGTAACAAAGGAAGTTTTGATGTAACAAGCAACAAATCATCTATTTGGTTTGCTACTTAAGAAAGTCATGTCGGAAAAACTGTGATTTAACTTTTTCTCTTAATAAAACTCCTTGAAAAAGCGCTGGCAGTTGTTAATAAAACAGTGTACTTTGAGGAAATCATAGAATTGGTATGAAGTGTGAAGGAATGGCATTCATGAACTGGTAAGTCCGAAACTAGTTATCTGAGAATTTGATAAATCTTATCAGGAATACTAGTAAGAGCCTTTGAAGTACTTCATGGAGTGATGATAGTAGAAGTGGTTGGGAGACAGATCTCTGTACAAATCCAATAATTTATCCAAAGAGTACTCTGTCAATTATAATTATTTAGGTTACTTAATGTAGATTTTATAATTATAGTTTTATATAGTATTTAATATCTGTAAATTTCAATGTATTTCTTTGAAAGCACATACTCTATATTCATTTTACTGAATAGTGATAACTACAATAAAGTTAACGTACTATTAAGAAAAAATTTGGTATGTATGTTTTTTCAACTTTTTACAGTATCTAAGCTATAAAGTATCTAAGTAATTTTTTTCTAAAACTTAATTTGTTTTCATACACATCAAATTAGATAGAAATAACTTTTAAAAGTCAATATTAATCCAGTATTGTAATTCGTACATATTCATTAATGATTCCAAAAAAAGTTAATTAAGCCGCAATATATCATTTTAATTTCATAAACGACTAACTCTTTGGTTTGAACCATCTCTTCTCTTGGTATCCCGGTAAATCCCCAAAGACGCCTGTGAAAATTGTGGTGCAGAAAGTTATTCAAGACTACAATGGTATTCCACTTGAAATTCTAAATATTTAGGAGTTTGCATGAGAACCAGAATTACTTTTCTTCAGCGTTTGAGAGGTTAGAGTTTTACCGTCTAGTGGGTTAAGTAAAATAATTATCATCTCCCTGTTTTTTTTTTGAAAACTAAAATAATTTTATTCATATGAATATTTTTAACAATTCCAATTTAAATTTAATTCAGAAGAAAGGAAGTACAGTATATGCTACACATATTACTCTATTTAATTTTTTTTTATAGTTTTTAAGAATATGTAGTATCCAAATGCTTAAGTCATTCTCTTCTGATAGTTTAAATAATTAAATATGATAAATAGTTCAAATATTGATAAACTAAATCAGTTAATGTGACAACATGACAAAGTTTAGGAATTTTAGATTCAGAACAAGGGTTTATATATATGTATATATGAACCCTCAGAGGTAGTTGAAAGAACCAAGTTATCCAATTATCACTATCACTATATTCCCAAAATTGGAGCTAGGGTAGCAAGTGTCTTGCGTGCTCACCGATGACAGTACTGCAAATGTATTATATAAAAATGTAACAAAAAAATAATTTATTATTTGCGTAATATAAACACTGGTAATAAACTCAAGGCATGGAGTTAGGGTAGCCTACTGGCTTGTGTGCTCACTGATGACAGTAGTACAAATATATTAAAAATAAATGTAACAAAAAAAATATTTGGAATTAAAATTGGAATAATATACACAATGGTAAAAATGTAAAGGCATGGATCTAGGGTAGACAGTCACTTGCCTCCTCGCCGATGACAGCAGTGAAAATCTATTATATATAAATATAACCAAAAAAAAAAATTACAATTTGCGGAATACAAACACTGGTAATAAAATAAAGGCATGGAGTAAGAGTAGAACAGAGGCTTGCGTGCTCACTGATGACAGTAACGCAAATGTTTTATAAATTAATGTAACAAATATATAATAACCTACTACATTAGAGGTTAAAAATGAATAATTTTATAAACAAACTTGAACACAATTGTCAGATAAAATACGAATGTTCTAAGGTAATATTATAAAGACACATTTCTTTCATTAATATTATTTTATGTTAGATAAATAAATTGAATATTTCAATTTACATTTTGTTTGTTTTAAATGTATTCCATTCTGTATATAACTTGAATTGATGTTTTATTTGTTTATATGATAAAATAAATTATTTTTTTACTTTTAAATGATTTTTATTTTGCTAAGTATTTTTACTGTGTATATATCTTGAATCATTTTAAGAATACTATATAAAAAGCTTGGGTCATCTGTTTCCTTAATGCATTAATAATAATGTTCAGTGAATTAATTTCAACACTTGTTGTTATAATTTCTGAGTGACACAAAGAGTCACAGGTAGTGTAGTATATCTATAATTTTGTCTGCGTGGTAAAATTTAATTGTATGTAGGAAACGAAAATGCTTTGATTCGATTTTAATCCAAGTCATCCAATTTCTTGGCGTTACCAATGTGGAAGAAATATAAGATGCCTTCCATGTGGCTTTCAATAATGTTTATATCAGAAGGCGGTAAGAAAAAATAATATATTGGGAAGGGGTTAACGTTGATTTCAGAAAAGTTTAGGGGCCTTTAATTAAGGAGAATTACGTATAAAAGGTTTTGAAGAAGAATTTAAGTCACTAAATATTGTTTGGCTTGACGGGCGACATCGACTGATTGCGGGCGAGAAACAAGTATTCAAATAAATATTATTTATAATTTTTATGTTTATCGTAAAATATTTTTTAAATATAATGACGCTAGAAAGTTGTAAGATTAACAAATACATAAAAGAAAAGTTAAAAGTATTATTACTCTTATTAATATTTGCAGTACCAACAGTAATAAACTTACAGAAAAGAAATATATGAATTTCAAGTAAAATTAATTAAATCATTCAGCAATTCCTAAACGCTACCAACATTATAAACCTTGCAGTCTTGGGTTTTAATAACTTCTTTATCTAAATATTTGTTACATTTCGAACTTTTGCTTTATTAAAAATTTTGTTTTTAAAAAAAGATATGAAAAAAAAAGTATCCTCTTCAGTTATTGGATAAATCCTTTTGGCCAACGTACAAATCAGTGGGGTTAATTTTATTACTCAGTGTAGCAGCATCCACGCAAATATTTACAGAAGGAAAGAGTTTGCTTTTCTTAAAGAGTCAACAGTTGACTGGATAGGCTACATTATGAATAAACTTCATGTTTGACTTAATGTTTATAAACCTTCCGATTTCTTCGTCTATTTAAACGACTTGTAATATAAACTGTTTTTTGTGTATACTTTAACAAGAACTTCAATGCGTTTATATTACAATATTATCTTTGTTCAGTTGATATTGTAACATAAAATCTTTAAGGATACGTACAAAATGTGTATCTTTCATATCATTGTCAAAATTCGAAAATAAATGCTAATTAGTTCATTTAGAGATTGTGCGTTATTAAATACATAATATTAAATAAAAAAAAACAGATCTTATAGAAAAATTACTTTAACAAGATAATTTGGTAATTTCATCTTTAAGTAGAACGCTGATAATTTAACAGAGATTTCCTCCATAACGAAAACACTAAAAACAAGAGATCACTACTTTAAATCCGTATAGCATGTATTCAATTGAAATTTAAACAATAATTTCATCGTTTTAATCTAACTGACTGGCTAATATGCAATAGTAACAACTTCAAAATTCAAATAACAGATATTTTTATTTGTACTTGCTTGGACTTCACAAAATGTCATCATGTAAAAACTTTCATCTTTCTCAGATCTCACCGACAATCAAACAAAACTGCTCTCATCTTAAATTGCCTCACATAATTCATAAATATTATAGATCATGAACAGAAATTGACTTTTAATATCAAATACATTCATATTGCCATGAGTCCGTCATTTCAGTACACCATTTTAAAATGAGAAACACATTTATTTCAGTTTGTTATTAATTATTTATTGATTTACTTTACTTTGGTTATTTGTCTAGCAGTTAATATTTACTATACATTATTGTCACTGCTATAAAACGTTTAATTCAACGAATAAATCATAATTATTTATAATATAATATTCATATTTAAATTATATAATATATTTAATATAAATATTCATAATTATTTTTGCAATATGAAAATGAAGGGTTTGAAAAATTATAATCAATTGCTTCGAGTTCTACGTTAAAATATAAATAGAATCAGAATTAATAACATAGATTTTGTTACTTAACAAAAATATAACTTAACAAAAAATATAAAAAATATATTCTGTATACAGATTTGATTATGTAACTGTTTTTTAAAAGATTGTATGACCTTAAATACAATAGCTCAATTTTAAATTAGCTCAATGACATTTTAAATAGATCAATGAATATTTAAAAAAATTACCATGTTTACAATGTCATTTATTGATGTACAATATTTTAATAAAGAAAAAAAATGGATAATAATTTCACTAATTCTTGGTAACAGTAATGAGTTTAATTGTTAATAATGAAAGTTTTTATTAATGAAAACTTCGTGTATTAATGATCTCGATTCCAAAAATATATTGTTTAGTTTATATAACAAGAAAGTGTCAGAAGAAATAGAATAAATATTTATAAAAAATCGGTTCGATTATATTTATGAATAATTTTTACTTGCTTATTAAAACTAATATATTATATATTATTAAAATTTATTATATTGAAGTTATAAAACTGAAGCATTTACTTTGCAATGAAAAAACAGTATTAGGCGTTAATTTGGAAAAGTATTTTAAAAATAATTTTAAAAGAGTTCATATTTTCATTGAATAATATATATTATTTTGTATGAAAACCATAGCGATAGTTACAATTTTTTATTCAAATCAGATCCATTTTAATATTCTAGCAATGTAGATCAAATTAACTCTTGTTTTATGATAAACTGGTGCATAATAAGCTAAGAAGAATTCTAAATTATATATTGCATCTTTTTACAGAAAATAAGAACACTTAATTGAATAATGATGGATGACTGAGTGCTGTGGATGTTCCCATTATTCCCATTTCTGAAGGATTTAACAAAAAAATTCTGTTCGAAAATGGTTAATCGAATGCTTGCATACATTCTTTTCAAAGACTCTTTCTTGGATCCCTCATCACTCAGATATCTATAAAGGTTCATTTTCTGGGTGTGTGCTTAGTGTTACTGTATAGGAGTATACTTATGTACTCATTATATACGTTAAAAAAACTCGTTCATTTTTACCTAGTCAGATATTAATTACTATTTAAATACTCTAAATTTTTTTTGAAATATATTTTTTTATGTTATGACTCTTTGGAATAACTAAAATTATTGCACAAAATTGTCTAACAATTTGGCATCATAATCATTATTAATTATTTTATAATTTTATTTTCTGGCTTTTATTTGTTTCCTGTAAAAAATTGTTTTCTGATTTAAATTGCCTACTTTGGAATAGATCAAAAGTATTTAGTCCAGATCAAACTGACTTACAACGAAAACATTGTAAATAGTGCCAGTTGGGACTAAATTAATAACACTATACACTTCATTTCAAATGATTAAAATTTAGAGTGTCTAATAACAGAATTCCGTCTGTTAACTTCAACATTTCAGTCTATTTAATTAAAACATTAGTAAATGTATTCTTGATGAAGCTATATGTCCCAGTTGAGTGAGCAAAAGTTGTGTCTCACTTTAATTGTAAAATTTAATCTGTTAATTAAGTTTGAAATTTATTGAAATAAGTAACTTTGGAGAGCAAGGGTTGTGGCGGCCTGTCGCAGACAGTCACTTGTTCTTCATCGATGAAGTTATTTAATTAATTTGCTCACAATACAAGGGCCTCTAGTTTGCAATTCTATTTTCAGCACGTTGTTTTTTCCTTAACTGCAGGCAAGTCCTTTTAACAATACCTTCAAGTTGATCCCAACATGACAAGTCTAATGAAATGTTAGTAAATAATTGCACCTTTAAATGACAACGGTTAAGTTTATTTATTTTTCTTCTTTTAGATCTGGAAGTACTATCTAAATACATTTTTGAATAAATAGGAAATGTTATAAATTAGTATATATATATATATATATAGATGAATGATCAAACCACAATAAGAAATGGGAAAACAAGACTAATATCTTTCAACCGTAACAAGCGGTCTTCGTCAGAGTCAAAAACCCAACTGAATTCAGTTGGGTTTTTGACTCTGACGAAGACCGCTTGTTACGGTTGAAAGATCTTAGTCTTGTTCTCCCATTTCTTATTGTGGTTTGATCATTGATTGTTATTTCACGTGTTTATGTGAAATCTTTTTTTAATATATATATATAGAATGAATCACCGCTCTGACTCCCTGTGGGAGGCTTTGCTTCATGAAAATGACAATTTTTTAAATATAGAATTGAGTTGTTCTGTATTTGTCGTAAATACAGTAAATAGAGTATCGCAGCTTCAGTAAAACTAATTCAAATATGATTCAGATGAAGACCGCTTGTTACGATTGAAATATTTCACTTTTTTTTCATTTTTTATTGAGGTTTGAACATTGATTGCTATTTCACGTGTTAATTGTTTATATATATATATATATATATATATATAACATATTTTTATTTGTTAATTGTTGTATATATATATATTTATATATATATATATTATATATATATATATATATATATATATATATATATATATTAACCACTAATTTTCTTTCTTCAAGATTGAGTTCCTGTATAATATGAGCAAAGCTACTGTTAGACATCACTATTTATTATAACTTGCAATTATTTTAAATGTAACAGATGAATTAAATTAACCTAAGTTATTAACATGTTTCGGTTGTCTTCAACCATCTTCAGAATGTTCTGATATTGTTATTTACCAAACAGGTATGTAAACATAATAGAAAGGAAAGTTACATTAGAGTTAAGTTTGGTTATAGTATGGTTTCAAAAATTATAAAAATGATTGTGAAGAATTAAAAAAGAAATTATGATGTTCTTCCTAGTATTTTAAGTTGCCTCAAATGAGGTTGAGAAGTAGTTAACTCAACCTTGAAGAAAGAAAATTATCTAGGAGATTTGAAAAGTTCAATAAGAAATAGGTACGTGCAATAAAGTCAATTGATATGACACACACACACTATATATATATATATATATATATATATATATATATATATATAGTTCAATATAGACAAAGAAATATAGAGAAATCAAAAGAACACACTTACAGTCTCTAATTTTCGGTTTGAACCGTCTTCAGGAGAGATAAGAGAGGAAAACCAAGCGCACTGGTTCAGAGACGGTTGGAGACCAACACTGTTGCCGCATGCACGCCCGGTCACAGAAAATAAGGTAGAAGGAAAAAAACATTTTCTGTGACCGGGCGTGCATGCGGCAACACTGTTGGTCTGCAACCGTCTCTGAACCAGTGCGCTTGGTTTCCCTCTCTTATCTCTCCTGAAGACGGTTCAAACAAAAAATTAGAGACTTTAAGTGTGTTCTTTTGATTTCTCTATGTTTCTTTGTCTATATTGAACTATTTTTGTCCGTTTTGGATCGTGTTTCCAACGAAAAATATATATATATATATTATATTATATATATATATATATATATATATATATATATATATATATATATATATACAACATTAAATTATATATATATATATATATGTTGAATTTTGTTGAATCTTGCGACTGATGTTAATCTGGTACAATATTCTTGTCCAATTAATTCTTCTAGCATATTGAAAAAACAGGTTCTTAAATTTAGGTCTAAGTTATCGCCTTAGATTTCTTGTTTAATTCTTTTAATTTCACTATACAGGACTAGTTCTGACTTCTCGTACTTTTCCAATTCATACTTTATCAGATTTTTTCGATATTCCTTGGTAACATTATTCATTATTCTTACAATGTATGAACGGACAAACAAAATCACATTTTATAATAAATTGGTCAGCTATTCAGGTTCAAATTAAACTCTCGTGGCTAACGTGTCTGTTTTTATTTTACATTTTTTTATTTAAGTCCCATTTTGAAATTACTTAATTGAGAGCGTTTGGTGAAATTTTAGGGAGGGAGGGAGGTGGAGATGAATTCATTAAGTCTTTATTTATATAAAATTTTGATTAAATTAAGCGAAATAAATGAGAAACTGAATTATGTAAAATATTTAAGGAAGAGAATTGTAGTGCTACGAATCTCTAAATGTTTTCCGAAAAGTGATATGAAGCGGCATAATTTTCCTCCAAAATTCACTCATATCCAATATAGATTAATTTTAAACCATGCATGACAATAAATGTGGCATAGGTATTTTCTAAAAAAAAAAACGTAGTAAGGGTGTTGGAATCCCTAAATATTTCGTTTCAGGAACCTAAAGAGGATGAGAAAGAATATTTAAAACTTCAGATATACTCAGTACTGATGGAATTTTAAGCATTTATGTGGAACCATAATAGCCTGAGACTTTGACTGTTTATTTATTTTCTTGTATGCTCAATTAGTATTTTCTACCAAGGATAAATTGTGCCAAATTAAAAAACATACAGTGACAAATATATTTTTTTTTTTAGAAAATAGTCTAAAATAAATAGTTTTGATTTTTAGCTGATGTTAAAAATTGCTAATGTACTAACAAAATGAAATGGAGACTTCATTTGTGACAGTCTCACCAAGCGTATTAGACAAAAATAGACAAAGATTTAAAAAATTATAATTACATCTTATATGAATTACTATCAAAACTAGGACAACAAACTTTTATACGTAATTCATTTTAACCAACAATAAATTCTCTCTCTTCTAGGGAGAAAAAAAGACACACTAAATTAATTTATCGTAAATATTGACAATATAGTTCATGAAAAAAGCAATACATTCTATTTTCAGAAGTATTAATAAAAATTTTTGAGATAACAGGATTTTCCTTTCTTTGGGATAAAAACAAGAATACATTAATAGATAACTGGCTATTATGTTCAAAATTTACCTCACACGAAAAATACTGCAACATATTTTCTGAAACTATCTAAACTAAATTCTGTAAAAATAAATACTTAGTATAAAATGCTTGTAAACAGTGTTTATTGTTTATAAGTTGATTGGTAAATTCATAGTCGCTTAGAAAACGAAATATCAATGTTGAATCTTTCACCAAATGACTAAATGAAAAGCAACAAGACACGCAGAGGTCTAGAAGTATAGACGAAAAGGTGACTCAAAGGGCTTTTATTGATAATTGTTAGATGATGGATCAAACCTGATAAAGAAAAATAATGTAGATATATGTGGTCGAGAAAACAACACTGTGGAATATATATATAAACAAAATTAAAGTTTATCAGGACTCAGTCAGTTCTTCAAGTTTAAATGAAACTCTCATTGCCAACGTTTCAGTTTTTATTTAAAACCTTTTTCATAGGCCTAAAAAACATAGGAAATATAAGAAATAATTCAATAATAAAAAAGCAAACATACGTTGAATGTGCAATTGGATACAATTAAGAAATGACAATAGACATTTTGTAAGTACAAAAACTTACTGAAGTATAATTTCAACCTGAAGAATTTACCGAGTCCTGATAAACTTAAATTTTTTATGTTATATTATTTTTTATTATTTTTTTATTAATTTTAAATGTATATTATAAATTTATATAAATCTGAGCTTATTTTTTAACTTAGTAATTATAGTTCCCTTTTATAACTTTTATCATAAAACTTTAAAAAGTCATTATTATCGTATTTATTCGTATGCTTCTCTTTAAAAAACTTTAAGTGAACTTTCATTTCGTTGGAAATATCAAATATCTTAGAAAAGCATCTTTAACACTCTCTGCATGAAACCACAGATACAAATATATTCATTTATAATACATCAATAACTACTAACTAATCAATACATTACTAACTCATCAATACATCAATACATTAATAATTAATTTTAATTAGTTAATTGCTTTTTGTATACATTAATTTGTTTAATAAGAATTGTTAAATTTAATTATTGTTAAACGTGTAAATTAAAATAAAAAGGAGAAAAACCTTATAATGTATTTCATGAATGTTCATGGGCTATCGACTATAAGTTCAATAGGATATTGGAGTATCGACTGTTAAAAACTTATTTGCTTATAACGAGGTTGTCAAAGGAAGGTGGTTTTTTTCGAGTTATTTTTTAGGAGGACTATTTGACACAGGACTTAGTATTAGAGGGCCATTAGAGAGGCAAAGGTTATTTTTCTGCTCGGATGTCCCCGCGAGGCCGCTCCGCAGCCTGACTGATGGGTTCGCCTAACTTCACCCGTCTTGACCCAACTCCCATCCCCTCTCCATTCCCCAACTTCCAACCTCAATGTCAGTATTTTCCACTTTACTACCATAAACTTTTCTTTTCCTACAAACAACCTCCGTCATATTTTAAGCGGGTTCATTCTAGTTTTCCCCCCCATCCCTAGGTCTTTCTCCAACAACCTGGTTTATCTCACTGAATTTATTGCTATCCCTTTGAACAGTCACCATAGGAAATATGCCGTCTTTTTAGAGCAATATTTGTCGTCGTGATCCTCAGAAAGTATTACCTATAAGGAAAAAATATTGCTTTTATCCAACCTGTTTATAGTTTTCAATAAACCTTTTGTAGATTGTATTATATTTGTTACAAAACATTCCGGCAAATAGAATGACTCTATAACTTCCTGATTGCATTTATTTTTTCCAATTGCAATTATTAATATTAATCTAATGCTTTTGACTGCTTGATTACATAGCATTAAAGGAAAGAACTATTACTAATTAATAATCTGTGTCAATTTAGAGGCAATTTAGAGACTATGTTTTTAGTTTATTTATGTTTCTTTGCCTACATTCAACTTTAGATGTTCGTTTTTGATGTTTATTATATATATATATATATATATATATATATATATATATAAACAGTTTTACATAAAAATGTGAAATAACGATCAATGATCAAACCACAATATGAAATGAAAAATAAGACTATGATCTTTCAACCATAACAATTGCCATTCGTGAGAACCAAAACCCAACTTGTGGTTTGATTATTGATTTATATATATATATTGTTTACTAATCTTGACGATCTATATAAAAAAATCAAGAATTATTCAAATTAAATTGTTTTTAAACACATGTACATAAAATTGTATCTTGAATATGTAGGATATTATACTTTTATTATATATTTTATTTTTTTAAGCATTATATTCGATGACTATATCAAAGAGATCACTATGTTAAAAAATCCATAACTGGTAACTGGCATAAGGCAATTCATTATAGCTCCGTATTCATTTGACACTGACGAAGGTATTTCTACGGATGATTTTGCATTAAGTTTGGTTATGTTATTTATATAAGTTTTAATTTCACTCCGTTATTAAAAAAAAGAATTTGAGTTAATTAAAAGTAATTGTTGCAGATTATACATTTCGTAATTCATATGAAAGACCATAACTTCAAACATAGTCGTTATCTTTATTAGTATAAATTAATACTAATACTAATTAACATTAATATTAATTAACAATTCATCCTTGTTTCATGACTAATAAGAATTAACATAATAATTAAAAATGTACTCTGCAGTATAGAATATTAAAACACGTATTTCAAACTTTAATATAATGAATGATGCTTAATAAATTAATATTATTTCTTTCACCGGTGAAAATAATATTATTCAACTAGTTGGAACGAAATATATGAAAAATAACAGATTGTTTCATGATAGTGAGGAAAATTATATTAAGTCTTCTCCACTAGGATTTTATTTGACAACGCGTTTCAAACACTTAGCGTTCATCATCAGGTACATCTACAATATAACACAAAAAAAGGTATAAATATTTGAAGTTATATTAAGGAAAAACCAAAATATTGTACCTAAAATAAAATAAAAAAATAGTTACATAACCTGCCTCAGTAAGGTAGTGTTCAGTGATTGAGGAGTTAACAGACACTGTTGAAAAGAAGATTAATATTAACTAATTAACTTAGAGCGTTTCAAGCACTAAGTGTTCGAAATGCATTGTAAAATAAAATCTTTGAGAAATAAAGGACTTAACGCATTTTTCTTCACTAACATGAATAAATACCACACAATAACTGCATGCATTGCTCATGAGATTGTTTCACTTTCAAGATTTGGTAAAATTTCACTTAATATCTTCTGGTAAAATAAGAGAGAATATCTTCTCTTAATCTCTATATCAAGAAATGCTCACTTTTCTTAATAACAGAAGTTCTGATTTATGCTATCTAAACAATTTTTAAAAAATAATGTTGTTCATACCATGTAGTATTTGACTAAAATATAACGCCCTACATTTTGAACTCATAAATTTTAATAGAAGCTCAAGAACCTGAAATTTCTCAGTAAAATACCACTATCTTAAAATTCAAAATTTAAATTCACAAATTTTCAATTCTATTTTTTTTAATAACAGTTATTCATTTTAAAATAACTGTTTTATAACAATTATTAATCAAAGCCATAAATGCATAAATAAATTAATATATTGTTCTATAGTTACATTGTATTGTGCTTCCTATAATACTCAGTCATACACCGAGATACTTGTGGATAATTTGTATAAATACACCTTTTCTATGAAAAAGTGCTCTCAAAACGATTCTAACTTTCTAGTTTACTCTAAAAAACGGATCTCCCTTGTGACTTAATATAGTAGGGATTTCAGATATTATACTGCTCTTAAGAGTCGGTCATCACGCATTGGGAGTTCACTTTTAATGACCACTATTTAGTTATGGTATTGAAGAGTAGTCTACATTGCTCTATGAAGTTGAAGACATTATGTATCTTGGTATGTGATATTAACCATTAATAACTAAATATATTACCAAGATTTTACGATAAACACGTGCAATATAAATCAACTTCCACACCATAGGAAGAAACGAAAAATTGCTCAGATTTTTCAATCAAAAAAAGTGCTCTTCGTCAGTATCAGTTTGATATGTGACGCTTGGTTAAAATGTATTAGTCACTTTTCTGATATATTATATATATATATATATATATATATATATATATATATCGTATGTACAAATGTATCATCTTACGTTCATTTCTTCTCCACTCATCCACTTAAATCTAAGAAAATCAGGTTCTAGTTGTATCTTCTTAGGAGCTTTCAAAATTTGCAGTAAGGAGTTTTTAAATGAAGAAATCAAAAATATTTACAAAATTGCAGGTTGTTTAATGTATCCAAAAAGATTAATCGACAGTATCATGAAAAAGGTGAAACAATCAATGATAACAAATAAGAAAAGTTCACAGGATAAATGTGTAGTCTAATTAATAATAACAATTTGTCTGTATAGGAAAAATGTTAAACTAAATGAACCATAGTGACTGGTGTTTTGTGTTTTAAAATAATTTTGAGTTGTATGTTATCATTTTAATAACAAAAAGAAAACATTTCTCGCCATACTAGTAGAGATTTGTTAAAGTGATTTTTAACTGCTAACATTGTTTCTACAAATTAAATGAAATTAATAGAACGAAAATCTATTTTATATGTAAAGTTAAGTGTGATTGAAGGATTCTGTATTGATCTTGAACATTGGCGGGAAAGGTTTCCTGGGAGCATTAGAGCTGAAACTCGTATGGACTTTGTCATATCCTCTCTTCCACTTGTCACTCACCCGAAGTTCATTTCGACCCTCTTGTTTGCAATCCACTTCCGGGTAAATATTGTTAGCTCCAGTCTCTATCACTTCATTTATAGTATTTGTTGAAGATATGTTAAGTACATAAGTCACTCGAAAGGAGCGCCTAACAGTTATTTCAATAATTTATTGTATATTATTAAAACAACCTATATGTTTATAAATCTTCATAAATTACTAGTAGTTGGAATCACAGGACGCTGGAGCTATTTGCGTAATGTTGGTTAGCATTTCGTTTATTTCGTTAGTTAAGTGATATGACCAATTACATAAAAATATGCAATTGAATAAAGGAGTACGCTGTGTTAAGACTATCCTATGATCAATCCATTGATCATCAATAAACAATTGATGTCACTACAAATCAAAGTCACAGGAAAACCTGTTCCTATTGAATACAACAGAATCCCTAGTACTTCTGCAATAGACAGCAAACTTTCTGCTCATCACTTCTTTTTAATATAAGTAAACAATAAAAGAAACTCTTTTCTTTTCAATAAAAATGCAAAAAAAAATTAGATTATGCTTTATGATTCATGGATGTCTATGTAAACATGCGTCTGAAATAAAGCATGCACATGACATAAGAGATTACACATTAAAGCATATAACAATAGTCATATCTGAGGTAACAAGTACATCTGATTCATGGATGTCTATGTAAACATGCGTCTGAAATAAAGCATGCACATGATATAAGAGATTACACATTAAAGCATATAACAATAGTCATATCTGAGGTAACAAGTACATCTGATTCATGGATGTCTATGTAAACATGCGTCTGAAATAAAGCATGCACATGATATAAGAGATTACACATTAAAGCATATAACAATAGTCATATCTGAGGTAACAAGTACATCTGATTCATGGATGTCTATGTAAACATGCGTCTGAAATAAAGCATGCACATGATATAAGAGATTACACATTAAAGCATATAACAATAGTCATATCTGAGGTAACAAGTACATCTGATTCATGGATGTCTATGTAAACATGCGTCTGAAATAAAGCATGCACATGATATAAGAGATTACACATTAAAGCATATAACAATAGTCATATCTGAGGTAACAACTCTATCATAGTAACAAGTCTATCATGGTAACAAGTCTGAGGTAACAAGTACATTTGATTCATGGATGTCTATGTAAACATGCGTCTGAAATAAAGCTTGCACATGACATAAGAGATTACACATTAAAGCATATAGCAATAGTCATATCTGAGGTAACATGTCACAAATAGTGTATGTTTGAAGGGTTTTCATATCATACACGTGCAGATAATATGTTATTATTTATAATGGATTCTTTCATCCTAAAGGAGTGACATTTAATACAAGACTTCATTTTGTTATCAATCATCAAAATATGAATGTCATTGACTATATTATAAGAGGATATTCCATATAAGTAAGAACCGCCGGAGAACTTATCTTTTTAACCCTTTATATATAGACTCGTACTTTAAGACTAAAATGAAATATAAAATAAAAAGCAACATTCTGACTAACTATTAATATTCTAACTATGTTCATGATTATAGTCTAGAGAGATTGTGGTTCTGCAGGAATAAGATAGTGACTTTGTGTATATAAGTTTAAATACGAAGAAGACTCAGAAAAAAAATACACATTTACGAACTCAAATTTTCGGATAAACCATCGTCAGGAGAAAAGAGAGTGGGAGAAAAAGCACGGCAGAAAACCATCCTGGCAACCAACTGTGCTACCACACGCACCAGGTTCAGAAGTAATGAAGTAAAGAAATATAGACAATTGAAAATAAAATTAAGATAGGCCGTTCCGGTTATGTAGAGGTAACAGAAACTGTAAATCTAAAAATGTAAACAGGAATTGTAGAAACATGAATTAATGAATGAATTAATAAAAAAGGAATTGTATTAAACTAGAATACAGTAAAGAAATACATAAATGTATAGATAAAGTATTTAAACAAAAGTATCCTCAACAACAATAGACTTGTTCAGGCCATGAGAAACAATAACAGTTCTTAATAAATAATAAAAAATACCGAAAATTCGTAAATGATGTGCTTTACCTTCTTCATTAGTTGCAATTTTTTATTCTATTTAAAACTAAAATGAGTTAAAAAAAAAGCAAATGGACAAATAAATGCTCCAGTTTATTATAAATAACAAAAAATGCCTGTTAATATTTTCATAAAATATTTAATGAATTATTTCTTGTTAATATTATTACATTAAAAAATATTTGAATGTTAGAGTTTCAGAAATGCACTTTAGTACTAAGAGAAGTAAAGCTCAAGTATTTATGAAAATATTGACTCTCCTCTTGATAAGAGCGGTAAAAGGGTTATTCTCAAATTGCATTTCAATTTTTCCACTTTTCAAACGTAAAATATCTGGCCAAACTTTGAAAACGATGAATGGAGCAATAACTAACATTAATTCAGTCATAGTGTTTTTAGCCACTATCATCAAGTGAAAAAAATTATATTTACTTCTGTATAAATAGAAAAAAATAACTTCTAAACAAACATTCTGATTATTAACCGTCTCTGAGTGGCTGAGCTTACTTGTGGCAAACTTTTGCGGACAAACCGACAAACCTACAGACAGGTAGGATGGATTCGGTTTCTGTAATGTATGAAACGTAAAGATAATATGAAATGAGTCAGTTCTGGCAGTGTAAAGACAAAACCTTTCTTTTATTTCTATAGATATATTTGTGTGTGTGTGTGAAAATATTTTCCGGTTAAAGTCTTGGTTAGATACACCATTGAACTGCTTTATCTAGAGACATCTTCAAGGCTAACTACATGTAACAAAATTATGTAACATTTAGTAGTGCGTATTAATGTTAAAGATGATTTCGATTAAATCATCTACAGATATATGTAATTATCCGTATAACAAGAACTGAAAAAAAATAATACTTTGTGATCACAGGATTTTACCTAGTACAGTGCTACTGCTACCTACTTTTCAAGCAAGGGGAACTGAAACATACTGCTAAATCCGGGGGAAAATCTGCAGTATTATAAAAAAAATGAATTAGTTTACTCTAATGTACTTTAAAAGCAGTGGTTTCTTATACTTGCCGCTGGAGGTGAAGTATTTTAGTACTCGCAAACAACATGAAAGCAACACTTGCAGAAAGAGGTGGTACCATTGATCGACTGCTCAGTGTATTATTCACTTTTTCCTTGTCCTCCCACCTTGCGCGGCTACTATCCTTCGGCATTGGTTGCATAACACCTTAGATTGGGGCTGGGATAAAAGGAGGGGATTTGGGGATTAGGAAGGATGTGAAACGAAGATGGTCAGGCCCAACCCCTGATCACCTTCTCCTCCTCTTTTGTTTTGTCTCTGCATATAGCAGGTTAACAGGGTAGCCTCGTGAAGGCAGAAAGTCCGAGTTGAATGTTAGAGGCTATTAGAGGCGCTTAATCACTCCATTACTACAAGTATCGGGGCTTAATGAATTAAATATTCGGCGCTATTATAAAGCTCAGCCTGGTAAAAAGTACAACATATAGCGTGAAAAACAGCAGTTATTGAAATGGTGATGCATCTGAGGAAACAACAAACTGTTTTCACCCGGAGTCAAGAAGTTAGGAAAGTTACGGTGAAAGCCAGCTAGCTACCTAATAGCGAGCCAAATATGAATAGCATCAAAGCCATATAGTTCGTCAAAAACTGCTTGCTGATGGCTGAAAGATAAGCCTTTGCCAATATCAGGTAACCAAGAAAGATCATGGCAGAGAGGTTCTCGCAAATATCGGCAGATTTGGACGACAAACTGAAAAGAAAAGTGAATCATCTTGGCAGTACGAGTCGATTTATGACAGTATTAATATTTGTTTGTTCAAATTGCTTTCGAGATGTTGAAAAAACACTGTTTTTAATTTCAACAAATCTGCGACTAAATGTTACACAACAATGTTATTATTACTGTTATCAGTTTTATGCATGACGCACTTAAACGAAAGTTAAACTGGAAAACATTGTTATTAAAATTACACATACTTTTTGTCGGTTGTTAATAATGTATTTACTAAAAGAAAATTAATCAATTCAAAATGTTTATAGCTGAACTATTCTGCGCTGCACTAATTATAAGTGACTAATACAAAGAAACCAGGTGTACATATTGTTAGTTCTATGTAATCTTGCAATGAATTTATTGGCTCGGTACGCTTAAGATCATATTAAGCTATATTCGAACCCCAGATCAAAATGAGTTTAACACCCCTTATTTAATGATTAGCAAATGTTTCTTCAAATATTTTTATTTCACAATGACCTTAAGTTTTGTGTTTAATATAAGTATATAATAATCTGTTCTAAACAGCATAAATATAGTTTATGAAGCTTAAATAGTTACCAAGAGCATGATAACATGAAACAACAACTACGAAATTCTATAAATAGCCACTTGCTTCATTTACTTGTAGTAAATTTAATTAAAATCTGTTATTTGAATAGAAGTCATTAAACGTATGTTTATATTCAAAATTAGAATTGATAACTAATTAACAGTTGAAATCTCTCATTGATATGTAACAAAATTAGATACTTTCTCACATTATTTAAATTAAAATATACTACATAATATGTACTATAAAAATAAAAATAAAATAAATATAATAATGTGTCTTTAAATGTAGTAATAAAGGTTTTCTTATGTTGGCCACATATATTCTACATTATTCTTCTTTATAGAGGTTTCTTCAAGCTTCAAACACTTTCCAATAAAATATCTTTATGCCAGTGGTTTGTTTTTATTTATAGACAACTATGGGGCTACACTAATATAGAATGAATTACAATAATATGAGAAACAATTATAAGATACATTATTGCTATGGATATACATTGAATATATATCATTCATACAATTCTGTATTGATGTAGTCCTCTCAACAAATATAGAAGAAAAGTTGGCTTAAAGGTGCCTTATTAGTAAATATTTGACGCTGAATCAAACTTTGATAAATGAAAGCGGTGTGAATGCACATTAAACGTTATATTTTCTTGCAAGCTAAAATTGATTAATTTCCACTAAATGATATAAAACCCAATTGTTTACGCAATAAACTGCCTATGCCTTACCTCATTTTGGTTGATTACATTACATTTAGTTTCCCTATGTGGTAATTTGTTTAATAATACAACTCAATGATTGTTACAAATATAAATTATTAGGATGACATTATATTATTGGTAATCACGTTTATTTCATCATAAGATTTCCATTAAAGATAATATTAGGCGTTTAATTTGATAATTGAACCAATATCATATATAGGATCATACTTTTCAAAAAAAAAAGGTGCAGTATTTTTATTATAATTGGCTAAATATAGTATCATCCTTAATGAATCAATTAATGAAAGAGAAGTAACTAATCTTCACTGGAACCATTGATTGTGAACAGAAGACATCCCTAATTACATTCATTCCATTTATTGGTTTGTTCAATATTAATTGCAATGAATGTTACTAGCTTATTTGCTTTGCTATCTTGTCTATTGTAATGTTTTGCTAAATTGTCGGATTTTAATTCATTATTTTATCATTTCATTATTGGATTGTAATAATTTAATAGAAACATTTTTTTTGAGAGTTATAAAATTGCTTAAAATAAGCCATTTATATTTATATAAAGTTGCCAAATAAATAGATGAACCAATATGTAAGAAAATCAATGATTTGCAAAAATCAGCTTTTCTGATAATTTATGTTCTTTGAGGAAAGTTAAAACTATATCAAGATTTCACAATCAAAATGAGAAATAACAATCAATGATCAAAGACGATATGAAGTGGAAAAAAAAAGACTAAGACCTTTCAACCGTAACAAGCGTACTTTGTCAAAGTCAATAATACAACTGAACGTATGGTTGAAAGCCTTTTTTTTTTTTCATTTCATATTGTGTTTGATCATTGTTCGAAAACTGTAGATGTTGTTTGATTTGTAGAATTAAACAAATAATATTATCAATTAATAATTAAAAAGAATATAAAGTCGAATAAAAATCAATTTATTTATTTGAAATATGTGACAACATGATTACTTTTCTAGATTGATTGAATGGTTACAGTGGTAGTGATAATACATCTTGTGATATTGGGGGAAAACGTAAATTCAAAGCCTCCATCGAGTAGAAGTTTTTTTCTTTATTTAAGAGTCCCTTGATCATGAACACAAAGTGGTCGAAAAGCAAAGTTGAAATAAAAAACTATTTTTGTGTGGAGACTTTGAATTAATGTTTTACCCCCAGAATGAATAAGTACTACATAATTACGGATCGCACAACTAATGAGACATGTAGAAAATATTGGACTTATGTATTAACTAAAGAAATGCAAAACCATGTTACTATTATACAGGACCAAGGACATAAAACTTCAACTTTATGGACAGTGATTATGAAAATTGATACTTTACATTATGAAAATTTTTTTTACCATTTTAAAAAAAAATGGGTTCCAATGGATTTCTGTAAGTTGAAGAAACTGAATACAATTTATTTTTAGAAGATCTAAACGAGAAATGAAATATGCTGGAAATGAACAGAATAGACGAAAATTTATCATAATCTACCTATTCCATATAGATGTAGTATAGGAAAATTATTTACCGGAGAAAGTACATTAATTTCCTTTTAAAAAAGTTGCAATTTGATAATTAATTATGAACTGTATTTAAAATGATTCTAGTTTTAGATTCATTCTAGAGTTTTGTTTATGGTTTTACGAGATTCCATTATTAGCGGCTTTTGTATTGTATTATATTATTTTGTATTAAATTAAATTTTAATGATTAATTGCACAATGATCAGTCTAATGATAAGGTGATTTCACAACTCCTGAATTAAGATAATTATATAATTAAAAGCATGAAATAATTACGTTTAATATACAATATTTCCTGAAGTATTTTATATTTCTTCTTCTTGAAATGCTAGTATCAGTGTTGTTATCAAAGGTAGTTCTAGCGATGAATAATTCAGAGATAAATTACACTTATGGGTTATACCACCAACAACAACAATTAGTTTTATTTCAACTTAACAGACAATGTCAACAGGTTGTGATTAAAAAAATATCAACGATTGTGATTTTCTGTTTATGAAGTGATAATTAGTATCATGGTTTGTTGATCAACGCAAGAATAAACCTTTGAAGTTGGGGAATTTAAAAATACCTTGTTTATGAACACCTAGTATATAAATTAAGAAGAAAAAAAGTTTAAGATAGTGGAGGGTCGATTTAAGTGTTGACTTTTTCCTTCAAGCAATATCAGAAGTTTCCCAATCAAAAAGAAATAATCGCTTCGTCGAATTCTAACGACCCCCATAAAAGATAACGATTGAGGTTTACATAATGAGCTAAGGGCTGACTTGAAGGAAAAGGGAGGGCCTCTTAGTGAATAATTAAACCTTCAGAGAGGGTGTGTTCTCTCGGCGTTCCTTGATTGCGAAAACTCTTCTTTGGGAAAACCTTTAAACCCGAATCTTTCTTAAAGGATGGAACGATATCACCCAAATTATTCTACTGAAAGGAATAATAATTAAAGAAATTAAAAAAAAAACTTGGCAAAACTCCAATACCACTTAATGAGAAACAGATTAATTTCAAAATTTATAACTTTCTTTGCAATGAAATCTAATGTAAGTATATATATAAAAAAATAATTTGATTCAAATGAAATATTTAATTTTTTTTATGTAATGAGCAAAAAAATCAACTGAATTTTATCATTCAAAAATGCTTGTGTTTGAATTGCAACTCATTAATGATAGTATTAACAGGGAACAATGAAGCATGTATGATATTCTTAAATCACATGTTGTTAACGTAAATAAATTAAATAAATTCATTTTCTTAAGTGATATAAAGCTTAAATTGTTTGTTTCTTAAAAAAACAATATTACTTCGCAACTTTGATATAAACTTACGTCACTATTTATACAACGAGAATAAAAAGTTAACCTTATTGCTTATCTTATTATTATTGAATAGTTCTATTAATTATATAATTTTCTCTATAATGAGAGATTTAATTGATGGCTTTTATTGTGAACTAGAGATTCAAAGCATTAAACTTAAAGAATTTGCAGGAAGACTGGCATGCTAGACCTCGGTTTACCTCCCTAAAAGCTTTTGTTAATCCACTTATTCACTTTCAGATCTCCCCCTCTCTTTCTCCTCAGTCGTGCTGAACAGAGTCTTTTTTATTGATGCCTTCCATGAGATTGTAAGTGGAAGGCCACTTCTCTAGTAATGCTTGATCGTCTACCTTTCATTTTCCCCAATAAAAAATCGACAATTTTAGTTCAACTTATAACTGGTATCCCTAAAAAAAGCCTCATAAAAAATATTAAAAATAATTATGCACATAAATCTGAAAGCTATTTGCTTTGAAGTTACTTAAAAGCAAATGATAATTCTATAGGGCAATGCTACTTTCTTCTATAAAGTCATAACAGATATATTTCAATTCTCTTGTCTTTTTGCATTGTTGCTTATTGTGTTTTTGTCTTCTGTTCTTGAATTTCTTTGGGGAGATAATCTTCCAGAGTTATTTGTAGCATTGCTAATATTTGAAATTTTCTTTGCTCTGAGAATAATGAAATAGGGTCGGCTTCTTGCCGTTTTATGTGCTAGGTCTCTCTTTCTTGTTTCTCCTGAAGGAGGTTTGACCAAAAGTTTGAATTTTATTTCACAGTCCATAAATATATCAATATATATATATATATAGTAAAAAATATCGGCGTGCTTGGTCGCCCATTCTCTCTTTTCTCCTGAAGACGGATCATCCGAAAATTTGAGTTTGTAAGTGTGTCTCTTTCTCTGTGTGTTGCTTTTCTTCGTTTGTGAACTGATATATATATATTTGTAAAAGTTGGAAGCAGTCCTTCATTTAAACATATATTTTTAAATAACGCCCAATATTTGGCTTGTATCTGTTTCTTACACAATTTCTCCAATTTCCAGAATTCCTTCCTCGTCTCTTCATTAAAACTGCAAAGCTTATCACCAATATTGCTAGTCGACATGTTTCGACATTATTCTCATTATTGTCCTGATGATGAATGTGGTACATTCGAAACATGTCGACTAGCAATATTGGTGATAAGCTTTATAGTTTTAATGAAGAGACGAGGAAGGAATTCCGGAAACTGGAGAAATTATGTAAGAAACAGATACAAGCGAAATATGGGGCGTTATTTAACAATATATATATATATATACCACACACATAGGCACAGAAATAACTCACTTCTATATTTTGACTATCGTCTTCATCAGGAGGCGAAGAGTACCGCAGGAAGGCAGGAGTCGCTGCTCTGCTTTTCTGCGGGACTCTTCACTTCCTGGTGACGACGATAGTCGAAATATAGAAGTGAGTTATTCCTGTGTCTATCTGTGTGCTATCTTTTTTAATTGGTTATTATTTAAAAGTCCGTTGGACCGTTTCATTTAATTAATATATATATACATTATATATATATAGCATGAACATGGGCTCTTTGCTCAGTTTCCCAACTCTGGCCTTCTTCAAACAATTTCACCAATAATCCCTATTTCGTGCTAACAACTTCCGATTTCGTTCTCTTCATTCTTTTTCTCTATGCATACTTTCCTATCTTAAATTTCCATAAATTCATGATATTCGTGTTCTCAACGAAAAATCTTTGTTGTATAATCTGCAATTAATCTTCATCATTTAAAAAAGCTAGAACAAAACATTAAATATAAAATGATTTAAGAATACTAACTAAGGACTTATAGTTGACAAATGTTAATGGAAGTATATTTGTTTCAAAGTCATTGGATTGCTAAAGGAAGGATATCTATCTTGAGAAACAGCCTATACTGGGTCGAGTATAATTACTTGAAGAGCGGCCAAACTACCTCAATCTGGCACTTCCTTGCAAAACCTATTCAGACTTACGCCGCAATTTATCTTACAGCAATTCCAATGTTGCGTGCATGTTGTTACAAATAGGTGTTCTCCATCAACATATTTTTTTTCTTATGGAAACAAACTGTTTTTCTTTAAAAAACGAAGACTATTCTAATATGTTAACACAGCATACAAATTTATTTGAACAAAATACTAACTTCAATAAAGACAAAATGGAAAACCTTATGTTCTCGAAATTCAACTTTACTCTAAGAAAAAATATTGTTAAACAATAAGATTTCACATAACAGATCAAAAAAATAATATTTATAATTTGAAAAAAAGATTATTAACACTTATTGGAGTATATTAATTAAAAAAAATATTAAATAGGTTAATAGTAGAACCCATGAGTTTGTTTGAAAAATTACATTACAAATAAGTTTCACTTACATTTTGAGAAGAGTTCTCAAAACATGAATAATGATTAATAAGGTAATTAATAAAAAAACCGACATTATTTCTTCAAATAATTTCTTTTAATACATCTAGTTAGAGAAATGAGGTGTTTAATGCAATATTCAGTGGAGGATTTGCTACATTGCAACTAACTGTTAATGAATAGCACAATACCATATCTAAAAAATATTTTAAAATTATATCTAATAAATTAATTTTTATATTATATATAATTATTTCATTCGATTTTGATTCTTAGAATTTTTTTTTAAATGATATCGATAGTTCTGAAAGTTTCAAAGTTATATGTTGAAATGATCGTATATTGTATATGATAATTGATTCTAACCTAATTTGGGAAAGAAATGTAATAATAATAAATTACCTATTTGAACAAAAAAGAGTAAAAGTACGCTTAATCTGAACAAATCTGACCAGTTATAAGAGGGCGGTTTGATAAGTCCGTGACTTTTTGAATAAAACAATTTTTTCTGCAAAGAAACATTTTATTTTTCTACATAGTCACCCTTTAGCTCACTACATGTAGTCCAGCATTTTTCTAATTTTTTTATTCCGTCCAAATAATACGTTTTCCAAATTATGATTAGAAAATTGTAGATTTAGCCGAATTGGTTTAAATATATATTATGTATAATCTTTAGTAGGGACATTAGAGGCAAATAAATAATGATACTTTAAGGTAGCAATGGTAACCTTCTGAAAGAATAACTTTCTTTATTTAATTTATTAAAAATAAATTAATACTGGTTATTGGTGGACCTTCTGAAAGAATAGGAACCTTAGCATAAGCTTTATCATAAACATCTTACTCCAATTATTATGTATTTTTAAAAAACAGTTTTAACTTTTTTTAAAACTGTTAAATTTTAAAAGTTTTTGATTTTAAAGTGATATAAATATACAGTATGACATAATAATAATAACAGGATCACATATACAGTATATAGAGTGATATATACAACTCACGCACAGCACACACACTCACTCTCAGACACACAGGTATACAGACACACACACATACATACACACACACACACACACACACACACACACACACACACACACACACTCACTCACTCACTCACACTCACTCACTCACTCAATCACTCACATACACTTAAACTCATACTCACTCACTTAGAGATACAAAATAACACACGAAACCAATTTCGATAGTCGCAGAGGGTCTCAGAATATTTATTTATATTTAATATGGAAATCAAAGTGATCACGTTAAACATTTCAATGAATTAAAGCAAAAATAATTATATTATAGCATTTTGTACCTTCGTAAAGTAATATATTGCTATATAATATTAACATTGTTATATTTTTGCATAGTAATAACATCCCAAATTTGAATTTTATCTATTCTAAAAATTAGAATATATATATTATTATCTATTTTGTAAGAATTACGTATTGATTCCTAATAGTTTATAATAACATTTATAGTAATTGTTGTGTTTACCCAGATTATGTGGATTTTTAATCCTTTATTAATTTTTGTATTTGTTTAGTAGCCTCTTATAGCAAGCAGTTTATTTCATTTCATCAATGAGACAAATTTAATAAGAGAAAAGGGACTATAATAAGTCATTTTTGTATATATGTTTTAGTTTATAAAACGAAGAGAATAAAACTTCAAAGTTATAGCTGAAAATATTGCACAAAGAGAATAAAATCGATGTAGAAGTAGACTCTGAATCCCAGTGAAAAAAAATTCAAGCATATAAATTCAAAATAAAAAAAAATTAATGACTATGCTTCAAAACTAAATTGTATTTATAGAGATATCAATCTTAAATGGAAGTTAAAAACTTCATCCATTTCTTAACCTTTCTGTGTAATCATATAATTATACAAAATTTTTGTTTCTTATGTAGTAGTTAAAATAGATAACAGTTATAAACATGAAAACATGGTTATAACCAGCACTATTGGATACAATAAAAAAACATTGTTATTTACGTAATAATGATAATAAATAAAAAGTTTGTTACATAAGCTGATAAATAGCAATAAAATAATATGATTAATAAGTTTGTAAGGAGTATCCAGCTCAATTAAAATAAGTACTTGTGCAAGAGAACAATATTTTTATTCCAATTGAAATTTCCTCATTTTCTAATTGACCAATGAAAAAAAAATGCAAAAGGGGGTAAAAAAAACAGAAATTATCTGAATTAGAATTAATTAAGACTAATTAATTTGAAAAGAATAACAACATTAAAATAAATTGTAAGTGTTATCTAAGAAAATAACGTTACTGTCAAAACACGTTTTGATATTAATTAGCCGGTATTCTGTTTTAATTAGTTCATTTGGTTGTATTATTTGGTTTGTTTTAATTGAAGGTTAAACGAAATTGAAATTAATACAGGAGAAATAAACAGTTTCCAGAAATTGTTAAGTGGATACATTATGAGAAGTAAATATAGCCTAATTAGTAAAATATTATTATTAAAAATACATTTACAATATACATATATATATATATTATGAGGAATATTGTAGAAAATAGGGTGATTTTCTAAAATTATCATTTTGATCTTTATGCTAATTTTAAGATATTGTTTTATAAAAAACAATATTACGAATATTAGAATATATATACTCTTTTTCAATGAAACTACGATCTGAAGCCACTAATAAAATTCAATGTAGATAAAGAATATATATATATATATATATATATATATATATATATATATATATATACAATGATCAAACCACAATAAGAAATGGAAAAACAAGACTAAAACCTTTCAACCGTAACAAGCGGTTGGAATATCTTAGTCTTGTTTTCCCATTTCTTATTGTGATTTGATCAATGATTGTTATTTCACGTGTTTATGTGAAATCTATATATATATACATAAAAGTCTATTTGTGTATGATGGCAGCGAATCTTCACGTAAACATGTTTCATTAAAATACACAGCAGCCTCTGTGTTAACGACTTTAAAGCTCGTCTGTTCTAATTTATGAACATCCTTGCGGTGGGCTGGTACTAAAAGTCATATCAATTGCCCAAGAGACATCTTACTTTGGCATGAGTAGATGTGAAAAAATTCACAACTTCCAGACGAAAGGCAAAACTTTATAATAAGGCACAGAATAGGGAGTATACGACACAAAAGGGAAGGAATCCAAGAGGAAATACATAGAGAGAACAAGATTTCTAGAGGTAACTATAAAACCAATATCCTAAAGAAATGGCATAAAGATACCGCTAGAAACTGAAAGAAGACACTTCAATTACAATTAGAAAGGCTGATAAGACGTCACGCTTTGTGATCCTGAAGACAGAAGAATATTTAAATAAAATGAAAGATATTCTCAGTGACAGTACTAAATATCGAAGATTAACAAAACACCACGTTGAAAATATTAAAAAACAAGCGAACAGAATCATAAGAAGGTTAACCAACGTAACAATGAAACCACTAACCTTGCCTACAAATTATATTGGGATGACAATCACAAAGCTATCAAGACGTTTAGCTATGTTCCTGATAAATGGAGCCCCCAACAATCACGCAAGAGAAGCACACAGTGTAACTTTAACAAGTAAAATGTTAGAGAAAAGTACAATACGACTACAGAAGAATAGTGATGCTACCAAATTAAGAATACTTGAAGCCCTCAATATAAAAGACTTGAACACTACTTTAAGCGCTCAAATTTGTGAAATGAACATTATTTTGATAATTCCTACAAACTGGTAATGGATACGTCAATTAGCTGCGTTGGAAAGTAGCACTGATCAATCAGCTGAGCAGCCATGAGAAACTGAACGTTTGGTTAGGCTGGCTAGCACAGTCAACCAAGCGTATCATGTCTGAAATGGGGAATTTAGTTGATCAGATTTGCAATCAGAGTGGCTCATATTTTTAATTTGCACATTTTGATTGGATAGAGTTTTTTTTTCAGTTTTGTTTTATATATATGTTGTTTTCCATATCATTAACCCGATGATGACTCATATGGAAGTCGAATGCTTGTTCGTGCACATTTTAACTTTTCCAAGTTTTTCACCTTAACTGTTTTTATTCTCTGCATTTGTTTTTAATTCATTGTAATCGTTGTTTTTATTGTATTTTTTGTCGTATTATAAAGTTTTGCCTTTCGTTTGGAAGTTATGATTTTCATTTTATATCTGCTTATGCCAAAGTAAGATGTCTCTTGGGCAATTGATATAGCTTTTAACACCAGCCCACCGCAAGGAGGTTCGTAAATTAAAACAGACCAGCTTTAAAGTCGTTAACGCAGAGGCTGTTGTGTATTTTAATGAAACAAATATATATATTTCACAGTAAACTATTGGCACAGGTCTACCTGGCTACACCATAGTTGTACAGCTTGGGCACAAAATATCAATGAAGATTTGATTTCATTCATACATTCATTCCTATTTTAGTTTAGGTTAGATTAGATATCGAGAAAATTGAAATATATAAACATAAAAACACAGATAGTTTAATAAATTATGCGTCAATATGTTATTTACACTATTAACGAACATATAAACACAAATGGATGTAAATGACCATAAGAATCTATATATACTCGTATATAAAGATCGTGAGTTTGTTTGTTTGTTTGTTCACCCATTTTCCGTGGAGATAAAGACCTCAAATTATTATAATCTTTCTTTTGTTGTGACTAGCGTTTTGTAGTTGTATTAGATAATAACAAATTGTATTAAGGGGTGAGAGTAGCCCAGTGGCTTGCGTACTCGGCAAAATTTTCTCTAATATTATTTAATAATATTTCTCATTAGGAGTTCAGAGTAGCCTCTAATATATAATAAACTATTACATTAGAGGTTAACAATGAATAATTTTAGAAACAAACTTGAACGCAACTGTCAGATAAAATACGAATGTTCTACGATAATATTATAATGACACATTCCTTTCATAACGTTATTTTATGTTGAGTAAATAAATTGAATATTTCAATTTTCAAGTTTTGTTTATTTCAAATATATTTGATTGTGAATATAACTCGAATTGATATTTTATTAATTTATGTCATGAAATAAATGATTTTTTTACTTTTAAATGTTTTTTATTTTGCTAAATATACTTACTGTGTATATATCATGAATCATGTTAAGAATACCAAATCAAAAGCTTGGGTCATATAAAAATCTGTTTCCGTGCCTTAATAACAATAAACAACATTTAAAATTACCTCTGTCAATCATGTTCAGTGAATTTATTTCATTAACTGTTGCTATAATTTCTTAGTGACATAAGAGGTCACGGATAGTCCAGTTTAAATTATAAGATAATAAAATTAGATAAATTATGAGAAAAGTAAAACAAAGTTTAATAATAGAAAATTCAAGCATACATTACCATTCCTTGTTTGATAATTAGTGAAAACCAACTTTCTTTGATTATGTTTAGTCTTACTTGAAGATGCACTATGTTCAAATTCAATTGGAAGTCTACGAAAATTATTTAGGAGCTATGACAGATTTGTATAATAATAAGATATATCATGGCTAGTGGAAATGCTGGATTCAACTAACGTATAACATTAGTTGCTGTCATAGTGTGACATGAGACGGTCACAAATAAAACAAGGTTAATTAAGATATTTCTGTAGCTTTTTTAATAATTAAAAATTAGGAAACACACTTTGTTTAGCAGTACAATAAGTTATTATAAAATTACTGTGACAGCATAAAATGTTTTACTGGTCTGACTGCAAATAGGCCAATTAGCTTTGGGAAGCAAATTTCATAAAGTCTATAGCTTTGAATCTCGAGAAATTCCAGAACACAATGCCTCCTTAACAAATTTTTAATTACTAATATTGTTAATTTCTTTTTTAGTTACTGAAGAATGCTTAACCTTAAGTCTGTGTAAGTCTAATAGGTAATTATAATCAATGATTTCGTTCTACGATCAGAATTGAATATAAACTTCAGATTTGTTGGAAGTAACAAAACTTAACTCAAATTGGATTAATTTTTATGCTAAAGTTTTTGAACTGAGAATTATAATTAGGTAATTAAATTGCCTGAATGCAGTTATAGCATGGAAACTTAAATTTAGAAATCAATTCCTATTAGTTACTAACTTTAATACCTTAGTTGAACGCAGAGTCGCCCCTTATCAAAACCGTACATCTCTGAGGCCACTATGTCTCTGCGGTCAATTAATATATTATTTATAAAAAAAAATATTTAATGAGTGACATTACTATGAACTTATTAGTACTATTTTATAAAGTATTTTAATATATATTTTTTAAAATCATTGTTAAATTATATATTATATTAAATATATGTTATATCTTTTAAATCTCAATATTATATTTTATTATCTCTTAGTATTATTAGATCCAAATTGCTTTGATTTTTGTTCAATATTTTCCTCCACTCATAGCTTGGATATAGTTGATAATTTACTGAATACACTGAAAAGAATTCGGCTATAGAAAATGCCGCGGTTATAGATATTTTTAATGTAGCGGTTTCTAATAGGTCATTAAATCATAATTATGATTAACTTTACCACAAAAGAAACTGACAACTGACCTTAAAATACTAACTGTTAGAAATAACACTTTACTTTATGACAAACAGTAGAAGACATCAAGTCTAAAATAGTTACGTCTTTGCAGTTATAGACTTTGCAAGTCTATAATTGTAAGCCATTGGTTCATTCATGTTAATAAAATCAATAAATCTAGTTGCAAGGCCTTTAAGATGTATAATCGCACCGAAATCAAAAGAAACAAAATTTGTTATTGCTTTTTTTTTGGTTCAAATTATATTAATAATTAATAATTAAAAATTATTAATTATTTATACACAGGGAACATTCAACAATTTTGATCAGATGAGTAAATGGAAAAATATAGTCTTCAAACAAAATATACGTCTTTGCATTGCTCCTGAAGAGATTGCGATGAGTTACATTAAGTACCTCGATGAAAATTACATACATTGCCCTAGATATACATACATTTTTGGAAAAGTTGACCTTTGTAAATATGGAAAACCTTTGGAATATATTTAAAAAGCTTCCAATTTGTTATTTACTTGTTTTAAGTGAAGTAAACAATCTTTGCTTTTAAATGAAGAAGGTCTTTGTTCAGAAATACTTGACTGATATATTAACGCTTGGATAGAAGCTGTTTTTTGCTTTTATTTTAGAAACAGGATGGAGTAGAACTTGTATAAAACTGGAAAAAGATTTCACCAGGATAAATAAATCAAGGCTAAATAAGCCAAGTATATATTATTAGTTTTCAGAGAAAATAATTATAAAAATCCCTACAAACATAAGTACAGGTTTATTTAATTATATTACATTAGTTTGGAAATAATATTAAACACATTTTCTTTTGTTTCCCGCAACGTATTATCAAAATTTTACGTATTATAGGCAAAAAAAGCTTATGCAGTTCAATCAGAGCTCCATTTATTTCCACCTCATCTTATGGGTTCATCTCTATTTAACTTCTACTCATGGAATTGAGAAGATATAAGGGCAAATATATTTGAACATTGGAAGAGATCTATTCAGACAGTATTCTGGTGTTGTGCCATTTCTCTTAGATATTTATCTCTATTAAGCTATCATCACTTTATCCAGATAAATCGTCCTCTTTTGATGAATTTATTCATTAGAAGTTATTCATGAACAGAATGTAGCCATCACAACCATCTTAGTCACGTTTGTGTTCACGTATACAAAAAGCGAACTTTGAAAAACATGACAGGTCATATCTAAGAAAAATAAGCTTTGTACTATCTTTACAAAAGTTACTTCAGTATTAGCGCAACGAAGGGTTGTTCTAATCAGCTGATGAACAAGAACTTTGCCAACCAACTTTGCATATCTCGTAATTTAAGTGATTGTACTCACCAATTTAAGCATTACTATACAACTTTACACTGTAAGATTTAATAATCTAAAAATTTTACATGGATCCTGAAAACACTACTTTTGGCCTTAAATTTCATTAAGTTTTAATTGAAGTCAAACTAGAGAGTTTACTGACGAAGAAGGATATATACAGAGACGTATTCAGCTCATAGCAATCAAGGTATTCATTTTTCAAGTTACCCAGAGGTGTATGGGCTCTTTACTAATAAAAATGTGCTTATGACACAAACAGACGAACAGTAAATCTCCAAGACTCGTCTGACAGTTTGACGCACTTAAACCAACTTGATAGAAAACAGCCACTGACCGGTCTCCTATTGGTTCACTTCTCGCCTGACAGAGGCTGCTCAGTCAGAAGCCATACAAATGTGGATACAACGTCAATATTATATATTGATTAGTTCTAATTTTTAATTATTTTATGGCTATCGGTATTATTAATACTAATATTTTTGAAAGTTTTATCTTTATTTTAATTTTATTAATGCTCACTTATACTGCAACTAATGAGCTTAAGTTATTTTTAAATAATATGTGGTCATTAGTTGCGTACAATTATATTTATTAGTTATCAGAATGCAAAAAATGAGAAATATTCTCCTAAGAGGAAGGGTTATATATGATTAAGTCAATGTCGTTATTAATTGATGTTTTAATTCGTTCATTACAAAAGAAAACTAAGTTTTTAATGCAATTAACATTTATTTACGTGTATAATACATATTAAAAAAACGATTCAAATGTAACAATTTTGTGTATTATATGAAATAGACTAAGTAAAACTGCTAACCCCCTTAATGACTGTTCATATAAAGAGAAAACTCTTAAGCCATAAAGGCTTTTGTTATACTACAAAGCTGGAATGATACCCCATCAGGGTTATTTTTCTGTATTGAAAATTACTGGAAAACGTATTTGAACATAACATTCTTTGAGCATGAATTGACGAAACAAAAATTTTTCAACTATTCTTTGAAAAAATTTAAGATCAACAGATAATACGAACTCAGAATCATCCACGTTAATGACTTGGTTGTCATATAATGTTATTGCAATGTTACCATATAATATGATCTTGGTATAGGTGTCCTATACCAAGGACTATGATAAGTCTGGTGCTTATCATATGGTCTAGGTGTTATCAAATAATATTATCTTATATTTTCACTTAACATAAAGTTCTTGTAATCAACTAATGTGAGTTTCGTCTCTTGATATATTATTAACTTGGTGTTATCATAACTATAACTTCTACATTTTCATCTTATATAACACTGATCATATACCATAATTAACTTCCACACAATCATATAATATGATCTGGATGTTTCCCTAAAATATTATCATTTCACTATGTCATTATCACTCAATATGATATTGGTTTATTTATACATTGTGAACATTTTAATACATATAAAACATTATTGTATAATATCATTTGTGTTATCACAAACTATGACCTTATAATCATTGTATAATATGAAGGAAGATATTAGTAAAAGGTCAACTGAGTCCAGTTACTCGACTCAGTTACGCAACAACTGTCAAATATTGCGTAATGTTATTATATTATATATTGCATTAAATATATTATAAAAAAGCTTGTAGTAGAAACACAATAAATAAAAGGTTGAAAAACCTAAATGATATTTGAAGTACCCTTGTTAATATTTTATAAATAATTAAACTGGCATGTTCAATTAAATGAAATGCAGTTGCCAATTTGGGAGGCAGCTGAATTTACTCTGATCAAAAATCTTCGTTTGACTGATGGTCTGGAATTTAACTCTCTCTTGCTAAGCCAATTACACTATTTTGAGTCAGGACCCTTTGATCGGGTGAACAGCTCTGCTACTTACTGATATCATTAAAAAAATTCTTTTTCTTCTTTTTTAATATTTAATTGCAAAAAAAAATTGCTCCAATATCTTTTATGACCAATCATAAATTGTAGCATTTACAATTATTAATAATGTCGTATTTGTGAATGGATGTAACACAATATAAAATTTGGTTGTATATGTGTATAAACATTTTATAAATGCATATACACATAATCTTTTGATAACAACATTCTGTATAATTAAAGTATATTCAGAAAAAAAAATATTTGTTTTTGTGAATAAGCTAAAACTGTAAGCTTATTGTAAAAATACAGACTAAAAACGATTTAATGTCACATTGTCGAAAAAGGTAACAAAACATGAGGTTGACAACAAATTTTTGAAACCCTGTTTTCAAGAAGAATTGGTGTCAATTTCTACTAATATATACGAGTAAATCTTGAATATATACTAATATATCTTGAAAAAATCACTACAATTTATTTATTCCTGATGACGGTTCATGATAAAAATTTGATGCTGCAAGAGTGATTGTTTTTAAGTTATCTGTATTTCTTCATCTAAGTATATTAAAGTGTTAGTCATGTTCAGAATGAATGTTGCTAGGAAGCATTATTTTTTTTTTATTTAATTTAATATATCAAATATTATAAAGCTTAGTGATGGATAATTAAAGGTAGAATCACATTTTACGTCTCACATTTCTCAATGCCACACCGGATTTTCTATTTCACTTGTCTTCTGCATGAGCGATTCCGTAACGAAGACTAGTTTTAATGTTTGAATAATCTTAGTCATTTTATTGCATTTTTACTACAGTTTATATGTTGATATGTATATAATGGCATGTATATAATAATAAAAAAATGGTTTCACGAACTAAATGAACAAAATTTACAATAAAACACGCATATATGATATGAATCCAAACCAAACGATTAAGTACTTCGTGTCACAAGAACTTATATATATCGACTGCCTTGTCATCAGGTAGAAGGATGTGAGCCACTCCAAAGACAAGCGATTGAGTTTTGGTAACCATCTTACTATCTAGTGAAAGGCAGTAAAATGACATAAAAGCGAGCTTTTTTGAACTCTTTTATGTGTGTCCATTCTTTAAATTTAGTTTATATATACAAAACACGACAATGAAAAAAGATAAAATACGCGATTACTAAATTCAATATTTTGAACTGTTGTTCGTCATCAGGAGAAGACTTGAATATAGGATGAAGTGAGAGAGATCTCCCCATGTCAACGGGAGGAACGCGAGTGATGCATTGAAAAGTTGACCGATAAGAATGCACAAGCGTAAAATTAAGGAACTACCCACCAAAGGTCGGAAAACGGAAAGGTCAATGAAAAACTATAATAAAAATACAATAAATTAAATTAAATATATATATATAAATCTTTGTACAACATCTTTTCTGTAACACACAATAATTTAAGTCTATTTTATGAAAATTGCTTCTCAAGGAAATGATTCTAATGTTCTCTAGAAAGATCTAATTATCACATAAATAATATATATCATCAACATGTTTCAACTGGTCTCTAGTTATTACCTGTATGTGAATGTTTTTATTGAGAAATGTTCTTTACAATTATAAATGGAATGCTGAATACAATGAGGCATTAATGAGCAAATGATTAATAAAATTTTATAATACATAATAAAATATATAACAAACCATGACAATGAAAAAAGTACCGTTGATAGTGTATAATGTGTCCAAATTTATGACGAACAAGACCTATAACTAGAGTTCTTCCCAAAATGAAATGAATATGATCTACCAATGAAAATGGAATTATGGGAACTATAAAATCCACAAAAACTCGTACATTGAAGTATTATCACTTCAATGTAAAAGTAGTAGACTACTACATTTACCTATATAATTAATAATAATACCTAATTTAATATCTAATGAATTATATTCTACTTCTCAGAGTATTAGGCGACACAAATTAAGAGATCATTTATTTTTACTGTGTCAAGGCAGAAAGAACCCTTTGGTACTCATGTGTACCATCTTATTCTAACTGCTGTAGCTGTTATCGTTTTTCCTTTAAATTACCAGTGCTATTTTGAATTTCCATACAACACCAACATTATTTAATAATAACTTAAATTATAATTAACCGAGAAATAACAAAGAACACGTTTTTATAGTAGCGATAGGCAGCAGTACAATGTCTAATTCCATTTAAAGTTTTGGAAAATAACTTAAATCTTGTTTCACATTATGAAGTTAACCTGGAATCTCCCCATAATATTTGGTGATCACATCTTCTGGCAAGCTTACGATAAGAACTATTAATCGCACAACGACAAATTGCAAGGAAATATGTTAGGTAAATAAATAAGTGTCATGCGGATGCTGTAACTTTCAACACAGTATATCTCAGAAAAGGTTGTTTACCAATATATTTAGCTAAAAATTGTTTCATTTTATGCCAAAAATTAGAAATTAATACTTGATTTAGAAAATGAAGTTCAGAAAAAATTGTGCTAAAATCAGGGAGAATCAGTACTATAAAGAAAAAAACATAGCGTTAATAATAAATAAAATTGTTATCTTACCATAACATTGCATCGTTGAATCTTTTTGGGTTATTTCTCACCTAAAAAAAATAATACTCTATTAACTTTCTTGATATCAAATACAAATTTACATATATTATCTTTATGTTGTTTACATATTAGTAATTAGGCGTCAAATTATAGTGGACCACTGTACAGTAGCAACTATAGTACACTGCTTAGTACATAGAATTAAAGTGTGACGAACCACTTATATAAGACATGAAAAATATAACTGTTATATTAATCTTATTTAATATATTAATAAAAGTTATATTATTATATAATTACAGGAAAACATTGTAGTATTAGTGCTCCTTGTACGAGCAATTTGTTTATGAGTAGGCATTCATAAATCTCTTTGTCTCGTACGATGAGTAAAGATTTGTAGTACAAGCGACCGTCTTCCACGAGCCCATAAAGTCTCTGTTTTAAGTTTGGTAGATTAATAAAACATCATTATTAAAGTGCATACATATATTTCTGAAGTAATACTCTTCATACTACATGTAGATATTCTTTATTTCTTCAAATTGCACCTTTTATGTTTAAAAACCAGAAATTTGGGGATAGAACAGATAATTTATTCATATTAATTTCAATGCGAAAAATTACTGCATTATACGAGTAAATCGTAATACAATCTCGGTGTGGGGACGAATTAAATTTGTACTGATAGGTTATATTCTATATAGTTCTATAGTACTGCCAGTCAGTCAAATAGTTACAGTCAAGTGCTGACGACCTGTTTAAAATAGCACTTTAAATGGGAAACTTGCTTCTGATTCTCTTATGAACTGACTAATCACCGCTAAAAATAATTATGAAACTTTAGTTATTTATATGGTCAAAATGTCATAATGTTAAATGCAAAATCATTAAATTATTTATATTAATGGTTAACAGATTTATGTCAATTATGGTTATTAGGACCTGGTAAGGTATATTAATCAAAGGATGGGCTAAGGGGAGAATATAGGTCCAGGAAATGCTGTTTCCAATTAAAAGGGATATGTGAGAGTAAACGGTATTTCTCACACAGTGCTGTTTGTGGAATAAACTAAATGGGAATGAGAAGTCAGTGAAGTTTGCTCAAAGATCCGCTTTCAAAGTTGAGCCGTTTGGAAATTAAACTTGTTTGAAAAGTTCGTTCAAAAGGGGTATGGGTTTGTATTTTTAAATGGATCTTTGGAGCGCATAATGGTTTCATTCAGTAGGAAGATTGTCTGAGACAGGGTGTCAAATAGTGTCTTATTTGAGTTGCTAAGTGGTGGGAGGGGCGACAGCTGGTGACGACTCATTCAATTAGAAGGGCTGGTGGCCGGTGCAGGGAAGGCCACGTGACGTTCTGACGAACACTGCAAACATCGACAGCCAAGGGACGTGAGCTGTAATTCTAATGGCTCAATTGGACCAAATTGTCACAACCCTCTTCTCTCTTTTATCCAATGCTCAATTGCATCAAGGGTGAAGAAGAAATGGATTATGTCTGCATTTGCTCACCTCTTAACAATAAATTGACATCCATTTATTAACAATTTATTTTTCAGTTTGAAATTCAGACTACTCCACACATTTGAATGTAATACTCTTTCATTAACTGTCATAAAAAATTCATCAACACTTCACAACAAACGATCTATATTAGAATATTATGTACTGGACACTTGGATTTCTATAGCCAATTGATGGCTATAAATACGAATTAGCTTATGCTATTTATACACAATAACAACATTTTATTATGACTATATAAGAATTAGGACATTTAAATCTAATTACTTCTTAGACGAAATATTTCAATATTTCCTACTACGACTTCTTGAAGAACATTTATCATAATTATTTTTTTTTGAATAAGATTAACCGAACGTCAACAAAGAGTTTTTTTTTTGAACCAGGGAAATTGACCGCATCTCAATTATATAATACTTCTCTCTCTCTCCCTCCCATATATATATAATTAAATAACGTCCCATATTTGGCTTGTATCTGTTTCTTACACAATTTCTCCAGTTTCCGGAATTCCTTCCTCGTCTCTTCATTAAAACTATAAAGCTTATCACTAATATTACTAGTCGACATTTTTTGAATGTACTACATTTATCATCAGGTCAATAATGAGAATAATAGCAGGATTGTTAGTTTAGATAAGTACAGGTGGATTATTATTGGCATGTTTACAGGACATCGCCCTGGATCATGGGCATTATGTGGGATTAAGGTAGGGTGGTTGGACTCACCTACTACCTGGCTAATCTGCTTTGGCCAGTTGTAAAATAGTTTTAAAATTCCACAAGAATCATTAAGTTGGATATTAATGGCTGACTGCTTTTCTTGAATTATTAATGCTTCTAATATTTGAATTCTAATTCTAATTCTAATATTAATGCTAATTAATATTAGAAGCATTAATGATTCAAGAAAAGCAGCCAGCCATAAATATCCAACTTAATAATTCTTGTCAAATTTTAAAACATTTTCCAACAGGCCAAACCAGATTAGCCAGGTAGTGGGTGAGTCCAACCACCTTAATCCCACATAATGCCCGTGATCCAGGGCGATGTCCTGTGAAAATTCCAATATTCATCCACCTTCATATATATAAACTAACAATCCTACTATTATTCTCATTATTGTCCTGATGGTAAATGTGGTACATTCAAAACATTTCGATTATCAATATTGGTAATAAGCTTTATAGTTTTAATGAAAAGACGAGGAAGGAATTCCGGAAACTGGAGAAATTGTGTAAGAAACAGATACAAGCCAAATATGGGGCGTTATTTAACAATACGTACATGTTTAAAAAAAGGACTGCTTCCTACTTTTACAAATATATATATCATGATTTGCTTTCTTGACCCAATATTTATATTATGTAATTTTTTTGAGAGTTGAGGTCTAATGATTTTAAACTAGTCCTTTTTCCGACGTTTCGACATATATTTATGTCATCTTCAGGGCTACAACATGATTGTTTTACAATTAGCACTACTATTGCAACTGTAATCAGTTATTTCGACTATGGATTTTTTTTTATATTGACATAAGGATATTGTTATAATTATTCTATTGCTTTGACAATTATTTCATAAGTATAGAGATCACTATTTGATTTCCAAGGTAATCATGTTGGTAATTTGCTTCCTTAAATGTTTCTCAATTTTTCTAATAACGTTCTTGTTACTTGTTACCAATCATCGATTTGTTAAATGAGTCCATGTTTCTTCTGTCCTCAGCTGTTATCAAGATATGAATGAGTTTTAAAACAGATAGTTCCTTTATATAAGAGAAGTTAAATGTGTTCAGGATGTTGGGGTGATTAAAGCTGTTTTTCTAATATCAGAGATCGATCTTTAGCTTTGAGTTCGACTAAACGGTTTAACACTTTTGAAATATTCTCTAATGTATATTAATATATGGTTTATTTGTTTGTATAATATGCATTCTGTTCATTCAAGTTTATGTTGGTATCATTTTTTTTATTTTTTAATTTTGTCAATTCAGGTAAGCTCAGTGACGCCTTGTCTCTGAACTGGTAGGTCTGGGGTTCGATTTACACATTGGAGGTGAATAAATCTGAGCACGTTATCCCTCAAAAAGGACGTTAAACCGTCGGTCACTAGCCTGAAAGATGTGAGGTACTCGTAAAAGATCAGTACTCCAAATGCAATTGAATTAGACAAAATTTAGGACTCAATAGAATCCATGGGAGATTCCCTCCAGTAATCAGTATTAGATGGCGGACATTATCAGTCCCTCCACCCTATACAAAAATTAAAACAAGTATTAATAACAATTTTAAAATTAACATATTTGTTTTACTATACATATGAACAATTTAAAAAAAATAATTGAATACAACATGAATTGTTAGAAGCACTTTGTGCTAATTGGTAATTTTGTTGATTGTAAAGGGCTCAGTGTGTAGTTGTTTGTCAATTTTTTTTTAAGATAGATTTTTAGCAGTCAATATTGCAATTATGAAGCGAATATCATCTGTCAAATTATAATTGCATAATAAATGTGTTTCTAGTCTGTTTTAGGATATTGACGTGAAAATTCAAAAAGAGCTTTACCACATGATATTTTAATTACTTACTTACAGACTTAAAAATTTAGTTTGTTTACTCATAGTGCAATATAAGTAAATAGCTAATAATGATTTTATCTAAAAGTTTATACCAAAGAGTAAATGTTATAAATGATGTATTTTTTGAATGCATAGACTACGGAAAATAGAAAAAATGATAGCAGATTAATGTTAATATTAATATATATTAAACATATATGACTTCAGAAAAAATTTGTAAATAAAGTCAATTTTACATTTTGTTGCGAAAAAATTATATTTCAAACATTTTTTTTTCAAACGTAAGCTAAGTGTAATATGCGCATTTGTACTTTGATTCTATCTGGATATTCAACTATAAGTGATGTGGGCATTATTAAAAATTAAAAGTCATTATAAGTAGCCTATTAATCTACCGATTACCTATTAATCTTAGATAGTCACTTATTATTCTATATTACTATATAACGTTTGATCTATTGGCATGAAGAGTATACGTTTTTATTTGATATTTGAATTCTAATAAATTCCCGTTCATTTAAAGTTAAGCGCAAATACTCTCAAAACATGAATTATAAAACGGGTATTCCAGTATTTTATCGTAACAAACATGTCAAATCAGTTGTTATAAATAGTCGTTCAATTGCCATGCTAAAACAAGCAGCTGGTATTACATATCTTAAAAACCATGTTAAACAGAAGTTTGTACCAAACAATATAACAATAGTTTATGTTTACATCAACAAGGTGGAAATAGATTGTTTCCTTTTATTCAAAATTAATTTCATAATTTATGATTCCATTTCAACTTTATTAGTAAAGATAACTTCTAGCCCTCTATTGATTCAAGCGGTGGAGGAGGGGGGGGGATCTGAACACGGCGTCTCAGAAAGAACAATGACTTTGGTCTCGAGCTTGTTCGATGTCAATACCCATTAAAGATCCCTATTGCAAATGTACTTGAGCTGGGAAGAATTGAATAACCCCAATCTAGAATGATCATTGTGTGATATTGGATGCGTAAAAAAGTTTGCCTATGTGTTCAGTTGTGATTGATGATTACAATCAAGCCTAGCATGTGCTGTGAGCGATAGAATATGTGATTAAGAGAGAAACTTGTGCTACTGATGCTGATGCAATGTATGTGTAAGAGTTGATGAAAATAGAAATGAACGAAGCAGGAGAAGTTTAGAAGTGGTAATGAAACACAATCAAAGTGTCGTTAAAGACTAATGAATGTAAGGAATCAGAACGAATAAACGGAGTAAAAACCTAAACAATAGGTAGAAAATTATAGGGATGGAAATGAAAGAAGTGATAAAGATAAAGTGGAGAGAAACATGATTAAAAAAGTTAAAAGAATGACTCGAGAGTGTTAAAGTAAGGGAAATAATAAAAGAACCATATAGAAAGAGAAAAAGTGTTTGTATATATATATATATATTTGTGTGTGTGTGTGTGTGTGTGTGTGTGTGTGTGTGTGTGTGTGTGTGTGTGTGTGTGTGTGTGTGTATGTATGTGTGGATGATTGAGGTACGAGGGTCGTCCAGAAAATAAGTTCCGTTTTGGTCTGTAGGGCAGTAGGAGTGGTTTTTGCAAATCCGGCAACACCGCTCGAAAGAGGAGAGGTGGGGGAATAGAATGAGAGGTGGGGGACCTCAGTCGGTCAATTACCAACGTCAGGGCAGGTAGTTGAAATGGAGCCCTCCATGTCACGTCCCGCCACCTCGATCCCCGTTCCCTCTCGAGTTGTTTTGCGCGGAGTGATTCAATTTCTTTATGCACAGGGTTTCAAATCAGTTCAAATTCACGAACAGCTCATTTCTGTTTATGGAGAAGGTGTAATGAGTGAATCAATGGTGAGGAGATGGGTACGTGAATTTAAGGCGGGAAGACATTCACTTAAGGATGAAAGTGGGAGAGCAGACCCTCAGTTGTGACGGACGAAATTGTCGCAGAAATCGACAATGCAATTCGCAAAGATCGTCGTTTAACCCTGGATGAACTCCACCTGAGTTTCCCAGACATCTCACGATCCCTCATCCATGAGATCGTCTCGGAAAAACTTGACTTTCGGAAAGTTTCCCGCCGGTGGGTCCCTAGAGAGCTGAATGTCTTCCCGCCTTAAATTCACGTACCCATCTCCTCACCATTGATTCACTTATTACACCTTCTCCATAAACAGAAATGAGCTGTTCGTGAATTTGAACTGATTTGAAACCCTGTGCATAAAGAAATTGAATCACTCCGCGCAAAACAACTCGAGAGGAACGGGGATCGAGTGGCGGGACGTGACATGGAGGGCTCCATTTCAACTACCTGCCCTGACGTTGGTAATTGACCGACTGAGGTCCCCCACCTCTCATTCTATTCCCCCACCTCTCCTCTTTCGAGCGGTGTTGCCGGATTTGGCAAAAACCATTCCTACCGCCCTACAGACCAAAACGGAACTTATTTTCTGGACGACCCTCGTAAATATAGACTGAGAATAATATGAATTTGGGAAAAGTAATAGTAGTAGGAAGATAGATATACTGGAACAGAGGTGATAAAGTATCTCTGAGTCGTGGTATGAAAATGAGGTAGAGGGTAAAGACTGATGGATATTATATTCCAAACTTTGCACTAAGCAATAAAAACTATCTTCCTTACTGGGTTATTACTAATATTAAAGTTTATTAGTTTTATGGCAAAACTCATACAAATATTGTAGAAGTAGAACAATAAAATATTTATTACTAACTATGTAAAGATATACTTCGTCCTAGTGAGAAACTATAACAGTGTTACTTAATCTTTAAAGCATTAACCTTGTTTTTAAATTTTTATTTAGCTATTTTTATATACATACGTATTCATTCTTGAAAACAACACCAAACTTAGCAGAGTCCAGTTCCTTAACTAGCTTCTCAATTATTTATTGATTCATTAATTATTTTATAAGTATAAGAATAGTTGATGATAATAATAAAGTAAAACAACTAAAATTGTTCTTATTTTCTAGAAAGCATGCAATAAAACTCTTCATTGTTTAATCATTTGTAAAGCTATAACTACAAAAAAATATATTAAAAAGTAAATATGTACCAGCGATGTTAATTTAAGACATATATGTATTTCCTGTAAAAAAATTTTACTTTCTAATTAAAAAAAAAGTTTTTTCTAATAGATAAACATTATTAATAGTGGAAATATTCTTTATTCGAAGTTAAGTTTCGAGAGAGAGAGAGAGAGAGAGAGAGAGAGAGAGAGAGAGAGAGAGAGAGTGAGTGTGAGAGAGAGAGAGTATAATGACTATGAAGAGGGTTAGAAGAAGGCCATTTCGATTGCACTCAAGTTAAAGTAAATTTAAATCCTGAGAATGTAGGAAAATGCCTTCTGAAAGGAAAATATATGTGGCAAATAACCCAAGGGTTCACATCTGCTTAAATTTCCAAGCATAATTCACAAATTCTTGCGGTTCATGAGAATGCCCATGATATAAAATTAATTTTCCACTATCTCCTTTTTATTCGCTCTGGTTATTTTATATGTTTTGGAAAATGTTTCTAAACTTTCTTCTTTTATTTTATGAAAATGGTATACATAAAATTCTTTAAATTAGATATGATGGACAAATAACTGATTAAATAGACAAGAAAATTTCTTTCATTGATAATTAGTAGTTGGTTATAATATTTTCATAATTGGTACATATATATAAAACTGTCACAATAACACGTGATATAAATATTCAGATAACTCACCACAAATGATTGAAGATAATCGCTTTAGAATTCTTTTCTTCAAGGTACAGCGATTATCTTCAATCATTTGTGGTGAGTTACCTGGATATATATAAAGCTAATAGTTGCAAAATGATCACCAATATGCAGCAATAATTCTTCTTTACTTTTCTCAGTAATTTGATAATTTATTATCTTCACTAATCTACTGAATTCATCGCTCTAATATTTCTCTCGGTGATTTGATTATTTGTCATTTTCGCCGTATGTCTGCATCCTGCATCGACTAGTTCTTTTCTCTAACTAACCTCGTTCAAGGCAATACAGTTTGTTTTGTACCATCTTCTACATTATGCGTTTGGGCTTTCTCGCTTTATTTTGAAGATGTTCAAACCAAAAATTAGAGTGAAATTGTATGTTTTTTTTTGATTCTATTCTAATTTTGTCTTTGAATTATATATGTCTGTTTGAACTATATTTGGGCATACATAGATACATAAAACATGATTACACAGTAAACACTTAGAATAAAAATCAACTTGCAAATTACAGTAAGAAATCAGAAAAATGACTAAGATCTTTGAACTAAACAAAGTGGTATTCGTGAAAGTCCAACTGATACTGAAACAAGTGGTGCAAAAATATCAGACGTGGTGTTGAGAAAAGTGGAGGCAAGGGAGGTATTCTAAAGGAATTACAGTGCAGGAAAGAGAAGAACGGCCTGAGAAGACAAGTCCGGGTAAGCAAAAGAGTTCGGGAAGAAATAAGTACAAACTATATACTAGCTGCATACTCTGGTTTATAAAGCTATTCTCTTCGTCAATACTGAGTCGAACTTGAATAAACCACTACAAATGTTTATAATTTTTAATCAATTAAATTGAAATTTCGTAAGAGCTTTCTTGTTTTACTTTGTTTTGAAAATAACTGAAAACTCAGTATTATTGAAAACAAAAATTAAAACAATTTCTTTACTACCTTCAATAGTGATTATCTGTACATAATGATAAGTATAAAATTGTGTTTTTAAGCAATGATATTTTTAAAAATTACAACATTTTTTAAATTAATAAAATGGGACATTATGGCAGTGCTTCAATTAACTCAAAATAAATTATCTTTCGTTGAAATTAAATTGGAATATATTTAACATTTTTGAGTATTGAATGTTCGCATTTAAAACATTTTGACATACTTGTGTAAATTTTAGTCAGTCTTCATTATGTATGGTGATTGATGTTGGACTGATGCCATCAATGAGTGATGCATTTATATCAGGAGTTACGTATAGAAGAAAAAACTGAAACCATATGCGAATTTAAAAAAAATAACTTACAAATTTGAGCTACTTACTACCCAAAAATTACTTGATCATACATGTTCGAAGTAGAAGAAATGTAGCAATGAAAACATTTTCTTTTATTATGTATGTTAATATTTATCAGTTAATGCATAGGGAATTACATTTTAAATATTAACAACGCAACATTCATAATCGGCTATCAGGGATTCAATAGGAAAACTTGTGCAGTTTAGAATAAAATATTTTATTCATATGTTGAATACTTTCATTATTCAATTGTAAAATAGATTTACTTTTCAGATAATAACGGCAATCAATTTGGAGTAATAGACAACATAAGAATATTTGAAAAAAATTTGATGTCAATAAATAAATTTCATGTGCATATAAAAGTATTTGTCACATTATAGAAGTTTAGTCATGAAATGAATGAATTTGTGTTTTCTGAGGTACTTTTGGTTGAATAAGCCACAAAATATTTAAAAATTATTTAGTGTATTATACGTTGGGTTATAAATTTTGGTCATTATCTTGGTTTTTTTATGTTTGTGGTATAAGTTATTTAATCATAAATATAAAATATGACAATAAATATATTGTAAGAATTTTTTTACAGTTCAATCAAGAAGTATAACGAAAGAATATCATGCTCATTCTTGTAGTTTGAAAGGTTCTTGAAATTTGATTTGATTTTTCAAATAGATTCTTTCTTGAGATTCACTCTCAAGTTTCAAAGAGTTCAGTGTATAAATGAATTTCCACATGACTAACATGTACAAGTGGAGTATTATCAACGTTGTTTTTGCTTTTGAGTCATGACAATGTGAATATATTACTTACATTTCAATTGCATTTCTCCTGAATATAAGTTGGTTATGGCTTTCAATATTTGTTTGGACTTTCATTGCTGTCTTAGTTTTATTCTTGTCTGTTGTTTTTTAAATATAAATCTTGGAGGAACAACAATCTATTTGATATGAAATGTTTTAGCTTTTAAAAATTTGTGAATATAAAAAAAACAGATTTTTAAAAAGAATTCTACACAGGAATTTGTTTCAAAAAAGCTGTATTGAGTTTTTTTGTCAGAATGAAAACATATTTAACTGTTTCAAAATAACTGAATTTTTAATTTAAGTAATAAGAAGATTGTCTGCTTTTCAGTATTTGTTATAATTTCCATTCCTGACAGCTGTATGAATCTCGTCTAATATATGGTAAAATTAATGTGGTGAAAGGAAAGCAGGAGTGTGATATATGCTTGAATATGATATTTAGTGATAGATCAGTTCATTCATTCCACTCAGTATGTATAGTCAAATTTGTTCAAATTTTTGAATTTAAAATTAAAATGAGATTAACAAACTTTTATTTAATCGGGATTGAAACACTGAATTCCTGGTATCTAAAAATAAGATTTGCAGGTGTTCACAGGCAGTTAGTTCATTGTAACTATTCGACCGAGAAAATAGGTGGAAATGGTAAATACTGATGGAACGTATCACTGTGACCTTCATTGTCCGAAATCTTAAATACAATACACAGAATGTCCTTAATTAGTACTTTTCCGTTACTATTATATATTGAAGCATATACTAATATCATATCATTATAAAAATACGTTGTAAATCGTGAATTGTTGTTGTAAACAACTAACAGATTTCTCTAGTAGGATCATCGTACACTACTTACGAAATCAGTTGGGCGTATACATAACGATTTACTAGATATGAAGGATTGCTATAATATTTGGCTTAATAACTTCTGTGATATTAATAATATGCATGAATTTAGCTTATATTAACATCATTAATTTTATTCGAATGTTAAAATACTTGCAGTCGAAATAAATTTCTCTTATGATACTATTAAATGATTTGTGATATTTGATGGACATAAATGTTGATCAGTATTGTATATGGCAATAAAATAAAGATCCACTTTTATAAATAAACAACGATAAATGATGCTAATTTGAGATTGTCTGGGTAATAAAATGTTAAAAATTTGAGTTCCATTGGGAAATAAGTAATTGAGATTGGTATTAGCATTGTGTGGTGTTAGTAGTGAATAAATCATGTTTGCAGTGTGGGGATATTAGGGACCAGTTCTAAGTGGTCCAATCGCATCTAGCGTACACCAATTAACCCAAACGGACCACTGATCTCTTCCCATTATCTGATAACCATTATAAGTGTTCACCTGGATCCATAACACAGTTGCCTTCATCAGTTTCGACTCCAACCTCCAATCGCTTTACAAAATCAACTACATTATCCACTGAAATTCAAATAATGAAGACTCATATCGTAATGAGTATTGCCTAATATTCGTTACGAATGTGCCAGTAATTCAAGTAAATTAATAATAAAATATTACCATAATCATAAGACAGAAATTAATATTCAGCTATATTTTTCTATATACAAACTTATAAATTTATCACGGAAAAAATATAAAGAATTGCAGCAAATTTTTTTTGACTGAATATTTTTATTTATCATTTGCAGAAAATTATCCAAGCCGTTAATTTTAAATTCTCTTGGACTTAAAATGTATTTTGTATTCACTGATGGAGATTCAAATTTGGAAGTCAATTAATTTGGGTGCGCTATGCTAAAATGATATTAAGTCAGTTGCATAGCATCATTGATTGATGTTCCAAATTTACGCAAAAACATAATAAATAATGACTGTTGAACTGAGTTATGATAGATTTACTTTACTGTAATAAACAGCAACAATTTGTAAAAATTCTTTAAAATTATTGAATTCAGTCAATAAATTATTTAAAATTTTTGCATTATAAACATCAATTTTATCACAGTGGAGTCGCTCAAAAAATTTCTAAATCAAGGTAAACAATGTAAAGAAATAACAGAAATTTGACAAGTGTAGCAGGTGATTCCTTAGTCCAGGATAAACAAACAATTCTTATAGCTTTATTGATATTTGCCCTAATTAAAATTTCATGAATTTTTTTTAAAAATTACTAATTTTTTGCTCAATTTTTGGTCAAAATTTTGATGATCTTTTAATGAGCCTTTTAGCGTCAAAATACATTTTCTGAAAACAGAAATCATATTATAATACCCCTTTGAAGAAATGTAATTTACAAAACAATTATCTTAAATCATTCTCCATAAAATGTTCTACCTTTAAACATAGTATCATTTTGATCCGTCAAATGGTATAGCTTGTATCACTCTCACAAGCTTTGAGATTGAATTGTAAGTCATAATTTATATATTTTATTGAAAATCAAATTTTTCCCCTTGTTTTAAAAATTTGAATATATTTTTCGTTTAGTGAATTTGTAAGTGCAAAGATAATGTCAAAATTTCAAAACTCTAAACCTACCTGTTAAGAAAAAAAAACATGTTTCCTAAAAACTGCTTTTTGGCAAAAAAAGTGACTTTTCCTTCATGCATGATTCTTCCGAAGCAATAGGGATCATCTACACTTTAGGGCCCATTTTTGTGTAAGATATCAACTTGATTCATCAAAGATTCTGGACCGTAGCGTGGTAACAAGCAATGCTAACACACTCACCCACCCACACACACAGACATCATCGAAAAAACATAATAAAACGACTTTTGAGACCTCAAAACATATAATTCTGTCAAAATCTGGAATCGAATTTTTTCACGATCACTATACATTACTTATAGTAAAGTAAAAAGTCATAAATAATTGTATATTTAGTACCACAGAGAACGTATCCGGTTGGACACTACAACAAAAAGTCAAGAGATATGATGGCTTTTTATAACAATGTTAAGTAAAAATTATCAATATGTAGAAACCAATAAAGTGCACAGTCCCAGAAAACTATATAAGTTCATAATTCTTTACTTTCAGGAATTAACTAATGAAATAATGTTAGTGTTTGTACTATAAAGATAAAATTAAATTAGAAAATAATTATTTTTATAGGTAAGGACGTACAAACAAAATATTTCATATAACTTAATAAAAGAATGAATGCTTGTAAAAACCTATACAAAATAGATTAGATCAGTCTGCTGAGAGTTTGCGTATCTTTATATAAATATACACAATAGTGCAGGTAAAGTAAATATATATAACAAAAAGTATTTTACTTATAATAAAATTGCTGCTTGTGTTTTTGGTGAGCAAACATAAAACTTATTACATGAAACTAATATATAGTTTATACTAGTTTTGTTCATTTAGAAAACATATAACTTTCTAATGGTGCAAGTTCGTTTTGCTTAAATATTTACACCTTTATTTTCTGATCAAGAGAAAAACCTTATGTTGTGAAACACAATTTATTTTCATTATTAACTTTATTTACTTAACATTTTATTATTTTAATTTAACTTTAAATCCACCCATACAAAAAATATAAAATGTATAAAATAAATAAATAAAAAATATAAAATAAAAATTAAAAAATCATAAAATTTGAAAAAAAATTATGTTTTCTTTTAGATTAAATTTAATACTTTTTATTCAAAGTTACGTTCTGAATTTGCACTGTCATCATTAACATTTTTTTATATTTTACAATAAAATTGAAAATTCTTTCTGATTCAAAAATGTAGAGCTGTACAATTATTATTTAAATAATTTGCATCATCAAAATGATTTTAGATAAATAATACTTTGCCAGTTATTGGAAACATTAGTTAACTATTATTTGGAAAATTACATAACGTTACATAATATTTTAGCTAACGAAAAAAATTGGGTTAAAAACACGTAATGGGCAATAAGGTGAATTTATTATGATACAAAATATAGGAAAGTGTAGAGTTCACTTACATCATAATGACAATTTTTTGGGTAAAATATAAACTTCGCACACCAAAGGTGGGTTCTGCAGCACATCTGAGGTCTTTAACACCTCACACACTGCAGATAATAAAAATTAAGTAATTGATTCAGGAAACTTCAAACGCATAAATGTGTTCAATTTTATAAATACGAGGTGTGTAAATAAAGTAGTGAGACTGATTTTTTTTAAATTTTCTATTCAAATATAATTACAATGTGATATTGTCACCTTTATAATAAGTCTTCTAATACTAAGTTATCTGTTGTAAAGTAAAATTATTTATTTTGCCATACCTTTCCAAGACATGTAATGTATAGTAAATTTGTTTATGTTTCACTTGCTAAATATTTCCTTTGCTTTTTATAGTATAGTATAACTTTATCTTTTTTGTATGCTTCTATAAATAATTATTGAAGATAACTATCTAAACTATAATACGAGATTATAGCATAATAAATTTTTTCATTTGAATATATTATACTATATTCTCTATTCGTCAAAATATTAGAGTATATAAAATATAATTAGAAATACTGTTAGACAAAACGGATAAAACGACATGGTTCTGTTATATGTGTTAGTACACGTTCAATGTAGAACACTAAATTAAAACTTTTTTTATAAAAAATGATAATTCTGTTATAGTATGTTTTAAAATTCTGCAGGCTATTGACTAAATTATTACCTAAAAAACAACAGACCTAAAAAAGTATGTTGAAGCAAAATAGGTTAAATTATTTTGTGAAAGGGTAGTGGAAGAAAGAGTTGAGTAGGGCCTGAGAGGGAACGAAAGAAGGAACCTTATATATCGTCCAGAACACCTGCAACCAGAGTCTTATTTAATGCAAATTGCCTGGTGAGAGGAGCAGTGGTGGATTAGACCATGGCTCCACCTGCTCGGACCAACGAAAAACCGCTTTTATTCCTCATACCGGCTAGACATAAATTAGACCAACTTTTGTGGACAAACGTACAATTTCTATGCAACTCAACCGGGTGAATAAAGCCCTTGGACACAATGAAAAACACAATTTATTTAAATCCATAACGTATTATGTATGTTAATATATACGTATATTGTCTGTGTATATATTTGTCTGTTCCATAGCTGTCATGTACATAAATCTTTAACAATTTCATCATGTTTTAGAAAAATCATCTTACTACAAAATCGTCACCAAAAAACTTTTAACTTTTGAGCTATTAAACTGAATTTAATTAATTATTAAACAAAAAGTCGATGGCAACATTTATTTGTTCAGTAATCAATGAAGTAGACAATTCTAAAAATCATTCAGAGAAATACAACCATCTCTGGAATCGGGCTTGACAGAGAAAGTAAAGTTAATTTAAATTACACCAATTTCCAATGAATGTGAGCTTTATGTTTCTTGTTTATGTTTCTCTTGATAACTCTTTTCTAATAATTATATATAATATATTAATATATTAAATAAACATATTGTTAATATATTCATTATGAATATATTATATTAAAAGCATTGTAAAATTACATGGATTTATGAGACTATATATATAATTAAAATTTGCAGCAGCTTCAGCTATGTAATAAGCTATTAATGTTCAGTAATAATAAATTTCTCAACAGTAATAAATTATCGACTGTGTCATATATAATTAACTAAAAAAGATGATTAAAGATGCAGTCAGTTTCTTCAACATTCAATGAAACTCTTTTTGCAACGTTTATAATTTATAAAAAATCTTATCAAAGGTAAAAGTACGGATATTTAATATTGAAAAAAACACTATTGCAAATTACAATATTAAAACAAATTGGAAATATTAAAATATTATTATTAATAAAATAAAATATTATTAATTAATAAAATATAATTAATGAATAATTATTAGTGAACACAAATGATTAATTAACATTAAACAACAACAATTAAACAACAATAGTTGTTGATTAATGATTTTTTCATTTGAATAGCTTATCTTTGAGTAGTGTGTTAAATTTCAAGTATTTCTACTTTTTCTATGATAATGATTTTAAGAAAACTCGAACGTCCAGGATTGAATGTTCAAGAAACTGGTCTCATCCCCATTCATCACTGTTAGTTAATTATATATATATATATATATTGTTAAATCACGCCCCATATTTGGCTTGTATCTGCTTCTTACACAATTACTCCAGTTTCCAAAATTCCTTCCTCGTCTCTTCATTAAAACTATAAAGTCTATCACCAATATTACTAGTCGACATGTTTCGAATGTACCACATTCATCATCAGGACAATAATGAGAGTAATACTAGGAAAGCTAGTTATATATATAGAGATGGATTATTAATGGAAAGTTTACAGGGCTTCGCCCTGTGTGAATGTGGTACATTCGAAACATGTCGACTAGTAATATTGGTGATAGACTTTATAGTTTTAATGAAGAGACGAGGAAGGAATTCCGGAAACTGGAGAAATTGTGTAAGAAGCAGATTACAAGCCAAATATGGGGCGTTATTTAACAATATATGTTTAAATGAACGACTGCTTCCAACTTTTACAAATAATATATATATTATATTTACATATATATATATATATATATATATATTATATATATATATATATATATATATAAAGATTTCACATAAACACCTGAAATAACAATCAATGATCAAACGACAATGAGAAACGGGAAAACAAGACTAAGATCTTTCAACCGTAACAAGCGGTCTTCGTCAGAGTCAAAAACCCAACTGAGTCAGTTGGGTCTTCTGACGAAGACCGCTTGTTACGGTTGAAAGATCTTAGTCTTGTTCTCCCATTTCTTATTGTGGTTTGATCACTGATATATATATATATATATACTGAAAATCCCAGCAATAGCCGTTAAAACACCAAAAACCAACCCACAAACCAAAAATACAACCAATGAGACCTCGCTGCATAGTGGGGCCAATGCCCAGCGCTAGTGTTTGTGTTTCCTGAGGGAGTGCGAGTCCTTATCCTTTCCTGGCAGGCCGGCAGCGGTTTCATCATGCTGGGACGAGTCTCAACAAGATAGCGGTGGCAGTCATATGGCTTTTTTCATTACCGGACCGGGAAAACTCGAAGTGGAAAAGTCGACATCGCACGGCAACTGTTCATTTTCTGAGTGAGTGCGAGCACTTATACTATTTGCTGTGTCGGCGGAGATGACTCCATGGAAGAGAAGAACCACTGTACGTGACTTCGATCAGAGCTAGAAGCCTTCAACTTGAAAAATGAGTCAAGCTTATTTGGTGCCGCATCAACCAATCATATATATATATATATATATATATATATATATATATATAAATTTGTATAAGTTAGCAGCAGATCTTCATCAAAGCATAAATTGTTGAAAAGCAGAGCAGATTCTGCGTTCACGATATTTTTTAAGTAGCTCTTCTTTTTTCCTAATTATACTTCTATGTTACAGAGGCAATGCAAATAGCAGATTTTCCAGAGACATTTTCAGACATTTTATTCACTACTTTTTAAACACAAGCTTTCGACCTCGTTGGTCATACTCAGGCAGAATAAAATATTAAGACAGATAAATAAGATAAAAACTCAAAGTAATAAAATAACAGGATACAACTAGAAATGCATACATAAGGGATAACAATAGAAACGGTGATATAGAGGTAACAATACTAAGAGGTAATAGTAGGTGGTGATCCTAGCATCCGGAAGGATAACCAGCCGTCACTCCGTCTTTGTTAATTTCACTTTATTGTCAAAGTTTCTGGAAGTTGGTATAACAAACATTTGACTGGATTGTCAGTTAATCTCCGACATTTTTCCTTTATGTAGATGGCTTCCAGGATTTGTAAATGTAGATAGTTTCTGTTAAAGTTTAAAATAGATGTTCCCTCTACAACCATCTTACGTGTGAGTGAAGTGTGGTGTTTTTTCTCCACGTGCACTTTCGGTGCTCCTGTAGCGAGGTCCATGGTAAGACGCCTTGAGAGTTTCGTCGTGGTCATGCCAATGTATCAGGATGGTAGGGTTGCACAGTCCCCAACTTTACAAATAAATTAATACACGACATGACTCCTCTGAACTTCAGTTGTCTCTTTTTTGTAATTATTTCTTATTAGCAAGCTGCTTGTTTTTTTTATTGTTATAGTAAATCATAAGACGTAGCGAGTCCCTTTCGTTGGCCATCTTCACATGACCCGCTATGATTTTTTGCAAAGCTTGTTCATCCTGCTTGTATTGTGTGGACATGTGCGAACGATAGCATAGAGGTATCGTTTCACTCTTGACCTGTTCAGCTTTCTCACCATGTTGAAGTTTTGTCCATGTGTTTAGCGATTTCTTCCTCCACATCTTTATTGAAGTAGCCATTATTGACCAGCACCTGGGTGGTTCTGTCAAGTTCTTTGTGTATGCTGCTCCAATCGCTGCAGTGCGTTATGGCTCTTCTGACGTAGGCACTAATGGTAGCTTGTTTATACCTGGTGAGGCACTCACTTTGCCCATTTTGGCAATGTCCAGAGTTGGTGGGTTTAGTGTACACCTCCGTATGAAAACAGTCAATTCTACTTCTAACGACCACATTTAAGAAGGGGCGTTGGCCATCACTGCTATGGTTTAAGGTTAATTTCAGACCAGAGGCCTTGGAGGTGTTGATGTAGGTGAGAGAGTTTGTTGCTGTCATCGGTAACTACAATAATATCGTCAATGTACCGACAATACATGGGTGGCTTCAACAAGGTGGAAAATGCCTCTTTTTCAATGCTTCCCATATAAAAGTTGGCGAATAGTACTCCAAGAGGTGAGCCCATGGCTACACCATCAATCTGCTGGTACATACGTCCATCTGGCGAAAGAAATAGGACTTCCTTGGTAATTTTTTTATTTGTTTTTCTCTTTCCTGTGTGAACTATATATAAATAGTGTTTTGTTTCCAAAAACATATTCCAAACAGAATTCTCTTTATTAAATTGTATACAAGAAACACACATGACTCTCCAAATAAATAAGATTTGGCTATTTTAACTGACATGCTGAAAAAACATATTTTTAATATACCCGAGATTCAATGTATTTTACCGACATTTACTTAATTTATTAACTTAATTTTATTTACTTAAGTAAATTAAGTTTGTTCCATAAACAAACATATTTGATTATTTAAGAAATGTTACATTTATTTGCCAATATAATCGAATTTGTAATTAATGGAATAGTTATTATTTCAAGAACTACAAAATTTGATGATGTTGCCTTCATAGATGAGAAAATGGTAGAATGAGATAATTTATCAAAACTAAATATTATGTTGACAAATGAATTCAACATTTCTTAAATAATGAAATTCCATTATTTAAGATTTAATCAAATAAAGTAGATATGGATGTATAAATGGAATCGTTCATATTATTCTCTCATTACCAATAAAGGAATTCTTTCGTTCCAGAAATATATATCTGTCATCAGAGTTTCTTAGTGTGAATCTTTTTTGTTTATTCATAAATATAAAAAATATAATGTCAAATAACAGGTACTTTAAATAGTTCATTCCTTCCAGAAGTTTAAATATTTGTGAAACAAAAGTCTGGAATTATCAGTTGTAAAATTATTTTAATTTATAATTAATGTATTATTATGCATACTTAGGTAATGTTGAATTTTTACACCTCATGATTACACATACTACTGCATCAAATTGTAAAAGGATCATGCATATGATAAAGCATGATACGCAATTATATGTAAAAGCAAATGGCGAATAGTAAGAAATACTTGCGAATGTGTGATTATTTTATCAATAAATATATATCTAATGTGGAAGTGTCTGATAACAACCCAAACAGCATTAGATAGAACAGTTGTTTGAAATCGCAAAATAGAATTGATTTACAGAGGATGCAATGAATCTCGATATTCAGACCAGTGATTCCCAGCAAAGTTGCCCCTTCAGTGGGCAGTTTCTTTTCTTCATTTGGTCGTCTGCCAACAAAAGACATTAGCCTTTCATTCTAAGAAAACTCACCGATTTAAAAAAAATTAAATACCTTCAACTAGTTTATTTCAATTTTTTTATGGAATAAACAACGAATATAATTTAAAAACGAATTATAGTAAATAATTATGATACACATTATATATATGTAAAATATCAAAAGTTCTCACTATAACACTTGTATAATATTCAATACACTCACTACAAAATATTAACGCTTTGGGGATTTTCTTTTTAAAAGTCATTCATGTTAAACTAAATGAAATTTTAATTGAAGAAATCGTTTAACAGATTATGACTAGTTTAATTTGATTGGCATAAATATAGACAGACAATGCTTGCAATTTTTATAATTATAACAGGTTGTTATACCACCATATTTTTAACCAAATTACGTAACTTGTTCTTTTATATTTACTATCCACTCCACCTCTGATGATGTATGATTGAAAGGACCTCAGTACGTTTTATGGTGAGTTACTTTATACATAACTTCACAGTCGCCTACCAGTTGCACTCCTGAACGGACGTACCTCTTCTTCTTCCATTCTACTCTCTTCCTGACGACAAACTTCAGTTCAAAATATTAATCCAGTAAGTGTTCTCGCTTCTTTTATGTGTTGGTGTTTTCATTTATTTATAAGTCCGGTTTGGACTGTTTAGTATTTTCATTTGCATATATATATATATATTGATAATCTACATGAGGTGTCTGGTTCTGATATGGTCCCACATCAACCAATCAGATATATACATACATATATATATATATTAGTGTAACTAGGTAGCAGACCTTCGTTTATACAAACATTATTAAATTTCTTCCCAACTTCTCTATGTATTATTTTTCGATACAGTTTTTCAAGATTTCGGATCTCACATTTCCATTTACTTGGTACTAAGTAAATGGAAATGTGAGATCCGAAATCTGTTTATATATATATATATATTGTTGAAAAGCAGAACAAATTCTGCACTCACAACTTTTTTAAGTAGGTGTTCTTTTTTCCTAATTACACTTCTATGTTGCAGAGGCAATGAAATAGCTGATTTCCCAGCGACATTTTCAGACAAAAAGCTTAGTCAAATAACTACTAAAAATTTTTTTGGTAGTGAATAAAAAAAATTGTAGTAGTTATTTGACTATGTTTTTTGTCTGAAAATGTCGCTGGAAAATCTGCCATTTGCAACATAGAAGTGTATTTAGGAAAAAAGAACAGCTACTTAAAAAAGTCGTGAATGCAGAATCTGCTCTGCTTTTCAATAATATACAATGTATTGTGGTATGCTTGGATGAAGATCTGCTGCCAACTCTAATACAAATATATATATAGGTATATATAATTATATATATATATATATATATATATATATAACAGATTCAATAATATATCGACCGTTTGATAGAATAGGTGTGTTCTCTAATCGGGGTTCGGTCAATTTTCCAGGATAAAAAATCAAACTCTCGTTGCCAACGTTTCGGTTTTTATCGACAGTCTAGTCGATGGTTTTGTCCGACTAACATTGTTGTTCCTTTAAATAATGTAAATTTCATTTTCTTAGTTAAAAAATTCTTACTTCTGCCTATGAAAAAGGTTTTAAATAAAACCGAAACGTTGGCAACGAGAGTTTGATTTTTTATCCTGGAAAATTGACCGAACCCCGATTAGAGAACACACCTATATATATATATATATATATATATATATATATCCTTTTTCTTGTGTCTTCTAGCTGTAACTTTAATTATATATATATTAGTATATTTTGGGAGCAGACCTTCATTTAGACATGTTATATTAAAGAGTGTGCCGATCTTCATTTTCGTTCGTTTTTTATTTAATTTCTCCAGTTTTCTAAAGTTGGTTTTTAACTTTTCAAAAGTTTTTAACAGACGAAAATAAATAAAAATGTTACCTATTTTTTTTGGTGGATTGAACATTTATATTACAAATATATTATTTTTAACTTATATTGCAAATAATATATTACAAATATTACTTTTAATTATATAAGATTGTATATATAAATAAAATAATATAACTTAGCAATAATGTTATATTTATTGCAGGTATTATTATAATATATTCAATTCAATTTTTTTTTTAAATTTTGTTTGACTTTGGGAATTATTTGTTGAGATCATCATACCTGTATAAACAGGTGTATACTAGAGTGGAATACCTTTTGGCGATAAAAGTAGGTTTATGAATGAACCCATGGTTGAATTCATAAATTCAGTCACCCTTGAAAAGCATAGCACAATATCAAATTTGGTTAAGATTGTCAGTTTTTTTTTCAGGGTATAAAGAGATGGCATCAAGAAGATTAGAGGTGTTGATAGGGTCAGCTCGGTCAACAAAACGACTCCATTTTCACACCCTGATAACGATACTCCCTCGTCTCGCCCCTCTAATATCAACCGGACATGAAAGCCCATTCTTTTTTTTCCACTCGAGTTGTAAAGTTCCGCTTGTAGTTGCTCCCTTGTTCCTGTACTACCTAAAACACCTATTTTGATATTTCAACTGACATTAACCTGACATGCTTATGAGAAAAAATAAAGTTTACAACCAATTTATGTAATAGCATAAATATGACAAAAAATTTTTGAGTTTACAAGTTAAATAAAGTAAGTGAATCCATTGATGTGATTGTCTTATACCCTCTTTATTAACTGACTTTGAATTATTAAAAAAATAATTCTAACAAAACAACATTTAACTCAAGTATAAATCCTTTACACTAACTTGAATTAATCAAGGAATAAGTCTTATTTAATTCATTATAAAATAAGCAGCCATAAAATAACTACCATAGGTATTTATTATAACATGGTACACAAATGGTAACGATGCTAACACATAATAGTAATAATGGAACACAGTAAATATATTATATCTGATTTTTTTTTAATTAGTTATGTTTTATGTAAATGTACTTTTTTTTTTTTTGGTTGTTTTTTTTGTATAGATGGTGAAATTAGAGTGCATATCATTGTGAAAAGGGAAATTATATTAAAAAAAAAAGTTCATTTTATATATTAAGTTTTATACATAGATACTTTGATATATAATCTACTGATACTTTGATATTATGTCTCCATATTAACAAAGTACTATAAACAAAACTAGACGTTTTGAAAACTGGCAGTTAAGTATTCATATATATTTCTATGATTTGAGGGAATAAAGAAGAATTACTTTATAACTAGATCTTCACTACAATAGTGCAATCCTACAGAAGAACAATCTTCTCATTTCAAGCATATATGGCTGTAGAAGGACCATGTCCCCTTTTCAAGCAAATAATCCTGAAGATGAACCATATTATCATTTGAAGTAAATAGTCCTGAAGGCCATTTAAACCATATAATGGTGATTAAAAACAGTATCGTCATTACAAACATATAGTCCAGAAGAAGAACACATGTTTCAAACACTTTGTTTTTTTTTTCAATAAAGCTCTTTTCATATGGAAAATTTATCCACAACATCCTAGTATTATTTATCTCACTTAAACAACCAGCACACAAATTATGTTAAAAACAACTTCGATTTTACGATAGAAAAGTCAATTAACCAACTAACTATGTAATAAAACGTAGTTTCTCATTTATTGGAAGATACCGGTGGAACAAATTATAGAAAGAGGAGATTAATAATAGATAGATGTAGGGCAAGGCCGGATAGTAATCAATTGGTATAGTTGCATTTTGGTGGAATAGGGTGTGCCAGAGCTATATAGGAAATGGGATTCCAGTAAGAAGAGATAAGGGAGAAGAGGAGGAATGGAGGGTGACATGTCTGGGATATTGGAGGCATTCCAGCCTGGGACCCAGCCTGGGCAGATTACTCTGCCTCCAACACTCCACATATTCCTTTCTTTAACCACTTCACTCTACCGCTCCCTTCCAAATATTTAAATAATATCATACTTTTTTTTCAAAGATAGTCATTTCTATTTATCTTAATTGATCTACCATACAGTTGAAATTTATAATAAGAAAAACATCGATTTCCTAGATTTTGAGAAAATTCATAATTTTAAATCATTTTAAAAATACATTAAATCATTTAATAATACAATTTTTTTTAAATTAAATAAATAAATTGTCATTATTATTATGAACTACAGTATCTTTAATGACTTCAAAGGCATTTTAAAATTCTAAAGCCTTCATAATTTTAAATGCAAATTTTTTAAAAAAAGACATAAATAGGTTCTAATATTTATATTATTGAATCTGTTAATATATATATATATATATATATATATATATATATATAATTCTTACTAGAACTAACAATTTTTTGTATATTCTATAATGTATGTTATACAAAGAAAATGTAAAAGAAAGCAGTTGAATATGATTTCCTACCATAAAATGATTATTCTGATGTGACATTGAAAAGGAAAAAAATGAATCATACTGCAATTATTTATGATGGATTTATGTCATAAAAAAATTTTTTGTTAAGAAAAAAATGTTTCTTAATCAAGGTCACATTGCTTAGCTACACAGTTTTGTTGAACATTTGATACACATTTCTCACAGTCCATGTGTTTCAAAAGATAATATTTCACCTTGAATATACGAATAACTTCTTTTGTGTCACTATAAACAAAGTGAAGACAGTGTGGATTCACGCCCTACATGTACTTGATATTATCAAAGAAATTGTAGTTCTTTGTTGCTATTTTCTATTTAAGTATTTAGCTATAGCTCTTTTGTTTGTATTAATAAGAAATTTAAAATTTTTAGTTTGGGACTGTTATTTTTTTTAACTATTTTGTTTTTTTTTTGTGACCTGCATCTCTCGGGTTGGTTAATTTTGTGCTGTATATCTCTTGTATATTCTTTTTTAGTATTCTAATGATTAACTGTATCCTGAAATTTCTTGATAAAGTATTAGATGCTACTAGTTAGCTAAACAGTAGAATAATATCACCGTATACACCAGGAAAATATATGCTTCGTTCTACTTTATAGTACTTATGAATAATCAGCAGGATGGTATTCAAGTAATCAAGCCAGAAGGAAAAATAAAATCTTTAGATGTTGAGTCATTATTCACCATGTCGCAGTTAAAGAATTCATTGAAATATATGTAGTTATGTATATTCTAACAATGACATAGTACAGCTTGAATTAATGAACTACAAGCATGAACAATAGAAAACCCTTTCACATACCTAGATGGATCAATATGCTAATAGATTGGAGGAATTGCTATGGATTCAACAATTAACCCAACTATTACATGTGCCACGTTGGAACATAAAGAACTAAAGAGATGACATCGATCATACGTTTTCTGCTGACATGTGAATCATGATTGCGTTATATCAAGAAAAGCAAACCAAATGGTTCCCTCATGAACATATTTACTAAAAACACCACTGAAACTAGTAAAAGAAATTTAGAAACTTCTTAAAAGCCTTTGAGTGTTACGTCGTTTTGAAAAAAAAAATCATCTTTCCTCAGTTCTTTCGAGAACGTGATAACACTCGAAAGCACTTAAGAACATTTTACATTTATTCTTAATACATTGTGGTAATTCTTATAAGTATTAATATGGTGAAGGCATAATATGCAAAAACAGTATACGTTATATTTTTTTGTTTGATCAATTAGAAAATATTATTGATAGATTGATACAAAACTGAAAGTAAATAGCTCAGATATTTTTATACACTAGTATTACCTCAACTCCAAATTACTCAGCGCTATATCAATTAGGGAAGTTTTATAGTTATGATAAAACTGTAAATCCTGGAATTTATAAAAAATTACATACACATTTAAAAATCTATCGTGGCCAATTTTTTAAAATGTTTGATGATGAAATGTATGTATTTTAGACAGTATGCTCCGCTGTGTGTTTGTGTGTGTCAATGTGCGTATGTGTGTGTTAAAATTCAGGATATAACTGTAAAAGATTTTGACTGACTTACAATTTAACAAAAATTCTCTGCAGTACAGTTAGTGAAATAAAGTTACCAAATTCATAAGAAAAAGAACAATTAAATTTGACATTACTTTTTTTTGATACACATGATAACTAATGTTGCTGGAGTCATTGTGGGTTGTCTGGTCAAATACTCAACTCTGTCTACAACGTTTCGAAATTTTATATTTCAAAAACGTGTGAATGTCAAAAAGTGTTTGTAATTATGCACTCGTATATCGTCAATAAATACTGAAGAAGGCAAATGCAGTATGGTATCCTCTAAAACGTATCTTGAGAACTTCAAAGAGTGTATATTTGTCAAATCAATATTTGTCCTATTTTATCTAACTTATCGAGATAACACATTTCCTGTGATTATGTATCAACTTTCATAATCTAGTTTCATTCTTCATCTATATTGAACTTTATTGAAAACATATATCTATATAATTCTATATAACTACATATAATAAAAAAAAATTCAAAGAACATAAGAAATTACTGAAATTTCCATCATACACAGCGTAGTAGTTTAAAATATGTTTCACTCTTTAGATATCAAATTAACACCTTGAGAAGACTTCAAGATATTTTTAAAAATGTATAAAAGCCGAATAAATCTTATTATGAAGGATTCATTCAAAAAAATTTCTGACTTACAGGAAACTGGTAAATAGAGTTTTAAGTTTCCATTAAATTAAGGTTATAAATAGGTAACTTAACCCAACCAGTAAAACAGGTAAGGTTATTAAAAGTTTTCTCGAAGTTTTTTGGACCGCGTTGACTTTCAGCAGACTGAATAGTTTATTAAATTTGTTAATTTTAAGACAAAGAAACAAGAAAAGTTTCTATGTTTTAGTGATTTGTTTTACTGTTTTCAGCTTATGAAAACAGTTTTTCCTTTCACATATAGTACAATATAAAAACATCTTAAATTAGGTTCACCCAAAAATAATAGATCTCATTTCCCCTAGTGATGTATTTTCTTTAATTGTATATATATATATATATATATATTTGCCGATGTGGCTTATGGTGAAGAGAACTTCTCCTGGCATAATCCAAGCCATGGTTTTTCACCTATGAGCAAGGGAGAACGTCGGCCCGACCCCGAGAAGAGTGGCCCGACGTTCTCCCTTGCTCATATATATATATGTGTGTGTGTCTATATGATCAAACCACAATATGAAATGGGAAAACGAGACTAAGATCTTTTAACCGTAACAAGCGGTATTCGTCAGAGTCAAAAACTCAACTGATTATTGAATATATATATATATATATATATATAGGTGTGTTCTCTAAGCATTTTGAAGATACAACTATAATAGAAAAAGAAAAAGATGAGCAAAGAAGGAAGACACTTGAGATGTTATATATTAAAAAGGATCTAAGTTCGATTAATCATAGAAGTGATATTACTAATTTAAGTAATATTTATTCTGGAGTGTTGTGCTGAGGTTTAGTGAAATTTGATTTATTTAGTTCCCTTGAGTGAACAGTGTTGAGGTTATTTGTAATGTTATCTTATTAGTCTAGTCGAAGGTTTTGTCCGGCTAACATTGTTGTTCCTTTAAATAATGTAAATTTCATTTTCTTAGTTAAAAAATTTCTTACTTCTGTAAGTAATATTGTTTTATGTATCTCTGAAATATTTCTCCTTGTAATATTCATGAGTTGTAACAATCCATTTTCATATTGTGTATATGTTTGATGTTGATATGTGATTTCTTATTATCCTTTGTTTGTAGGCCTATGAAAAGGTTTTAAATAAAACCGAAACGTTGGCAACGAGAGTTTGATTTTTTATCCTGGAAAATTGACCGAACCCGCTTAGAGAACACACCTATTCTATTAAACGGTCGATATATTATTGAATCTGTTATATATATATATATATATATATATAGGTGTGTTCTCTAATCGGGGTTCGGTCAATTTTCCAGGATAAAAAATCAAACTCTCGTTGCCAACGTTTCGGTTTTATTTAAAACCTTTTTCATAGGCAGAAGTAAGAATTTTTTAACTAAGAAAATGAAATTTACATTATTTAAAGGAACAACAATGTTAGCCGGACAAAACCTTCAGTCTAGTCGAAGGTTTTGTCCGGCTAACATTGTTGTTCCTTTAAATAATGTAAATTTCATTTTCTTAGTTAAAAAATTCTTACTTCTGCCTATGAAAAAGGTTTTAAATAAAACCGAAACGTTGGCAACGAGAGTTTGATTTTTTATCCTGCAAAATTGACCGAACCCCGATTAGAGAACACACCTATTCTATCAAACGGTCGATATATTATTGAATCTGTTATATATATATATATATATATATATATATATATATATATGTGTGTGTGTGTGTATATAAACTATATTCACAAAAAAGAACACGCAGAAATATCGCAGGAACTCACAACTATATTCCGATATTCTCGTCATCAGGAAGATATTATTTGAGGCTATCGAAACAGCAGTAAATTCCTGTTGTAGTTCTGTTTGTTATATTGTGAATATAATTCATTTAGTTCGTGTTTAATTGGTTAAGTATGTATAATTTAGGAATATATTTCATATATTTGTACTCATATATATTTCATTAAAGTAAACAGCGGTCATGAGATTCAAGATCTTCTGATTAAAAGATTAGATGCTTCTTTTTAATAGGGATTAATGAAAATATAAGTTTGCCAATTGATATGTATGACAAGGATAAGAAAGCTCATATAAATCGCTATTTTGTTATTGTTAATTAAATATTTCTTAAGGAAGATCTACTACCTATCTACATAAGTACCTATTCATATGTTTTTCATAGGTAGTTCTACTTATCAACTATCTCAATATATGAAAAAAAATATCTTAGTCACATTGTAAAAAAGAATGAATTGCAAATAAAAAAAAATCATGAGAATTCAAAATAAGCACTATCAAATAATGTACCTACTAAGAGTTAAGGCCAGTTCTTGATCCTAAAATAATTGACCAATTTCTGATAATATAATAATCCTTTTCTCTCAAAGGTTTTATATATTTTTGAATTTGTTATATATACAAATAAATTATTTTTAAAAATAAAGCATCTTTCTTTACTGACAATCAAAAGAAATAATGAAAATTGGATTTTTAGAAGTAAAATGGTTAACTTTATATATTAATGAATTGTTTATTGACTTAGTTGTTAATTATATTATAATCGGTTTTGTATTTGATAATATTTAAATATTTAAACTAAACAAATAGTTTTTCATTTAACGAATACAAATACTTAGATAAAAAACATAAATTTAATTATTTATACAAGTTTATTCTATTGAAGTTTAGTTAACCATTATCATGAACTAAACAACGTTAAAAAAAAATGAATGTCATTACTTTCGTATTGATTAATTTTATGAAATGTTTGTTTAAACTTTACAAACGAATTTGTAAATTTATTCAATCTTTTTAAAAGTAATAACCATTTATAGTAACATGAATCATTAAAAAATAGAGTAAACTATTATATGCCAAGAATTTTCAAAAACGCTTTTTTTGATCATTTTAAATTTTGTTTATGATTATTACTTCAGAGTATCTCAGGAATATTTACTTTGAGTAAAATTTAAGACTCATAATTGTGATACCTTAGTTTACTTATTAAGAAACTGATACAAGTATGTTGGAATTGACTGCGCCCATAACGACACATGATGGCCATTATTAGGGAAGTTTGTCGAAGTAAATAGTTTAATATCTTCATATCAAAAAAGTCGATGTTATGTATACAATTTTTAAACTTATCATCGGCGAAGTTTTATTATTTTTAATGCAATTACAGTTTTATCTGTGAAAGCACTAGATCATTTATCCTATGGAGTTAGACAAAAATTTCATTCACAGTCCTAGGAATGAGTTCACCCCAAATGACAAATAAGATTAATTAAATTTCGTTAGAAATGTGGAGTGAAATCTAACCTGACAAACTTTGCAGAATCAATTCGTCATATAGGATGGTGCAATACCAACATCTATCAAAATGTATTTTTATATAAGTAAAAAAAAAATAGTGTTCTCAGTTTAGATATTATAATCTATGTCATTATTATAATCAATGACATTATATTATAACTTTGCTTATACAGAGAGTGTTTCTATTAAAGTAAAATACTTTTAAAATTATCATAACTTTTTTATATAAAATTATATAAGTAAGCTAACATGCATTTTTAACAAATAACAAATAATAACAGGTTCATCATTAATATCTTTAAGTCTCTTCTGGGGATTTGTACGAATAAGTTTTTCTTCCTGTAAATGAAAAATATGGTAACGTAGCCAAAATTAAACTGAATGCTTAGTCTAAAAGTCATGGTGAAGAGAACTTCTCCTGGCATAATCCAAGCCATGGTTTTTCATCTATGAGCAAGGGAGATCGTCGGCCCGACCCCGAGAAGGGTGGCCCGACGTTCTCCCTTGCTCATATATATATATATATATATGTGTGTGTGTGTGTGTCTATATGATCAAACCACAATATGAAATGGGAAAACGAGACTAAGATCTTTCAACCGTAACAAGCGGTCTTCGTCAGAGTCAAAAACTCAACTGATTATATAGTATCAACTGATACATAGGTGTCACCTGACCTCCTCATGTATCAAAGGTGCAATATATCTAACACTCTTAAATTTAATTTCAAATTGGGTATATAACATTCTAAATCAGTAAATTTGAAACTGGAATATTGGAAGTAGTTATAATTTATATATTTTATTTTATAATTTCTAGAAAATTTTTATTGTTTTATAATTTTATAAAGATTTTTTTTGTGATAAAAAGTCGTCATATTTAAAGGAAGGATTATTTTTGAGTGTACATAAACAATTTTTATTATATTATCACCCGATTTTTTATAAAAAAAAAAATATGGAAATCCAAACAAGTAAAGGCTAAATTATTTGTATGCAATATTTCTCAATGTATTTTTTAGATAAGTGACTTTTTAGATAACTAAAATTATAACTTTTTCAAAGGGTTAAATTTAATTGTAGAAATAAAAAGAAATAATAGAATATTTCTAAGGTGAGATTCAAGAGAAGTAATTAGAAGAAATATGCGAGAAACTAATTTGTAAAATGAAGATATTGTTTCTCTATTATAATAACAGGTGGTTAAGTTGTGCTTTGTCTAGAAGGGCACTTAGACCCTTTGGCAAGGGCTAATTGTGTCTTGTTGTGTCAAGTGTCGACTGAGGACCCTCGAGTCTGCCTGTCTTCTAGATTTGACACTGCCCACTTCCTTCCTATCTTCTCTTCTCCTTGTCGTCCTTAAAATCCTGTCACCTCCAGCAACAGTTCTTTGCTTACATTACTCATTTTAACTTATTTACAGCTTCTATATTGGTTTTTTTAAATATTTTGATATTGTCATTAATATGAATTCTATCATGCAATGCAATTAAAAATACCAGGTAAAACTACCACAGGTCTATCCAATTCGTTTAACATTCTTATCTTAATAAACTAGAGTGATGTAAAATATAAGATTTCCTCAAGTGCAATTCAACTATTAATATACTTCATTTACAGATAAAATGAATGACAAATAGCCAATGGACCTGCATTCTCACACATAGAATGACACTAGGTTAGGTAAGTTGCATTAGCAGTCCTAGAAGAAAAACTTATAGGCGGAATATTGGACCTTTATGATACCACACAATAAATATTCCACATTGGGAGTCCTAAATTTTGCATAACTCAAGTGTATTTAAAGTAGGTATTTTTAACAAGCCCTTGACTTCATACAGGATCGAAACCAACAGTTTATTGTCCTAAAGTGGTATGGCTGAGAGGCCAAGGTACACGGAAAGGTCAAAACAAGCATAACGTCCTGTGTGAGGGACGAAATGCTCAAATTTATTCACCTCCTGCGTTAATAAATCGAGAGCCAGAGTGAATGTTGTACCCCAGATTCAGTCCAGAGGCCAGCACTTTGCCACTGGGAGACCCTGGCTCCATTAAAGAGCACTAAAAGTGAATGTTTATAACCGTGTTCTATGGAAATAGATGGTACCTTTTCATACCAGTCACCAAACAATAATATCAAATATTATGAACAAGAAATAATTTCTTATAAATTATTATAATGATTACAAAAGACACTAACTGGTTACAGTTTATTTTGGAAAATAAGACTGATGGCAATCTGATTAATCAGAAATTAGAATCGAATTTTTTTGCGATCACTATACCTAAATTAGGGTAAAGTAACAAATTGGGACAGATGCTCTATTAGTGTGTATTCACAAAAAAAAGAATCTGAAATATATCAGTCTTCTTTGTTTAATTTCTGACACAAAAACATAATGCATAGTATCAAATTTAATCACTGCTAAGACCCCCTTTTTGAATATTCAGATATGTTTCAGTTTTTCACATAATATAATTACGTCAGGTTCCTTAAAGGTTCTCTTAAAGGATTAAGGTTGTTATTAACAAAACATCAACAACAAAAGCTGGTAATGTCTTGATCTGGGCTTTTAATATCCAGAGAGTGAGAATAGAATAGAAGGTGAGAGGACTGAGTGAGTTATGCGACTCATTGGTGCCAACTTTTCTCTATGCTTGCCAAAATGTCACTAAAATAACTTTCATTCATTTAAAAGAGTAATTAATTATAGTAAATTCATATTCAATAATATGATTAAAAAAAAATCTTTAAGAAAGCAGACATTACTGGCCTAGCAGTAAGGTAATATGTAGTTTCTATATCTCACATAATAAATATTCTCATACTAAATTTATTTAAGGAATGTAATTTTTTTTACGGTGGTTAAAAATATAGTTTCTTAGGGAATTCTACTTAGGTATAATCAACCCCCACTTTTAGATTGCAGTGTAATGTGTTGTGACAGTAAATTGTGAATGTCTCTGGCCAAATAAATAAAGGGTTCACAGTAAAAACCCTTTATTTTATCACTTGTAATATATTTCAGTATCAAAAAACAAGTTAATGAAAGTCTCTAAAAATAGATGTTTTAAATTTAACAATTCAATGTAAAGAAGAAGTCTGGTCTGAAGCACATGTGTCTTTTTTTCGAAACAGAAATAAGAAAAAATACCAATGTGCAAGGTTTTTATCAAAGGAATGTGTTTTGCCAGAGTTACAAGTAGGAGTTATTTAAGTTGTGACTCTGACAAAGACCTGTTTATGGTCAAAAGGCCATGAGCCAATAAAATTTCTTACAATTAAAAGAAACGGTTCAGCGGACTTTTTTAAATAAAATAAATTCAAAACGAAGGAAACACACAGAAAGACACAGACATAACTCACATCGATATTTCGACCATCGTCGTCATCAGGAGGTGTGAAGAGTGATGTGTCCCGCAGGAAGGCAGTCACCACCCTGCCTTCCTGCGGGACTCTTCGCTCTTCACATCTACTGATGACGACTGTGGTTGAAATATCGATGTGAGTTATATCAGTGTCTCTTTCTGTGTGTTTCCTTCGTTTTGAATTTATTTTATATATAATATATATATATATATTATCTATATAATATAATATATGAAAAAATATAGCAAAGTTATCAAAAAATAATTGAAAAAATTGCCTTTTTTTTTTAAAAAAACAGCAATTAAGTAAAAAGAGGGAAAGTGTAAGATAGGGTATGAATGATATATCTCATTAGAGGGGGGGGGGGGGGGGGGAAATAAATCCATTCTGCATGATTCCCTTTAGCCCTCTCATTCTGTCAAATATGGGTTAATTGTTTTCAAAACAATTGCTTATTTTAACTGTTTTATATTTTTACAATTTTTTAATGTTGCCAAATGTTGGCAGGCAAGAATTTATTTATCATTCCATTAGCTTTGTTAAAATTTCTCCAGTAAATTGAAATAAGAGAAATATATAGGAAGAGCTGCAGTAGAAAATAGTTAAAAGCAAACTCAATTCAATATTTGCTTTCGCAGATAAGAATGAACTTTCTGAGTACCAGAGTTATTTATGAAAGATACAGATAATTTTAGGACTATTATTTGTTAACATAGCCCCACGATTTGTCTGATTAAATAAAATAATACTAACTATAATAATAAATAAATAATATAGTTTTAATTGACGGTTTCTTTTGAAATAATATTATAAGAGTTTCCCAATCTACATTATGTATATTATTGACAATTTTATTCCATAAAATAACATATCATTTAAAACAAAAATATACGTAACTAGCAGAACTACCCGGCGTTGCCTGGGACAAAATAAGAAAATAATGAAATCATGGCTAAGTATTGAATGAAGCAAAGAATCTAAACTTCTAAGTATATATTTCTATCAGAAATTCTATAACAGTACAACATATTTTCTAACAAAACAAAACTTCGTAACATGTTAACAAATTAAGTTTCTTATAAACAGAGACACATTCCATTATTGAGGTTTAATCCCAACTAAAATTCTGATACAAAAAACATTTAATTTTTGTCAGGTTTAGGTTTGAGCTTTAAGAAGGAAGAATTTAAGTTAATATTTATTCTATCAAATCATAATAAACATATCAGAGTACTTCATGATAAACAACATTTTTTGTCTTATCTTCTGGTGCAAGGATGTATAAATTTTTGGAACTGCCAACTCTTGAACATCCTACATATAACTGTCCATGAGAGAAACATGGTTCAAGCAGATGCAAGCCAGCAACTGAAAGAGTTTGTCCTTGCGATTTGTTAATGGACATTGCGAAACTTAGTTTGACGGGAAATTGTAGACGCTTGAAATTGAACGGAACATCTGTTGGAATGACTGGAATTCTTGGGATAAAGACATCCTGCCCTTTACCACGTCTCTGTATCAGTGCGCTTGGTTTCCCTTTCTTATCTCTCCTGAAGACGGTTCAACCGAAAATTAGAGACTGTAAGTGTGTGTTTTTAATTTCTCTACGTTTCTTTATGTACATTGAACTGTATTTGTCCATTTCGGATTGTATTTTCATCAAAAAAGTGTATTATATATATATATATATATAACACAACTTTATTTTACAAAATTAATACTGTTACTTTTGTAAATTGAAATGTCCTTTATATACCTTTCCAAATTTAGTCTAAACATTGTTCTTATTTTATTTTTATTTTTCAAAGAATTGCACCATTTTCATCTGGTATTTCACCATAATTAGAAGTTATTGCACCATAACTTGGGGGATTGCCTCTGGTACCCCCTTAGTTTTGTTCATTTACCCTTAAAGACCTCCCATGCCAAGTTTCAGGCCAATTGGTCCAGTAGTTTTGATTTCTATAGAGAACAAACAGATATATAAACAAGACACTACGAAAATATATATTAGATTTATTAAATGTAAAGAAAATATGAACTAATATGAAATAATATTCATAATATGAATAATAACAAATTTGAAATAATTAATTTATTGTGCAACTCAATAATTTAGAGAAGAGTAATTTTTGATAACTATCTTTATTGCAAGTTGATTCAAACTTACGAAAATTGATCAAAATAACAAGTGAACCAGAATTTCTACTTTTAGAACAGTACTAATGAAATCCTTTTTGTATGGATGTTGGAGACTATTGCTGTTAATTAGTTTAGAGTCATTCATTTTAACATTTGAATAAAGTGTAAATTATTAAAACACTAGCAGATTCTAAACTGAAATATATATATATATATATAAAAGGATTTCACATAAACACGTGAAATAACAATCAATGATAAAACCACAATAGAAAATTGGAAAACAAGACTAAGATCTTTCAACCGTAACAAGCGGTCTTCGTCAGAGTCAAAAACCCAACAGAGTCAAAAAACCCAACCCATATATATATATATATAAAACATAACCAGTCGGCAACAAAACCTTCATCAGGCAAGCTCAAAATGTAAACAAATAACCAAGAGCAGTTTGTCACATTTACAACTATTCATGATTTTGGTGCTTAACGTCACAGAAAAATATTTATGATAAAACAATATAAAATGTTCAATAGACTACTTTTCAGATTTATGTGAATTTATTTATTTTTAAAAAAATATAATATTACTATGTTCGTTTAATAAATGATAATACGAGTAAAATACAATTTTGATTTTCTGAAATAGATTAAAAAGGAGTTTCAGCCAACTATGCCGTGGTAACGTCAGGTTATAAAAACTTACAATCAGGAAAATTTTAATTCTTTATCCAACATAATAGAATTTTCGTTATAAATTAAAATAATTAAGAGAACAGTTAAAGAAGTGAAAATATTTTACAGACACAAAAATTCAGTTAGGTAAAAAATAAATGTTTTTTAAGATATAAAATTTAATAAAAGAAGTGAGTTATAAAAAGGATTTTCAGGCATGTAATTTAAGTATTTATTAAATGAAACTTAAGTTACGCATGTTTTTTTTTAAGTAACTTACTTGTGTGTAACCGAAACAAGTATTTAGGTAACATGCAACGTAAAAAAGTTATTTATCTTCTCTTAAGATGTCAATTTAATTTGATTGTCTGAAAGGCTCTTTTGCACAGAATTGATTTCACTAATTTGCACTGTTGCTGATAAAGATGGAATGAGTGGCCATCAAACGTCCCACTAAAAAAGTCTCGGAAGTACAAAGAAGAAGAACAATCAATGATGAGAGAAATGTTTTTATATAGAATCAAAAAACAATGTAACTATTATCACTAAATTAATGAGTATCATTTCAATATAATTATCACTTTGAAATTAATATGATAAGAATAGTAACGTAGAGTTAGTAATGCACTGACTTTATTTTTCTGTTCCTTAATTTAAATTAGAAATTAAAAAAAATAATACGCTCTTAATCTTAATTGAAGATTTGCTTAATACAATAAAAGAGCTATTTAACTTCCTCGATAAAGCTTCATCAATATTCACAAGACTTTGAAATTTATAAGGGAAAGGGAGTGTTTTTCATTAGTAGGTTTGTTCGGGGTAACTTTTTGTTGACTGAGGTCCAGGTGATTGACTGAGTTTATTCCAGGCTGATTCGTTTTTAGTAATTAGACATCTTGTCAAGTTGATATACATTAATTAAAAGTTTGAACCTACAAATTCCTGAGAAGTTACTAAACTTTTTACTGATATATTGTAAAATCTATTAACTTTTCTTATTTCATTTAAGATTCAACTCATCAGACTTAATGAAATGAAAGGACGTATGAAGAAGATTATTTGGCAATGATCTTTGCCATTATTATTAAGTAACTATGCTTCATTATTACTATATTTAATATTCACCATTAATTTTTTATTGAAAATGGTTTCTGTGAATATCTCTTTTATTATTACATCTAAAGCAGTAAATATAACCAGACACAGAAATGTAATGTTTGGGAAGGACTGTATAAAAATATCATGTCATTAGTGATACCATGTGACGAAGATTGATTCTACATTGGGATTCCTAAATTCTGCCTAACTCAAGTGTATTTATAGTAAGGATCATTAACTGGTACCAGACATCGTAAAGGCTAGGGACCGATGGCCTCACATCCACTACAAAAGATGACGTGCTTAGATTTATTCACTTCCCACGTAAATAAATCGAGGGTCAGAGTGGGTATTGAACCTCGGATCTACCAGTTCAGTGGCAATCAGGTTGTCAGTAATATAACCTGTCCTCCATTATGGTGAAATATATGGATTAGAACTGATCACTGGAGTATTTGTTTCGGTTTAGTTATAAATTTGTGAGTCAATTATTTATAGACCATAAGGAATACATATAATATTTCAATTTTTAACTACAATTCAGGCAGAAATTTAAAAACTAAAGTTAAAAGAAATTTAACACATTTTTAATCACATAAACAGATCCAAATCATATATTTTATATTTTCCAGGGTGATGGATTCTTGTCCAAGAAAAATGTTATTATGAATCTGCATATCGCACCATTTAACAGATCTTAATGTCAGACTTAAAGCTTTTGTTTTGTTTAAGAGCTCCATTGTTTTTGAGATACATTAACGCAGGAAGAAAATACTTCTTTGTTTAATATGACAAAGCGGCTTCAGATTTTCTCAGGCTTCAAAGCCACTTCTCTGGTGATTTATGAAACTTTATATTTTGTATATGGTGTATTCTTGATACGATTATTTCATGATCTCACAGTATAATATTACATTAAACAGAGTAGTTATAAAATTGCAGCCAAAATGATAAATTTTTGCCAAATAAGTTTCTTAATATAGGTCAGTATATATCCTAGAAAATTATGAGTCACAGGGCTTCAAAAATAGGTTTCTTAATAATAACCTATAGTATTATAAATTATTTACGACAATGGTGGACAGATTAGAACAGATACAGCCAAGCTGAGCATGTAACTAAAAAGGATGCATTCTCTAAGCAATGAGCTTTGAATTAATAATGATCCTAATCAATATAATATTATAATAATAATTATAATAATCTGATATCGGTGAAAAGAATTCTTTGTAAGAAAAAAACACCTAACTGAATGTCAAGTCAGTAGGGCTAGTTAAAAAAAAAAAGTTTGTTTAAATAGTTTTAAGTTTTAAACAAGTTTAAAACTCCTTGAGTTTTAAAAAATTACTCTGGACTGGTTCTTAGATATTGATTGCACTTTTGATAACTCGTTATCAAATTTATTAATTAAAAATGGATTAATGAATGTTTTTTCCGAAATGTTAAAAATTAAGTATAACAATTTAAGGCTAGAATAGTTTCAGTAAAGGTTACAAGTGTGAAATTGAACCTTCACATTGCATCTATTGTGGTAAACAATGGTTTGATGACCTAGTAGATACTCTAAATAATCAATGCTAGGATATGCAAGGATATGCAGATAACATTGTTATAAGAAAAGTAATGTTTTATGATGGCACATTTGAGCTTATGCAGCGTGCTCTGCAAAAGTGGTCAAGTTTTGATAAAAGATAAAGGCTTGGATCTATATCCACTTCAAATAGTCCTTATAAACATTAACCAAAAAAATGGTAGACTTCAAGAGCTTTGACTTAAAAATATTAAACTAGAAATATCAGGTGTATAAAAAGAACATTTCTTTTCTTATAACATTTCAAATAAATAATATTTCTACTTTCATAGAGTCACACATGAACTGAAACAACTAAAATTAGCAATCTCGTGCTGTATTGAGTTTAGGAAAAATCATGACAGAGTTTGAAATGACGTAAAAGATAAAGAAAGATAACAAAAGACCAGACAAATCAAAGTAAACATAAAAATTCAATGAAAAGTAAGAAAAACCTTATTACTATTAAACAATTCTAATAAATAGTGGTAGTTAATTGTAATAAAAAATTAAACTGAAGATCGTTTGTATTAAAGAAGAATATATATTGATTTATTTGGTTGTCAAGTCTCTTTTACCATTCAACCTGTAACAGATATTTTAAGATTTCTACAAAATACAAGAAATATTATCTCCCCTTTTTATTCAGGTAAAAATCAACAACATTCGTGTAAATTATAATTATTTTTTACTTCAATATTATTACCAGAAAAAATAATTTTACCCGCGAGTAATTTATATCTTCATTCCTAAGTTAATTATATGACATTTATTCAAACTTATACCATGAGTACTACTTTATCTAATTAACCTAAATCCTTCTAATATAATGACAGATATTATGTCCTAAGGATACATTAAACATAATTAATTTTATTATTTTCATGGATTTATTAAGAAGAACTAAGTGCTTAATTATTGTTCTTCAAGATTGTCATCTATAGATTTCTTAAATAGCTATTATTTAATCTCGGAATGTGATCAAGATTATCTTGAAACTTCATTAGTGGTTATCAATTATAAACTTGAATTCATATCATAGAGATACTGTGTATTTATTGGTGTTTAATGGCAGCAAGTCTTCTCTCAAACATATACTGTTAGAGTTTGCAGCAGCTTTTGCACTGACCACTTTTTTGCTAAGGTTTTCTACTCTTCTAACTAGTTTACGGTGAGTCAATGATATTTTACAGAAGAGTTCTGGTAAATACATGAAGATATAGATGATGAAGCGAAACAATAAACTCTATTTAATATCGGTTAATTAATTCATATCAATTACTCGCTTTAATAACGGTAAAACTAACACTATTAAAAGAAAGACTATAACTAAGGTTAACAAGCTACGCATTTAAAATTAAAAAAAAAACAACCACCTTACGATTTTTTTTTTAATTTTTTGTACGAAACGTGTTAACCACAGTTATAATATTTCTTTTAATAGTGTTAGTTTTACCGATATTAATGGGGTTTAAATATAGTTTAGTGTAACACTTTATCATCCAAATCTTCATGTATTTACCTGAACTTCTTTGGAAAATATCTTTGACTCACTGTAAACATCAGTAAAAAGGTCAAGGCAAAAGCTGCAGCTAATTTTAACAGTTTATTTACAGAGTATAGTTATAAATAGAATGAACATGTCAAATGTTGGCTCGTGAAATATAAACAAAAAAATATATGTTAATACTTCACATTTCTATACAACAGAATAACAACTAAACACAAGATATAAATGTTTTCGGTATATAAAGCTAAAAAAAAATATATTTAATTTTTAGTTTAATAGTGCATTTATTTTGCTTGTCAAAAAAGTTTTAGTTCAAAATAAAAATGTATACCGATTTTGGCTTATTTTTACGAAGTTTCTAGGGATTAAAGGAAGCTGGAGTTGGCAAGCCCGGAAAAAGTTTCTCCCTCTAGGGAAGAGAATGGCATGCACAGCGTGTTCCTGTTGACCGCTTTCTACAAAAAAAAAAGAAAATATTTTATGTTTACTTTAGCATATTTTTTTTTTACTAATACAACTATTATCCAAAGTGTAAATCATTATTATTTTGTTTGATAAACAACTAATGAACCTTTTAATAAAAATTGAAAGAAAAAAAAGATATTAAAATATTGCATTCCACATTCCTAGGAAAGTGTTTAATTAACATATTCTGAATATTGTGATTAGTATAACTATAATCATTTTAGATGATCCCTCTATATACATATTTATTTTACTAAATATTCTAATGACGGATCTAAAACATAATGTATAATTTTATACGATTTGTAGAAAATGTTGTACGGTGATAGAAAAACCTACTTGTTTTAACTTCCCAACAATTTCCCTAGCAAATATCAATTGTTGCTCAAAAGCTTAAAAAGAGTGTTCCTTCGTAAAATAATAATAATTGACGAACATAAATAAGTGAATGTTTTTTTTTGTAATTAAAATAGACTAAGAAATTATAAAACAAAGCTGTGCATTAATTGAATTCATATCATAGAGATACTTTTTATTTATTGGTGTATAATTGCAGCAAGGCTTCTCTCAAACATATACTGTTAGAGTCTGCAGCAGTTTCTGCACTGAACATTTTTCCTTATAATTCATTTAAGGTTAATTTTCTTGCTATCCCAGAAACCTTTTTCTAATTAGGTCATTTTAACAAAACTCAATTAATTGTGAGTAAATATTACGAACTGAAAAGTAAAATTAATTTCAGTTTAAGTTATGTGGCCTTACTGGGAGATTCAAATATTTTAAAATATATATTTAAAAAAAAGTAAAATTAGGAATATAAGATAAACTATGTTTAATTTTAAATGCTCTATGCCCTTCCTAACTTGTTCATTTTTTTTTATCTAGAAAAACATTAATTAAAATGGATTAATAAAAGAAACAATTTAAAGATTCTATATTTCGATTAACAGTCTATCATACTCAATGTACTTCATATACAAAGGTACAACAACTAATATTTAAGAATTGTCTTTACCTACCTTATTCAGGTTTTACCTTTCAAATTCATAATATTATATATAAAAACCAATTAAAAAGATGATAGCACACAGATAGACACAGGAATAACTCACTTTTATATTTCGACCATCGTCGTCATCAGGAGGCGAAGAGTCCACAGGCAGAGGAGGCACAGCGGCGATGGAATATAATATATATTCCATCAAATACTATAAACATTTGTAATAGTTTGTTTAAGCTTAACCCAGAATTGAGAAGTGTATTAGTTTTACCTACGAGGATTGACAGCTTGCATATAGTGCGTTACTTTCATCTTCCTGAACTCTTTTGCTTACCCTGACTTATCTCCCCAGCCCTTTGTTCTCTTTCCTGCACTGTAATCTCTTTAGAATACCTCTTTTGCACCCCAATTTTCTCAACACTACGCCTGATGTTTCTAAATCACTTGCTTCAGTATAAGCTGAACTCTGATGAAGACTATATTTTTTGGTTGAAAGATGTAATTCAGTTTTTTTCCATTTCTTACTGTTGTTTATTTGATGATTTCTATTTCACGTGTATATTGTGAAATCTTAAGTTAATTATACATTCGAACAATACAAGTAACACGAATACTGATAGATATAGAAATTAGCATTTATTTAGAAGGTATTGTAACAATCATTCAGAAACAACTATATATAAGCTATATTTAGCTTATATATAAGCTATATATATATATAGCTTTTCAGGAATTATATTGCAGTATATTAACTGGTTGATTGTAGGTTACAACAAGTTAGGGTTGTTTCTGAATGATGTTTATATATATATATATATAATATATATATAGTACTATAAATATTGATAAAAGTACCGACTGTGAAACTGAAACTAAAGTTGATCCGGACTCGGTCAGTTCTTCAGGTTTTAATTAAACTCTCAATGCTAACGTTTTGAATTCTATTTAAAATCTTTTTCATAAACCTACAAAACAGAGGAAATATAAGAAATAAATCAATCATTCAATAATCAAACATATATAAAAAGCGCAATTAGTTACAATTAAGAAATTACAATAGACATTTTGATAATAGGTTAATAGAGTAATTCTGTAAGTTTTCTATTAGCTAACTATTAGCTATTATTACCTATTAGCTAACAAAATTAATAAAATTATTTTATTGGCTAACAAAAGTATCTTTTTTCCTACCTTTCATCGTTATGGTATAAAACCATATATAGGTTCAACCTAATAGGCATCTTTTATGGTTTATATGTTGCCATTGTTTTATCACTACAGAAATACTAATTATTTGCAACCAAATATATAGTTTAGGTTTAAGAAGCTATAATGGACCAACGTTTATATTCGTTCAGCAATAAACTAACCAAATATCTTACATTTTCTAGTTTTATGGTTAGTGAAAGAAAGTGATTTGTAAAATGTATACAAATTTATAGTTCAATATTATTTACTAATTCAATAAAGTTAGTTTAAACCAAATTCTACAAACGATTATAAGTTTACTATTAAAGTAAGAAAAGATAATGCTTACACAAAAAAAATATATTCCTTGATGGTAAATGTAGACCTGAAGACATTATTATCTTGTTCGCTTTCAATTTCACTTTCAAATTAGCTGCATTAAATTTATTACTTACATTATCATCAAGATTTTCTTTTATTTAATAATATTATATTTAATTATTTTTTGCATTTAATTGATAAAATGGAGAAAATAAATACAATTAAAACCGTTATGATTTAACGGAATTACTCATTTCTCATTGGAAAATGCTAACTGATGCACACATTGATAATCTGTAATGTCTTATCTATTGATTTTGCTTCAGATGTGAAGTAAGAAGATATGTATCTTCTTACTAATAAGTAAAATAATAATATTATTATGTAAAATAATGGTTGGTGCGGATGAAGTTTTAATAAAAGTGATGGTAGAAGGGCGTGATCTAATGTAGCCTCGTTAGAAAATGTCTGCATGACTTTCCGTTTTTTAATTACTTCATTATTAGACAGAGAAGGAGTACAGAGTTAGAATGACAGTGACAGAGTGAAAAGAGTTTCTTGAGTCAGGAGAGGGGGCGACTAAAGATGGTTGCTGGCAGAATCATGGAGAGCCATTAAAATATCACAATTGATTATTGGTCATATAAATAACAGTCATCTCATTAATTCTGTACGGCCATTTTAAAATCCCTCTAAGACAACATTATTGGATAAAAATAGTCAAACACCTTGGTAGCCATGATTGTTTTAAAATGGCGAGATTCTACAAATCTTCTTTTATATCATAACAACATCATAACAATCAGGAGGGGGGGAGAGGGTAACTCAAAATGGCTGCTGGCAGAATGTCAGTTTTTGCAGCCATTATATCATAAAGTTTAAAGTTGTTTTAAATAATTCCTTTATTCAGTATTTTATAAAAAGTTGAAATTTTCCAAGTTTAACTATTACTATTTGTAGTTAATATTCCAAATAATAAATTATAATATATATATTCTGATATTTAATTTTCTAGGATGAGTGTATGTAAAGTAATGGAAGGCAACTTGTGTCTCTATATTTCTTTGTCATTAAACCTTCTAGTGTTGCATAGGAACCATTAGTATATATATTATTTCCTTTAGTAGTTGGTAATAACTTATGTATGGAGGTAGCGAAGTGGTTTTTAAATACCTTCGACTTATCAAGTTCAGTGTTCATCATACTTATCATATTATCATAGTTATCATACTTATCATTCTATTGTTCATCATACAATCAAAACGAAGAGACATCATTTGATTTGATTCCTGCTAAAATGTAATGATAAATTTCATTTTTATATATTTATATAGCTTTACTATTTTTCTAGTTCTCTTAATTAAATTATTTTGGTTCTTTAATTTAATCAACAGTTTAGCAGGGTCTTTTAGTAACTTTTTGGGAATATTTAAGCCAAACTGTGCAAATTCACTTGGCAACACTTAATATTAATTGCAGTATCATGTTTAACATAAAATTTTCCAATATTCAGAAGTTTCTGGAAAATAATAAGTAATGATAACAATCCTTTCATCGTGAAATGAGTTAGATATTAGCAGTTTTTTATATGCGCTACATATTTATGCAAATATATTAAGTTACACATACAGTTTGTAATGATTAGTTATTTACTGAAACTACAGACTTGAAGAATTAGTAACCTAATGTTTTGAGTTATTACAGTCGTTTTATTCTATTATTAATTTGATACTAATATGAAATATATTTGTAGAATTTGTCAAATTTGCATATATTTGTCAAATTTTATTTTGTTCAATCCAAGCTGTGGGTTACACATAAAATATTAGAATGTAGCATTATTGTAGTAATACCTACATCAATTTCGGACGCTTTAAACTTGTGAATGGTGAAATATCAAAATTTTATATGTTTAAATTATTATTATAACATAGTTTTTGCATAGTAAATATTAGCTCAGAGGATATCAAAACAAATATATAACAAAATTTTTGAAGTGTAATTTTACTTATTCTACGTACAATGGAGTTAACATGTACAACGTTTTGTTGGTTTCATATTCATTGGATAATTGTATTTTTATCATATGTTAATCGTTGATATTATAACACTAACAACTGAAATAAGCAAACATTGATATAGGATAGAGAGAGAGAAGTCATAGTTAAGATTCACGCACTCTAGCAAAAGTAGTTTATGCTTCAAAAGCTAGTTTAATTTGAATTCACAAGGCATAGAACTTATGGAAATTGGACTGAAACATAATTTACGCATAGATGCATTAGTGATTACAATTTATATGATTACTTGCTTAAGACAGACTTGAATCTGTAAACGGGGTCAAAGTTAACGAAATTTGATTTGAATCCTCAATTATAGTCAATAATGTTTGACATTTGGCAGTAATTGAAGCAAGAGTTGGTAACTGCGTGCCACTCTGGACGTACCAATAGCCTCTTAATTGACAAGCAGATCGACCGCTCCGAGCACCCTGTTTGTGGCTTAATCAACCGTGCGTCCCTCTGCCCTTTGACCAACTACTCTCATAATTAAACCAGCTCAACCTTTAAAACAACGACCTTTTACTTGAACATATTTTTTGTAGAAATGAATTTTGTTAAAGTAACAAATCTTTTTTTAAGGTGAAATACTGAAGTAAATTAATATTCTTGAAGTTTAAACGAGCTCCATTAATGACATCATACATAGAAGGGCAATAAAAAGAAACATTAATGGAAATCACTCATGGCAGTAATCCTTCAGAACTGTAACAGTAGTCTTTCATAACAATAACAGTCATCAGTAACAGTAACTTTACTTTACAGTATTCTATTGGCAGTATCCTTAATCATTCTTAACAGTCTCCCAGTCTCCGCTTCTCACAAAAAATTACAAGTTAAGTTCCGTTTTAGAATAAATTTATCTTAAACCGTTAGTTTTATTGTAACATATTCAAACTAATCTAATAAAATCTTTAAAATGTATGAACCAAAAACCATGATATCTTATAAAGTGAAAATGTCAATGATATACATTGTAACAATCGACTCTTTTGATAACTTTTGATAATGAGTAAGGCTTCATGGATTCTTCTTAGATTGTTTATATCAAATAAGAGATTTGATAATAAGAATGTTCCGACCTCTGAGATCTTTCTTTTACTTTAATCAGGTCATGAATAAGAGAACTGAGAACTGTGCTCAAGTTTTTCATTCTTGTTATAAGTATCAATGATCAAATCACAATAAGAAATGGGAAAACAAGACTAAGACAAGGAAAACAAGACTCAGTTGGGTTTTTGACTCTGACGAAGACCGCGTGTTACGGTTGAAAGATATTAGTCTTGTTTTCCCATTTCTTATTGTGGTTTATTCATTGATTTTTATTTGACGTGTTTATGTGAAATCTTTTTATTGTTATATATATATATGACATTTAATTATGTAATTTTTGATTGTTAGTTGAAAATGATAATACTAAATATTAATGAAATATATGGAGTACACAAACATCGTTGCTAACTCATGTAAGGTAATGAATGAAGTATTCTGACAAAATGAGCACTATGGGAAGCAGAGGGGTAAGAGTAAGAGGTCTTGAGGCCGAAAGTGACAGAGAACCGGCTGGGACTGCCCAGATAGGACCTCTCACCCAGTCTCCGCTCCTCCAGCACAATATTGAAATAAGGGCCATCCTCTGAGTCACTTTTGGACTGACTCCAATTTCACGCTTTGCTTCACCCAGTCGACCTTTGTTCTTTTACAATGCCCGCCCAGTTATTTCGCAAAATTTAATCGTCCTACCCTTCTGCTTATGAAAACAGAAGTTTTTCCTTCAACTCATCAAAAATTTCCTCTCCTTTCATATTTACTTGCAAACAAACTTCTATATAATTACTTTCACTGTATTTAGAATTTGAAACTGGATTTTATAGTTAATTTTACAATGGTTTGCCCTCCTAAATTATTTTTTTGCCTTTTCTTCACAAACAGTTTATCATTTTTTTCTATTTATATATCAGAAAACATTTTACTAAAATGAATAATGGTGAAAGTTGTTCTAAATTCATCTTGTTGACCACCTAACACTCGACTACTTGGTGTTTATTGAACTCAATCCCAGAATTTTATATTTCATTATTATTGAAAGTTTAATAATTTGACCATTTAAAAAAATGTATTTCATTAAACAAAAATTAATATATAATCTATAAATGTACTCATAATGCCTTACGAATCCATTAATCCTCTTGAATAGTTGTTAAAGCCGTCTGATCGGTTTCGCTCATAGTCTATCTTCAAGTAGGACATTATTCAATAATAAATATTCAAAGAAAGAATCCTTACTTAAATTTACACCTTAAGCTTAAGTATGAAGATCTTACTTAATGTATTAGGTACAAAACCGGTCGGACATCTAAAAACTTCACGAGGTAAACGGGATTTGTGTAATAGGTTACAAACATCTGTTTATCATATTTATTAATGTTTATCATGTCTATCATGTTTGTATCTTTACCAACATTTTTCTCATGTTTACTATGTTTAATATCATCTTTCGTAATTTGTAAGTATGTAGTAGGAATCCTGTTAAATTTGGAATGTAGTTAATTTTTGGCTCACGATGACAAGCATTTAAAAAATAACAGTCCTAGAAAAGTGTTTCTGCCCACGATGATAGGAAGTAATTAAGTAGGTCACTATAAGGATAGCGGTGTAGAAAAACTTGATTCATATCCATAAAGCTAATTTATAAACATGGTTATAAAAGACTTGGTAAAATAGTTTTAATACTGCAGTATTATTTATTTTTAAAATAAAATCTTTTAAAACCATCCTACTAATAGCAGTATCATGCAAATTTCATATAGTTTGAGATACGAAAAATATTCTTTATCCTCTACAGTGATTCATATCAGTATTAAATTACATTTTTGAAATATATTCAAGGATGTTTATGAAAAAAAAAAATAAAATCCATTCTTGAAAAGAAAGAAAGACAATTTTTCTACAGCCTAATGTAGTCCTGGTTCTTTTTTTTTTTTATTTTGTGAAATGGATCTCATTTTATTGGACCAGAGGTGCGAGGAGGGGATGGATTGACAAGTTTGCTCAGATAACCCCTGATGGATAGCTTCACCTTCGCAGAAATCAATCAATTTGCAAAACCTTTCATCCCTAATCCTATCTCTCCGCCATCTAGTTCCATTATTCTTTCAGTCACCAGAATCTACCTTTATAGCCATCAACCCTACTATTATTTTACATAACATCTTGGTATTTGATTTTAAATAGATTACCCTTGATAAGCCAAATAAATGTCTGCATATATTTATTTATTCTTATTTTCTTTACTTATTTTAGTTTATCTTATTCATTCATAACTGTTTTTGTTAGAAAGTTTACTTAGTAATGGAAAAAATAACATGCAACTTAAAAAGTAGCTATTATCAGAAGTAGTAGTAGTAATCTCTTCATCTCAAATCACGTTTCATACAATTGGTTACGGCTGTTGTGATTTTTGACCATGCATGTGAATCATCCTATTTGCGACATATCAGTAATTTGTTTACTCATACTTAATTCTATATTTAGAATTAAATTTTAATCCAAAAATAAATTTGTGAGTCTAATGGCAATTACGCAGCCTTCTTTTTAAACTTCCTCATATTTATATTTTTGAAGTTTTATTATTCCAGTTTCAATACAAATGAAGGGGAGGGCCAAAAAATTTGAAAAGTTTTTTTCTTAAATATTGAAATAAACAAATATCAGTTTATATTAAACAAACAATGATATGAATATAAAGGAAGAATAAAGATGCAACAGTAAAATTCTCAGGAAAGGAAATGTGGAAAACTTATATTAAAATTATTAATAATGTAAATATGTACGAGTTAATAATGTAACTTTAAAAAAATTTACTCATATAAGGTGAACATTACTGTCTAATAACATGATATAGAATAGAAAAATAAATAAATGTTCATCAAAACAATCGCAAAACCTCAGGAATTATCAAACAAAAGTCCTACATCTGTTTAATCAAAATCAGATGATTTGACTGAGCAACAAATATGACACCATAATGAAAAGAGGTCTGACATAACAAACCAAACTACCTTCGATATTTTAACACCTGTTGTCTTTAAGGAAATTTGTAATCCATCTAAGTTACACTTTACAGGAAGACAAAAGAGTGAAACAATGTAGAGTTGCTGTTCCTCAGGTATTTTTTAAGTAACTTAATCCTGCGTTAATAAAGATGTATATGTTTGAACTTAAATAACAGTTACACACTTTTCTATTTTTATTTATACAAACTCTTTTACTTACAGGACTCATATGAAATTGCTAAAGTGGTTGGTACTTGATAACTGTGGTCCTACTTTTGGATTACCTTGTATTGTATATATATATATATATATATATATATATATCAAGATATTCCATAAACACGTGAATATAATTGATTTTATCAATTATCAAATATCAAATTTTCAATTATGAAATCACAATACGAAATGGAAAAAAAAGACTAAGATCATTGAAACACAACAAGTGGTTTTCGTCAGTTCAGATTCAGAAGGTATTAATTCTATAGAAAATTTCATAATTTCATTATAAATACCTGAAATAAAACTCAATAACTAAACCAGAGTAGGAAATGAGAAAAATGATTTAAGATTTTAAAAGAGGGTTTTCTTAAAGTATCAGTTTGATTCTGAGGAATACTGATTGTTTTGTTTGCAATATTTTAATATTTTTTTCTGATTTCATACTGTGGTTAAACGTTGATATATAAATGTATTGTGTGATATTTTTTAATACTATGAACAGCTAATTTTTTCTCTACTTCTTTTTTTTCTGACTGAATGTTGAAAATAGTAATATCGAAAACTATATATATATAATATATATATTGATGAAGTATGGACCGTGAAATAGAAACAAAACTAAAGGTTATCGGTACTCGGTCTGTTCTTCAGGTTTAAATTAAACTCTCATTGAGGTTTTGGTTTTTATTTAAAACCTTTTTCATAGGCCTATGAAAAAAGTTTTAAATAAAAACCAAAACGATGGAAATGAGAGTTTAATTTGAACCTGAAGAACTGACAGAGTCTCGATAAACTTTAGTTTTGTATATATATATATACTGTAAAACCAAATATTTATGTGTAGAGGCATACATTTTTAAACAATATAGTTAATTAAAGCTAGGAGTGAAAGAGCAATCAGATTGTATATATATATTATGTAAATGTAATTATAATTAATTATACAATTATTTATTTAAACAATTATTTGATACCATGCTGTTGATAATGGTACTTCAATTTTTTTTTCACTAAAAACAGAAGTTTGATTTGGGGCCAATGTTTGTTCGGATAGATAGAAATTTTGGGTTAAAGTGTGCCTTGGTTGTTAATGCTGCTACAAGATGTTTACTCGGGCAGCGATTGAGTGTTGAACTCGAGCTACTGTTCCTTGGAATAGCTCGATCGCAAGTGCCTTGATAAATACAGACCTCACCAGAAGCACCCACTTACTGCCATATCAGTATTCCCTCTGTACAAACAAACTGTCATATCTCCATCCAAACCTAACCATTCAGCTCAAATGTAAAATTTCTCCGTATTACTTAAACTCTATTTATTTAACTAAATTTTAATCAAAAGATAAGAATTATTTATCTACTGAATTGAAAAACTGGAGTGAAAATGATTCAAGAAAACTGATATTATTTTGGCTGACAAAATCTGTTGCAAGTATTTTATTACAACTAAAAGGAAATGGTGAGCTACAAAACTTCAGAAGTTTAATGTTTTTTATTAAAACTGATATGTTTACTTTTAATTTTCTAATAAATTACCTGCTTTCTCTTTTAGTATACTTTGAAAATAATTCTGATTTATATATTTTTATGCCTAAATATCTTACGCTGAAAGTGTTCTAAAAACATGCCTAATGTGGTCAATCCCAGGCAGCAAGTGGTGCCAAGAAGTGGCATTTTGGAGAAAAAATACAAATAAATTGTAACAAATATATGTAAATTAATATCAATATACAGTAGACACCTACAACGTACGTCATCGTAGTTTGTACAAGCAATTATCTTTTCAAGCAGCAATTTATAATATATTTTAGATGAGTAAACATTCGTAGTCTTTCTCTCGGCTAGATGTTTTCTGTTGTAAGTTTACTAGAATAATAGAATATGATTATTTCTTCTTCCATTTGCATTATTCATTTTATACACACAGTATTGTTTCTTTCTTTCTAATTGCACCTTTGTTGTTTAAAAAATGAACCAAAAAAGACAATTTTATGGAAGTAACGCATTATTTATTTTAATATTAATTTCAATGGAAAAAGTTGCTTCGTAATGCGAGTAAATCGCGTTATGAGCTCGGTCTGGCAAAGAATTAAACTTGCGCTGTAAGTTTCTACTACAAAAAAATGTATTTAATTTTGATCACAGGTTATTTGAAGTTACAAAAACCTTAGGTTTTGGAAGCAAAAGTATGTGGAATGGTTTTTTTTTATGAACTCATAGCACTTACTTTAAACATAGGCTTTAATCTAATTTATTAATCATACGTTAAACGTGGATTAATCATACATTTTGGGTTAATTGAAGGGGATCCAAATTTGATGGAACAACGTCAGTGTAGTGTTTTACATTTGCTATTCTGTATAACATCTAATTAAGCTGTTTATTTAAGCTTAAGCTGTTTATTTTCGCAATCTTCAATAGGTGTTATGCATTTCAATGGCTCGCTGAAATAGACTGCCAATATTTGAAAACTGTCAATGTTTAATAATCACGGAACTGACAAAACTTTCATTGAATCTAGATACTGGCTACTGAGATAATAGACTGGAAGTATTTAAGAAAGAATTATTTTTTAATATTTATACATGGATATATAATAAACAAATGGCCATCTAATATCATAAACATAGCACAAGTGAATGTACTGAAGATATCACAATGGTACCTTAGGAATACATAATGTTTGACTTCGATTTAAATATACCCAATTACTACATGTTCTAGAATCATGATACTCGATTTTCATGATAATCTAAGGTTTCGAAACAATTTGTCATAAAAGAAAAAAAGGATATCTTATTGAATTTTGATTCCTAAAACTTAAGAGCTGAAAACTTTAATGTGTTTATAGCACGAGAAAAATTCAGCTATGGATATAAAGCGGAGAATATAAAGCTTTTGTTATTTAAGAATCTGTTGGAAAACTTGAAGTTTTTATTACTTCATTTCAAAACCTGAAGTAATCTTCTTCAAGTGATGAGCCTCTCTCTCAAACCTCAAGTAAAGATTATTCATTTCAAAACACATACACAGTTCAGAATCACAATCAATGATAATCTATTTCGAAACCTCGAGTAAAGATTATCTATTTCAACGAAAAGAAAATCTCAACTAAAGATCAGAACCTCAAGTAAATATTGGGTATTTCAGAACCATAAGTAAGAATCAGACCCTCAACCACAAGGTCTACTTTAGAACGTCATTGAAAGATCATTCATTTCCAGACATCATTATAATATCTCTTGTGAAGGCGTAAAGGAATTTATATAAAATGCTGCTCGATTTATTGTTACTCACTTGTTGCTTGTGTCTTCTCACCTAATTACATAATGGGCAACAGAAAATACAGTTCTGTTTAGCCAGTGCTGTCAGTTGTTTTATTGTTCTAACTCAAAACAACTACACTTTCTGCGAACTTCGACATCCAATACCTGGAAGCTTCTTCTGTATCTCTTTGTCTATTTCTCTCTCAGTCCAATTACTCTATCACTCTACCTCTTTCTAACTCTGTCCCATTGCCAATTAGTTTCGGTCCCCCAACCCCCACTCACTCGCTCTCTCACTCTCTTTCTGTTTGTCTGTCTCAGAAGTGATATGAATATGGATGAACACACTAATAGCTGATCACGCCTACTACTCATTTCTCAGCCTCTCAGAGTTCTTGTCAATGCATAAACTATCTTATATATAAAGCCATTATATTTCGTATATTATCTTTTATATCTCAAACATAATCTTAGAGTTTTTAAGTTGGTCATAGCAAATATAATGTAAATATTAAAACATAAAAATACCATCAGTCTATATGAATATGAATAAATCTATGAAACAACTGAACTAATCTTCACTTTTTGTGCTTATTCTATTAAAAACGTGTTGGAACAAAATGTTCTTTTCATAATGCTTTAGATTTTTTTTCAATAATTCTAAAATTTCTAGCAAGAAAATTAGGTCATAAATTATAAACAGTTTTATGAAATTGAAAAGTAATTCCAATTGGTGCTTCAAGTTTGAGAAAAATCACCACATTGTTTGCATGTGACATATAGTAGAACGCTGACATGTTTATGTAATAATATAGTTACACAAATATAGTTATTATGACATGACCAAGAATGAAATTATTTAAATTTCTTTAATCGAATCGAAAACTTGCAGTTTAGATTCCTTTATTCAAGCTACAAAAATTCTGTAATTTGATATTGTGTTGCACTAATTATATATTAAGAAAATCTATCTATCTCATAACAAGGAAGTTAAAGAACTAAACTCTATTCAAAAGAATTTTTTTTGCAAAAACCACTTTTATGGTTTTTAATTATAAGAAATGCAACAAAATTATTTATCATACAAATAATAATAATTTAATAATAATAAAACAACAAATAATAACGACAAAGTCAAATGAATAATTTTAATCTTTTACGTTTCAGTTTCAAACTATGTACAATTCTGAAGTTACAAGTGCTTGAGCATTAAAACAGTACAAAGTAAACCAGTTTTTAGAATTTCTAATAAACTCTATGGTACTAATATGGTTATTTTTGACTCTTATTAGTCGTTTCAAACCATAAACAGTTTTTTAAGTAAATTTAATTTATAGCGGCATACATCTTTTCTGGTCAACTACAATAAATGAAGGAAAGCTAAAGCCATGACTCCTTGGAATAAGGTTTTGTGCTCTATGGTTTGGAAGAGGGAGGCTTGAATTAGATGGAGCCCAGCTGTAATGGTGACAGAGATGAGAACATCTTATATTGCTTGGATGGAAGAGGAGGTCAAGTGTAAATTCGACCCGAGGTCAAAGTTTGTCATTGTCACCGACCATTAGAGCTTAACAAGGCCGGCTCATTCGCATGCCGGGGCTTTACTCGTTACTTAACTTCCGGGGTTTCCTTTCTCGGCCAATCCTCTCCCATCTACATCCAAAAAAAAAAAAAAAAAAAAAAAAAAAAAACCAGCATCAAGCAAACTGAATTCTAATTTATAATATTTACCCTTGTATACAATTGGACTTCTAGAAAAAAAAGCCAAGTTTCCCTTAGAATTTCTTTTTATTTAATTTTCTGGTATATTGAATGGGGGAGGTAAAAAAAAAAAAATTGGGAAAAGAAAATGTGGGGTAAGTTTTTCTTCATGTGCCACATTCAACTTTGACCGGACGGAAAAACGGAAAGTGAATGAAAAGAGTGCTATTGAATTTCTGTTGAAACGAAGTAGCTAGCCGCAGGCTTTATACAAGGCTTGAGAGATTTCTATTCGAATACCTTGTATTTACTATCTCGTTAGCGAACTGACGAACCTAAGCAAAAGAACAACTTTTTGCAGCTTTCTTCTGTAGTGGTGTTCCCTTTTAAGTTGTCTTCAGTGCATTGACAAATGAAAAAAAAGAAGTGCATAAAAAATTCCCATTCTTATCCATTCATATTTTTTTCATAAAAATAATTTTTTTCCCAACTGTATTTAAAATAACTTTAACAAAATATTTGTAGAACAAAATGTTTTATAGAAATTAGTAAACTATTTAAGAATCATTCATTATTTGAAGTAACTATTTATATATAAGTTATATATATAACAGATTCAATAATATATCGAACGTTTGATAGAATAGGTTGATATGTGATTTCTTATTATCCTTTGTTTGCAGGCTTATGAAAAAGGATTTAAAATATAAAACTGAAACGTCGGCAATCAGAGTTTGATTTTTGAAGCTAGAAAATTTGACCAAATCCCGATTGATTAACACCTAAAATTATATATTATATATTTAAATAAATTAATTAATAAACCATATAACGAAAAAATTCCCAAAATTGAATGTGTTGTGTCAATTTCCAAAATTTCTTTCCAAAAAGAACCTTTAACGGTTCAAAAAATTAAAAGGTGAAATCTTTTGTTGTGTTTTTTCAGTTTAATGTGTTTCAAATGCTTAATTTAATTAATAAATTTAAAAAATAATAATATTCCAAAAAATTGCCAATGTCAGTTAAACTTGTTTTAAAACAATTTAATTATAAACTAATTACAAATTTAAAATATTAATAATCATTATTTTTTTTTGTTACAAAAAAAATTTCATTTAACATTACTTAAAGTTAAATTAGAACTGAATGGTAGGAACCTCTTTTAAACTGAAATCATTAACACAAGGGATTAAGTTTGGAAATTCGAAGGATTTCAAAAATAAACTAATTAATTAGAATAGGGAGAAATTTTGTATGTAAAGAGGCTGGAAATGCTTTTAAAGGGAAATTATTTTAAAATTAAATAAAATTCAATTGATAAAAATTATTAAAATTTAATCCAATTTTTTGTTTACCAAAATTAAAATTTATTACATTTAAACTTCCAACAAAAAAAAGTTTTAGCTAATTCCCCAAACCAAATTTTTTGGGGTTTGGCCTTTTAAACAAAAAATAATTTATAAAACTAAACAAGTTTAAAATAGTTTTTAAAAAAAATGGTTATAAAATTTTAAATTTTTTTTAAATTGCCCAAAATAAACTTTTTTGTACCAACAAAGAAATATTTTGCCCAAAAATTTTTTCAATTTATTCAATTAAATATAAAAATGTTTTTTTTTCTTTGCCAGGGAAATTTTCGGGACAAAAAAAAAATCACTTACATGACGTTCATTTGATCAATTTCAATATATGAAGTTAAGTTTAGTTTCTTTTGAAAATAGCGATAATTTTGTATTAAATATATCAAAATATCATATAATAAAATAAAAAAAAATCAGTATATATGAATAGCACAGTTGTCAGTTGATGACATTTGTGCACATTGGCGTATTTAGGGTATCGGAATAATCGCCCAAGTCAATGAAGCATCATTATTAACAGCGAAAACATCTTTAAGATGAAATAGAATTGCTAGTTAATGAACACCCGAAGATGGTAAAATATTTGTGAGTAACAATATGTTGATGTTTAAAGAAAAATCACACGGGAAATACACAAATCACTGGTAAAAATGTTCAAGATGCAGAATTATTCTCAAAAAATCAATTCAAAAAAATTGTGAGGATATCATCAGATCTGAATGATTGATAATCAATTCACTTTTATATTTAGCATTGATTCTTATTTTGGCATTTTATTGAATGTCCATGGCCTTTGCTACGGTTCTACTGGCAAAAAACTTAATATAGAGTGTGAACGACAACAATGACGATACTAAATTCGAAATGATACTATCTAGTCATACCTGCTTAGAATATAGTGTTTTGAAAACATCCTGACATTCATGACGATCGTTATAACGAAAGAGTAGTTCCAAATTTTTGAACTATCTTCCAAATATAAAATGGGAATTGTATTAACTATGCATAAAATTTGCGACTGAACTATTCGTAAACTAAAAAAAATGAATATTCTCTTATTATCTTCACTAAGTCAGAACAGATGAAAACAGGATATAACTTTGATATATATAAATATAGAAAATAAAACAGAGAAATTGTACAGGAATTGAGTTTAGTAATGCCAGAGTATTTTAAATTTTAAAGCTTTGATTAAAATATTATATTGCTTGAACAAGAAAATTATGCATATATTGATGTTTATGAATGGTGTTGTTCAAAATAATTGTAAAACATAACATATATTGAATTACTTACTGTATCTGAAAAGTTAAAAGAGTACTGCAAATGAAATTTCGATATCTCTCCATTCTAAACAATTAAATGTTTGTTTTTTTTGTAATGTTTACAATTTGGTCATTCTAACTGCATATATAGTAATATAATGATTCTATTTGAATCATTATATTACCATTTGAATCATTTTATACCCGATTGTATTATAGTTTATCTATATACATTTATTCTATATCAAATATGTAAAAATATTAAAAAAAAGAGCACTTTGCTAAACTTTGCCATGAGAACTATTTTGCATAGATATGCTATGTTTCTAAAGTAGGATAAAGAAAATATAGTAATTTTTATTTTTCGAAACATTTATACTAGTCTTACAATGAATGTACTTACAAAACTGGTTATTATTCCCTCGTATTTATGTCTTATAGTTCCTTACGTTTACCAAAAACAGTGCTGTCACTAATATTTGTCAAACAAATTTTATTCAAACGTTGACCATTCATCTTACTGCTTCCTAAAGTGCTACATAATTATATCTGGAAATAATAACATTATTCTTTTTCTTCTTTATATGTCTGACATATTGTATTTATAACTAAATTTCTTTTTTGTATCATTTGAGGACGAATAATTTTTTTTAGATATAAATAATATATTGTTGATGACTTAACGATGAAGAGATGAGATCCTTACTAAAACTGCCTGTAAAATGGATTCATATTTCATATAACATAACACAAACCAACCGCCACTATAACTATACGAAACCTAATTTCTAGGTTTTGTATCGCAACACTGACAAGCCTTGCATCAATTACTTGAGGGTTTTCACAAATGGATAAAATATCTGAAAACAAACCAAGCCTCATGAGTAAATGCAGTAAACTGAAATGCATTTAGAGTAAGATATTAAACGAGTACCTGAGTTTGCACCTGAGAACGACCGCTTAACGTCCTCTCCGAGGGATGACGTGCTCAGATTTATTCACCTCCCGCGTGAATAAATCGAGGGCCTGGTGGATATTGAACCACGGACCTACCATTTCAGAGCCAAGTACCTTAACTATAAGATTGTGCTTTCTACTTTGTCTTCTATGTTGAGGCTCGGTAACACTCTGTTCATCAGACCTAAAGAATTGTGTAAATAGCTAAGTGCTTGAAAGCGGATAACGACTCTTCTACAATATTCATACCAAAAGGCTGACACAACTGTTTAAACATTCTTACAAATACTTGTAAGAAATATGATACCTTCAGCTTTAGTGTTTTATGCAGGTAGTTAATGTACTTGGGACAGAACAGGTCTCATTATAAATGTTGTTCATAAATAACAGTGACAAAAACCGCTGTTCTGTCTCCTTTCAGTTTACCCTGTTTCCACTATAATCTCATATTTAAAAAAGGTATCAGTTTTACTTATTTTCGCTATTTCTCTGCGTTTTATTGATGAAATAATTGGTTGAAAATCCATTGATCTAATTTTAACGCTTTCTATACTGACGAGTAATGAACCGAGCATTGTACTGGCTTTTCCTTTCTCTTCTTACATTGTTTTCATGTTTTATTCACATAAAATGATTTGCTCCATACTTCTTTTGTTCTGCCCAATAACAGAAACAACCGAGAGATAGAGGGATAGATTTACATGGATAAAAAATCTATATTAAGCTTGTTACCCAGTTAACCACAAAATTACAACTCAGTTCATGCACATAACATTTTACTAATATAGTTAATGGATTAGTTCCACTGAGGTTAGTAATATTAGAATTAGTAATAATACATTCCGTCATACCTCGTAAAGTCTCTGAAAAGCTCGACCGGTTTCGGGTCCGTCTGGATCCCATCTTCAAGAGCACCTAACTGACTGTGAATGTTGTTTTCCTATAACCTACCTATATATAGCATCTACATTGTGTAATCAGTGTTGTGTGTGTAGTTAATAAAAGTTAATAAAGGAAAAACATAGCAGTTAAAGAAATATGGAAAAAACAAAATTAACTACACACACAACACTGATTACACAATGTAGATGCTATATATAGGTAGGTTATAGGAAAACAACATTCACAGTCAGTTAGGTGCTCTTGAAGATGGGATCCAGACGGACCCGAAACCGGTCGAGCTTTTCAGAGACTTTACGAGGTATGACGGAATGTATTATTACTAATTCTAATTTTACTAATACTTGGTATTATAAGACTACTTCTGATATGTGGAAACTTATTCGCTCATACAGGTAAAACAAGTATGGCTTCATGGCTAGCTTATTTGATATATCCAACACACCAAAGTTCTAACACTATTAAAGCGTGTTACCTTCTCAAGTATTAAACAGTCACGTTCTTTCCCTTCAATCCCTATTCAAAATTCATTGCAATCTTTACAAACCTTGCACTTATTTTCAGACAATATGTACAACTGTTCTTGATATAGAAGTTCTAATATAAATAATTTAACTACAAGCAAAAAAGATCCTATTCTTCCATTTACAAATCTTAAAAAAATCATTAGCCTTTAAAAAATGAGATTCAGTATTAAATCGCTGATGTTTGTATCCTCAATTTAAACTCGTGTAAGTATTCTAGACGAATGCAATACATACATTCAATTACTTACTGTAATGGCATCAAGCCAGAGAAATTCCTAAAAATTTAATGCTTAGATTCAAACTTTTTTCTATCATAAAAGCATTTGACAGATTAGCTAAATATACTATGAAATTTCATTCTATGGACTAAAACACTTTATGAATTAATGACTTCATAGAGAAACGATGTAAAGCCCATGCTTGTCTGCTGGTCTTCTAGAACCCTCGTGTTTTTCTTGTATTCTGTATCTAAAGTTTTATCTCTGTTTACCTTTAGAAAAAAATTAATTTTGATCATTATATTATTATAATATACATTAATATTATTCAAATGAACCTTCCAAGTTACAACATGGTCCTCATTATGATGATTACTATTTAATAACTTTATAAACTTTCTTTATTCTTTTAGTATTTCTGAAGGATATATGATATACTTTTCTTTGTCTAAATTATACGACTTCATTTAATAGGACTAATTGATGACTAAAAACGATTAACTATAATAGGACTAAATCGAATAATTTCATTTAACATAAACATAACAGACTTCTAAATTTTCTTAGCCTAGAAAACTGTCAACTTATTGATAAAGCCATAACTACTCTAGCATTGTTTTCTGATTTTAAATTGACAGGTTTTTTTAAAAAATGATCCAGAATTAATCCCTAAATATATTTCTTTGCTTAAAAATTCTACGTAACGGTACATTAACGGTTAAAACTACCAGAAAACGTAAATTTAACTTGGAAAATTATTGGTAAAGCCACAACTACTCTAGCATTGTTTTCTGATTTTAAATTGACAGGTTTTTTTAAAAAATGATCCAGAATTAATCCCTAAATATATTTCTTTGCTTAAAAATTCTACGTAACGGTACATTAACGGTTAAAACTACCAGAAAACGTACATTTATACTTGGAAAATTGATGGAACTAGTCATCAGTCAAAACAAGTTTTTTAAACAAACGAGTTTTAAACACATCATGTTCTTTTTCTGGCTATGTCTATAATTCACATCACATGGTGTATGTTTTTTTATATATCTCTAAATTCATATAAACTTATTTCTGCTTTATAAGGTAATGATCAATCAAACAGAAAAATTGAACAGAAAAATAATTTTTTTTAAAGAAGAGTAATTTTTGATAACATTATTTTGTGTAGAGACAAATATTTGTAATTATTTATATTACAAATATTTCCATACTTTTCATTAAGCACTTTTTAAGTTAAGTTGATGATTAATGCTGCTTTGTTATGATTTTCGTGAAAATACATTTACAAAAGTCTTAACCCTTTCCTATTATATTTATTGTTTTACAATACTATAATTTATTAATTACATTTGTAAATAATGTTACAAGAGGATAACATGTGGGAATGCTACTATATAAATGAAGTAGTCGTATCAATCAATGTGAAATATTAACCAGCTAACGATATAATGACTACCAAACTCTCTTAGCTTGATAAAATTTGAACGAAAGCACTAATATGCGACATATTTCAATAAATCATATTTAAAATGAAGGCACAACCTACTAGATGTCAGAAATTATTTCGAACAGAGAGGTCGGCCCAAGCGAACAAACAACAAATAAATCTTCCAAAGGATTTATTAACGTAGTCAATAGAGTGCAGATGATCTGTGGATCAATAATTCCTCTCTAGATTGTCCCTAAATGGTCGTTATTGAAGTGTTAGGTAATAATAACTTAGCAAAACCCAATCTAAATCAATTGAATTAGCTGACGTTGTAGAATACTGCAGACTACTGGCAAAACAGCATCTAGAGTCTACCATTACAATGAAATATATTACTGTATTAATTAAACTCAATTAATATATATCAAGCTAACGATTTGAATTCAAACCATTATATATTATAGTCTTTTTGTTTGATTTAAATTTTAATGCAGTAATGATTCTACTTATTCTTTGTTTTGTTTGTGATTTTACTCTATAGATTGTTCTTGTTAATTAAATTGAGGCAATTTATCATAATAAAATAGAAAAAATTCAGACTACAATAAATCTTCTTTTGGACTACAATAAATGTGCATATTTTAATTTTAACCTTTTTTATCTTGAATATATACATTATATATTGTACCGCTTATCAATCTTCTCTCAATCAAACTACAAAATACTAAACCAAACCTCAATAAAAAAGTAGTATATATTACTTTTTATTAAAAAACAGTGCTATAGTCTTTAGATTCATATACACTTCTATAAATAGAAATTTTAAAAATGATTCGTAATTTTATAATTGGCTATAATCCTGAAACGTCAAAAAATATTATTTTAACGCCAAATATATCTAATGATATATCAAAGATTATTGATATTTATATTATTATTAGTAAAATATTATGTACTTTTTTGCAGTTATGTGAAATGTAAACCATCATTTCTTATGACTTTGTATGGATCATGAGGATTGAAGAAAAAAAGCATGATTTAATAATCTTTCTATTAATATACACATTTCATGGTCCATTTTTTGCTGTTTTATAAGAGTTTGATAACTGCAGATTAATAAAGAACACGTTTTTTATAGCAACATACATAGTATTTATTATGACATTGTACAAAAGATAGTCCTCTTTCCGGAACTATGAACTATCTCTCACTCTCAATTTGTAATATTTCTGATAACGTCATAGCTTTTATTTCAAAAATACTCCACGATTTGGTACTTTTGTTTGCATTTTTATGATTAAAATTAGTAATTTCAGTTTAGGATGTGAAGTAATGCATTCACCTGATAAGTAATTTTCTTCCCTTGTCGTAGAGAATTGTTTGACTAAAACCTTTCTTGTTTCAAACAGCTTTACTCTTCGTTTATAGAGTACTTCCATTTTAAAAAATCGTAGTTATAAAAATTGAAAATTAAGCTATGTGGAAATATATTCTATTTTTAATACTCCTCTATTATTCTTCATCATTCATCATTCATATGGTACTCCCAGACATATTCTAATGTGTAACAAAACATTATCTAAGAATCATCTGGATATAAGTCCCCTTATAAATCTTGTAAGTAGTACCTACATCCTTGTAGGTGCTCCTAGACATCTTCTAAGGCAGTGATGGGCAAACTTTTCAAGACGAGGTCCAGATAAAATAAAAAAATATCCAGGCGTGCTGGAAAAAAAACCAAAGCAGATTTTTTTAAGTGTTGAACTTTATTTTTGACTTTTTAATCGTACACAACTCATAATTAGAGTATGATACAAATAAGTTACATAAATTGATTATTCTTTGGAAGGTGTGAAGGCGTATGTGACAGATGAAACTGTGACTGAGCTTCTCAAAGTTGTTCATAATTTGGTAGAAACTGGGATGAGCTGATTCGCATTAGAGAAGCTAAATGGTTGTCAGTCAATCGGTTTTTAATGCTGTTTTTACGAAGATTAATGGTAGAAAACACCTGTATTTTATTTATAAGGTTATTCAAAACCATTTAGTTGGCCAGATTGACTACCCAAAGGGCTGCACTTGGCCGTGGGCCGTACTTGACCCATCAGTGTTCTAGGGCATGTCAAACTAGGGCATATCATACTCTTATTATGAGTTGTGTACGATTAAAAAGTCAAAAATAAAGTTCAACACTTAAAAAAATCTGCTTTGGTTTTTTTTTCAGCACGCCTGGATATTTTTTTTTTATCTGGCCCTCGTCTTGAAAAGTTTGCCCATCACTGCCTTAGAAGATGTCTAGGAGCACCTACAGAATTACCATAGATTTTACCGGTCAGTGCAGTAACCTATCGCTGAAATTTATTTAATTTTCCCGATTTTAATTTAATGTTCATCTAATTCTAGTTTAATAAAATAGTTACATATAAAATTAAATTAAGTTTCTGCCTCTTCAGAGTCATTAATATGTACACAATGTTTATTATTTCTTTATAATTACCGGTAAAACGAAATTTTTATTCTCAAAAATCACATTTATATTCTACATTTTTCCTTGATAAATATTTGCTATACAAAATATAGAAATTTTTAATTTTAAATTGTACATTTAACAATGCATGCAACAAAAAAATTAGTTTTGTGTCTTTCATTTAGTAAAAATGTAGTTTACTATTGATTTATTTTAAAAATATGGTTGAATTTTTCAATTATAATATGTAAAAAAATAGTATGTCAACTATTGCTATTATTCTTAAGATATGTAGAATAAGAAATACACGCCAAAGAAACTCTGGTATATACTGTGGACAGTAATATACTAATTGTTTCACAACAATTTGCAGCGGTTCTGTCGTTCAATCTATTTGAATGAATGTACATCTCTAGGTGCGAAAAAAAGGTTGACACTTCTGCAGTGAATTAAATTTGTCGAAATTATAAATGATTATCAATTAAGTATTTTATTGTATTTTAAATTTTTCTGGATTTAATCTAGTTCAGTTAATTAATTTACCTATCATAATAATGTTCAGTACTAATTATAGTGTTTTAACAGTTTTTTAAAGTGTAATAACTGCTCTCTGGGTTTTAATGTCCAAGAATACGTGAATCTAATTGGTTTTCCAATGAAGATCATTTCATTTTGTTGAGCATCCACAAACGGGTCTCTTACATAATATCATTTAATTTATAATATTTCCTACGAAATATTATTATTAGTTTTTCTTTTCAAAATAAATATGTCTATTCAATATAAAAATGATTTTCATTAAACCAAACATTCTAACAATTTTTGAATATTAATAGTATTCTTATTATTAAAAAATGAGATCTTTTGTATCAGAACAAAGAAATAAAGTTGATGTATTTTTTCCATTTTAAAATTTTCTTTTAAAAAGACTGCAGTTATTTAATAAATAAATATTTCAGCCTCATCTTAATTTGGAATTCAAACTTTAAAAAAAAACCTTTATTATTTCAATGCATTAAGAATGATTGCTGTATAATGGGAAAAATTAAAACGATTTAGAAATTCTGTAATATAAAAGAAATAAACGGAAACCTACGCGTGGTGGAATTTTTATATTAATATACATCTTATTCCAAATTAATACATAGTCCAGAAAAAATAACTATTACTACTAATAGCAATTACATTATAAATTACAAACTTTTCTGAAATTAAATTAAACGTTAAATTTTTAAGAACTAGTACAATTAAATAACTTTAATTAATTAATTAATACAAATATTAGTATAAAGTTTGACCAACATCGATGCTTTGGATAAATCCCAATAAAATTTGCAATCTTCTCACCAGAAACATTGGGGTACTAAGAATATTTCTCTCATTTCTTACAGTTTAACCATTTCGTATCAAATTGAATACAAAATTACCTCTTTTTTATTGTCTTTAGTTATACGTCAGATTTATTTTAGTAAATAATTTCATCCATTGCCATTTTAGAAAACTAATCTGAACTTTTAGCCTCTGGGACAAATTTTACGCAGATCACATCTGGTATTTATTAAATTTCAACGAAAAGTCAACCCCCCCCCCCCCCTCAACACAACCACTAGGTTTTAATCAAAATCATGCGGATATATTTCTACTAAATGACAATAAACCAATTGTTTTGCTTTGTTTGCAATTAAAGTGTTCCTAAATTAAATAATATCACTGACAAACATGTTGTTTCTTCTCAGGTCTGACAGTTAATTTAAATATGAATTTGGGTTATTATTGTTTTTATGTTTTTTGAAACACATTGCTCAATATCCCTCCCTCTGAGTCTCACTTTCTCTCTCTCTCTCTCTCACAAACATACACACACACACGCATATATTTATAAAAAAATTTATAATAACTTTGATGAAGATAGCTTCTTGCTATTGAAAGATTTTTGTCTACTTTATGGTTTCCTACTGTGCTTTGGATGCTTATATGCATATCAGAGATTCTAGATCTAGATGAAATACATTCTACAATATTTTTCTTCATTAAAATTTTGGAATCGAGATTTGGGTTTAAAACCATTCACATAAAAATACCGTCAGCCAACGTTTCGTCTAAATTTCTAGACATCAGAGTTGCAACATATCTAAAAAATTAGATGCATTATTTTTTTGGATACATTATTGCCTTGGTATGTACGTAAGAACTTTAGATTATTAGTTCTACATTCTTATCCACTACAGTGAAACTTATTAAGAGTAGTAGGTAATAATATAGAATTAACCAAGTGAAGTATTTCAAAAAACAAAAAATACCAAAGGTATTAATGTATATCCATATAATTATCATCTTATTTGTTTTATTATGCAATTAATTCTGCATTGATGTTGCTCTTTGGATATCTAGAAATATACACGAACCGTTGGCGTAAGTTGTTTTAGTGAAAATTATTTGATGCTGGACTAGACTTTGATATTCACTTGATAAAATAAAGAGGATATTAATAACTATTCGAAAATATTATCAAAACTTTTATAAAACTGCAGGACTGCAGTCACTACCCTGCCTCCCTGAGGTTCTTTCCCTCCTGTTAACGACAATTGTTGAAATATAGAAGTAATTTGTGTCTGTGTTTCTTCTTGTGTTACTTTCGACAAAATTTATATGTATAATATAACCCAATTTAACAATAATCACGTGGAATAATAATCAACGTCTAGACTACAATAAGAAATTAGAAAATAACTAAGATCTTTCAACCTAAAACGAAGAATCAGTTTGGACACTTTGTTGTTGTCGTTGAAAGATCTTCTGCCCATGTTTCAATTCACTCCTGTGATTTGGTCGTTGATTTTAATTTCATTTGTTTACAAATTTTAAATAATAAAGATCATAGACAATTTTAAATTCGGAGAAGAGTGCTCTTACAGGGAACAGAAACACAACCACTAACTCAAACTTTGGGAAAATCTATCTTCAGGAGAAAAGAGAGAGGGAGACAAGCAATGGTCAATGACCTGTTTTGGTAGTATTTAGTGCTCCCAGCTTATTCAGCCATATCACTGAAATGGTCAATGACCATTACGTTTACCGTGAGGTTGGCGTTCTCTCTCTATTTTCTTCTGTACACGGATTTTTCTAAAATGTGTGTTAGTAAGTGTGTCTCTTAACTCTTGTGTTACTTCTTCTTCAATTTTGAACTTACATATATGTATTGATATGGCTTCTGGACCACTGATTTTTCAAGAATCCTTTCTGTGAACTTAAATATATATATATCTTCAATTAAATGAAATGAAAAGATTACACGAACTAAATAAACCAGATTCACTGGTTTGCTAAACTGTGTGTAAATAAGTACACACAGAACAGTAACTCACTACTATATTTTGATGGCCTAGTCATCAGGAAGATAGATGTGAGTCGCTCCGAAGGAGGGTAGCGAGTCTTTACCTGATTCGTCATCTGTCTTTGGAGCAACTCACATCTATTTTCCTGATGACAAAGTCAGCAAAAAAATTAATTGTTAAGCTAAAATTAAGTATTAAGATAACAGTAGCGATTCTAAAAATAGGGAAACATAAGGTGTCAATCAAATACACAACTTCATTCAAACTTCTTGACTAATATATGAGTCACACTGCTTATAATTATTGAGTTAATGATGTTTTCTATTTATTTTTTTTTTGGTATCAATTTATTGCTGAATAAAAGTATCTGTCAAGAGTGAAAAAATAATTAAACTGCCTCTAGTAATAGATATATTATTGAGACTAAACTCTTGACATTGATTTCTAGAAATATGTCTTATGCAGGCTTTAGAAATAAATGAAACGTCGATATCAGACAAATGCGTTTATGAAGTAAGTAAAAAAATAGGCTATAAAAAGTCTCCGCTCGAGTTAAACTAAAGCACCTCTTAGGACCTCCTATATAACCAGTTGATATAGCTCGTTTATTAATAATTGGCTGTCAACATAAAAAATGACTTCACACCCCAATGGTATAAATCTTTTAAAGCGACAAACGAACGAGGGTGACTATGGGAACCACAAATATGCAGCAGGAAAGGGGGAGAATATGTTTCACTCTTCTTTCCACACTTTGTCGATAGACTTAAACAAAATAGGGGTTTTACTAAATTTTTTGATAAGCGGGTAAAATAATTGCATGTAACTTTTAAAACTAACTCTTGAACAAAAACTGCTTAACTATTGTTCACATGAGTCAGTGAAACTAATCTCTAGGAAAAAAATCGGAGTATTTACAATGTAAAGGTGAAATGCCTTATATTTCCTTTTCATATTGTAACCACTTGAGTTTAGTCATTCTCAATATAACTGTTAAAGAGCTACTATATGTAACGTTAGTTTGCAATGGCTGTCTCACGAGAGAACATACACAGGCCGAACATTGACTCTTTGTGAAGCTAAACAATGAACATTCAACATTCGCAGTACTAAATTTTTTTTAACTCAAGTATATTTACAGCAAGGAATATTATATAGTTGATGTTTTTGATATTATTTATTGGTTATTTCTAAAGTTTGGATCATTTTCCGAAATAGAATCAATGGGAGGTGTAATATTCCCTCAAGGAATCAGCATTGGAGGGCTGACTTTATCAGTTCCACAGCCTTCTATAAAAAAAACAACTTTGAAATAAACTCACTTAAAAAACGGCATAAACACTGAAAAGACTAATATAAAATAAAAATAAATAACAGAGGATAAGTACATACTTTGAATGTATGAATGCATTAAATGTATGTAGGTGAATTTCATTTATTTTGCAAAAAATATTTTCAATGAGTCACGAAATAAATTACCCGAGTATTCAAAAATGATGGTATCTCTCATACTATTTCTAGGTCTAATAAAATTGAACCAAAAATTTTAGTATAAAACAGTTTATATTTTACAGTATTCATAGAATTTAACTCTAAATGATATATTCTATCATCAAAGTTAAAGAAATATTATAAACAAGATGAAAGTCCAATATGAGTTTGGTTGCTAGTAGTTATAAAATATTTTTTAAAAAAAATGAATAAATAAAAAAGCAGGACAACATTGCATGGACAGAGTGATGTTTGGAAGGTGTCGATTTAAAGCTTAACGATATAACAGATACAATATTAAGCTCTGATTTCTTAGTTTATATTAGTCATTATTCTTTGATATAAATAATTTGTTTTGATTATTAATTCATTCACTCATGAATATAGTACTGGTTAGTTCCATTTTTTTTTTTTTTAGTGTCTCAAAAGCAGATATCCCTTTCATATGATAAAATGTCTTTTTAGGGTTATCGGTATAATAAGTTCCGAGAGATTTAAAATTAAAAAAAAATGTAAATAGTTTTCATGGTAATGTTAAATCTATGATAAAGTTAAGTTATTTGGCTGAAAAGTGATACCGAGTAGTATTTAGAGAGTGGTAGGGTAGGGAAGGACAGACGTGGAACATGTGTGATTTTATAGCTGGACGGAACAATGTTGGAACAGCGAGTTGATATCGCGGCAACCAGCAATAGACTAACGCTGTCCAATCAATGATGCCTTGCTACAATAGCCCCAAATAACACCCCCATTGTCTTTTGACTTACTCACTCAATATCAAGTTCAATTTACTGCCCAGACAAATGCAAGCGCTTCCCGGTTATTAACATACAAACAGTTATCTTTTCTGCCAGCAAGCAATGTGCGAATTCATGTTATTTGATATCTTTCCTTTTATACTAGCTTTAAAAATACAAAGCAAACTGCTCGTAAAGTATGAAGGGAATGTTTTAAAAAATGTAATGTCCAAAACTGTGGATGACTAGTAGGATTTTATCTATAAACTATTCAAAATGTTTGTCAATAATTATCTTTAAACAGAAGAGTCAGATATTTTTATGAGCATTCCATGATACTGTTCACATGTATATTCACCTATGCATATTATGTTTCAAGGGCATCTGCCAATTATGGTAACACATCTGTAAATTAAGACGGCCGTACCTGATAGCTACATCAATTTAAAATATATATATATATATATAGTTCAATATAGACAAAGAAACATAGAGAAATCAAAAGAACACACTTACAGTCTCTAATTTTCGGTTTGAACCGTCTTCAGGAGAGATAAGAGAGGGAAACCAAGCACACTGGTTCAGAGACGGTTGGGTCTCCAACCATAGAGATCTTTTAATTTCTCTATTTGATTTGTCTATATTGAACTATATTTGTCCGTTTTGGATCGTATTTCCAACATATATATATATATATATATATATATATATATATATATATAATATATATGTACATATAAATGGTATATTATATATGTATATAACAAAACTTCAGAATAAACTCGTGAAATAAAAATCAATGTTTAAACCATAGTAAGAAATTAGGAAAAATGAATAAGATCATTGAACCGTAACCGTAACAAGTGCTCTTATTCAAAATTAAATTTCAACTCAATTTGACTAATTTTGATCTCAAATCAGCTGAAATTTGATAAATATCGTTCAAACAAATATTATCACTATTTATTCTGCCGAGGATTTAAAAACAATATCGGCTTAATCGGTTTTAGCCAATTAAATTCCTTTCCTAGGTTCATGGCGATCAGTTTTATTCATGATGTTAAACCAAATAACCATGATTGATCATTTTAATTTTTACTAGATGCCATTAATTATTATGACTAAATTTTCAAATGGTGATTTAAAAATAATTATTACTAACATTTTGTCACAATAACAGAAGTATTAGGTTAATAAGAAAGAAGCCTTTAAATATGGTAAGGCAAGTAAAAGATACGAGAAAAGGTATTAAGATTAATGCAAACAATTATTGTCACTTCTTACAACAATTTTACGTTCATACTCTTACATTATTATCAATTATTGTGCATAAGGAAATTTGCATAGCATAATTCATAACAGTGATACTTATTATTTCTGCACTACAAATAGTTCAGTTTTTTTGTTATAACATTTTTTCTTGGCAGTTAAAACGAAACTATGAAAATTAGTATTCGATTATGAATGTTCAAACAGCTGCTAGAAAACATTCTCAATTGCTGTGAAAATCCAAATTTATATGTACATAACTAAGTTAAATGTTTTACTATTTCCCATACGAGTATATTATCTTTGCTCGGAAGATTTGCAGTAGAAGTCGCCAAAATGAGATTTTAACAGTAATATTCTACAAATGAAATATTACCCAAATACTATTGGTTGCAAATACATTGTTACTATATGTCTATCTGATGGAAAAAGGTATATAGAACAATATATTTATAAAATTGGATTTGAGAGTTTATATGGTTTAAAATAATAAAACAAAAGCTTGTTCTCTTTTGAAACCATTATTATCATTAATTGAATCATCGAATTTGAATTATAGTTCATTTTACTTTATGCATACTGTTTTGAAACTTTTTTAGGTGGATTATAAATTCTTATAACTGATAAATAAAATATTGAAGCATTTATTTATATCTTCAATAAAAAGGAATGTGCGATACGAAATCATACTAAACAATTCTCTGTTTTTTTTTACGAAAGTTGTGTGTTTTATTGTTTTCCTGATAGTTGGAGAAGTAAAGGTAGCATGTTTGTGGGTTTTTACTGAGTTGTTGGTACGTGTATTTTCAGAGCAGTTTGTTGGAATAAAAGATTATTCTGTGATATATTTTTTTGTTGTTGACAGTGCGTTTATGGGTAGGTGTGGGACGAGGTTTAAGGCTGAGGAGGGAAAGGTAGATTTGGAGCTGTCATCAGCCATCAGTGGGGAGGGTGGGCGAAATCTCTGAGATATTCGCAGAGAATAATGGGCTTGCCGCTATCTAGCGCCGCAAGGGATCACCTGTTCTATCGCATCCATCCCGCCGCGACACTCAACTATGATTGATAAACCTCCCTTCTCACTCCCGTTAAAAATCCATTTTCTCTTTTCTTCAGTAAAAATCTATGTTTCTATTTGTTGATCATTTATTTTCCTTTTGATTAAGCAAATGTGGAAAGAACATTTTAATACATTAATCTTTTTTCAATTTTATGCTAAAAAATATATTATTTAAGTTTTTATTTCGCAAATTAAGTAATCAATTATATATTATTCATGTAATATAAAAAGTAGAGCATGTGAAATTAACGTAATAAACTCCCTCTAAGTAGGGGTCCTACTAAGGAGGAAAAAATGTCACTTATGTTTTATGCTTCAAGAGAATACAACCAAGAAGATATTACTATGCTTTTAAAGAGGACGGAAAATGTATTATGGTATAGAAAATGGTACAATTTAGGATATACCTGTTATTTAAACTGCATCTTTTGTCAAAGTCATTCTCTTAACGTCCTGGTGTTTTACATGAATGTTATGTTATGGGAACAATGATGATTCATCATACACATAATACCATTTGTATCTCAGGAAGTGGTAGTATCATACTCGTATAACTATTATCACTTGCGATAGATGAATCATGAAAATACTTCCATTATAACATATCAATAGCATTGAAATTCTGAGTTGAGTTGAAATCATTGAGTAATACCATTCATGTGATGAATTTCCTACCATTATAATGCACCAATAACAATAATACCTTGAAAAATGTCGTACAATGAATATACTTCCATTATAATGTACCAATAATATTGAAATCCTGATGATTGATGAACGATGAAGATCTTTCAATTATAATGTACTAGTAACATTAAAATCTCGATGAATAATGAAGATCCTCTCATTACAATGTATCAATAATAATTAAATACTGGCAAATGATGAATGATGAAGATCATTCAGTTATGATGTACTAGTAACATTGAAATCATGATGAATAATGTAGATCCTCCCATTATAATATACGAATAATATTGAAACCCTGGAGAATGATAAGTGATGAAAATCATTCCATTATAATGTACCCATAACATTGAAATGCTTTCTAAAGGGATATGACCAAACTAATCAGGGGAAAGAATATATTAAAAATGAAAGCATCAGATATGAATCTAAATATCGAAATAATGTTTCAATAATTGACCTCATATTTATGTTGGAAATGATTCCAAAAATGGTAGAATCTTAAAATTTTTTGAAATATATCACTTTGTATCCCGTTACTTTACGCTCTTGATCCTACAAACTCATGCATATACAAATATGCTCACACAAACACACACGCGATCGCGCGCGTTTTCATCAGAATTAATGCTAACCTCCACTCAAATATATGTAAATATTGAAAATGGATCATAAGTTTTTTGATCATGAAAATAAGTTTTTTTTTAGTCATCATTACAATAAGAGAAAAAATGATGTAGTTAAGATTACAAGCATGTTTTGGAAGTGGTCCCAATAGGAAGAAAGTAAATTCATAACAGCCTAAATATTTGTCTCTCTCTGAATTCCTTAATGAAGAATTTAGGAATAATAATATTAAGTTATGAATAGTACTTCTATTTTTACTTATTCAAATACCTTTCATATCATTCCTTTTATTATTATATTAATTTCTGGACTCAATTCAATCGTTTGTTAAATACTACTTTTTTAATTCTGTAAAAGTTTATTTTACTATAAGCAAAGTATAATAAATTTGAAAAAAAGATCAGATGATTTTAGCGGATTTACTTGTTTCAGGAGTCCTTTTTTAATATTTCTATTTTGTATTGAGCGGATGAATTTGTATTTAAGTGTGTATTTGGTGTGTGAGTGTGTGTGTTTATAGCTTCCTAGATTGGTATGTATCCAAATGTTTATGAACACGGTAAAGAATTTTAATAGTTTACACAGTAAAATATTTTATAGTGAAAATATATTTAAATACTAATATTTTACACACTAACAGTAAACTCAGAATGACCCTACAAGGTAGATATTCCCAATTGTGTTTGAATGCAGTTTCACCATGAAAGGTCTTACTTACTTACTTTTTTAAGTTTTTTAACCTAAAATCACTAATACTATAGTGTTAAAATTTTAGGACTATCATGAAACTCATAGCTGCATAACCTGAAAAAAACTTCAAAATTTTTCAACAACTGCAAAAGTTAGGCATACAATCAAATATAAAAATGTACATTTAGGAATGATTCTGATAAATTTTAGTCACGATGCAGATTATATCATTTGATGAATGAAGTTTTACCTTGGAATCAAACATTAAGAGCATAAGCAGAATACTCTTTTGTTAAACTCTTATGCAAGAAAAGAGCATATTTTATTATTATAAGACAATTTTTTTAGACTAACTCTTCACAAAGAACAATGAAATTTTTGCGAAACATATTAGGTAATCATTTTCATTCTGCAAACAAATATACCAGTGAGTATGATTACGGTAAATGACAATACAGCTGTAAAAACTGAATGTAGATCTTTTAAGATCCTTCCAGGTATCAAAACTTAAAATGCTATGACATGATTGTTTTTTGAAAGTATTTTTTATAATATTTAAAGAAACAGAACTTTTTAAGTATTTATCATAAATGAAAAAATTGTGAAAAGGAAAAGAAATTAGCACTAAACTGACTATGTTATTTAATTTTATAATACCGACAAGAGCAATAAAATAACACTGTCGTTTCAGTGGACGGTAAAATATCCATAAATTTGCATATGAATGTCAAGAATTAATTGCTGGCACCTTCTGAGATTTAATTTCGTTAGTTCTTTATTGAATGGTTTGATTCATTTGCATTAATTTAGTGACAGAGTAAAAAATTAATTACCTTTAGTTTAACTATATTTTTTTATTTTTTGAGATGTTTAATAAATGATGCTCTATTAAATAATGAATGTGATTTTGGAACATGGATATAATTTTATGCACATTAAAACTTTCACACTCATTTTTGTTAATAATCAAATTATTTAATTTTAATATTAAATATTACTAGCATATATATACAGTAGTAGTTTGCTTCTCAACGCGAGTACTTTGCACTTCTTCCCGATAACGACGGATGTCGAAATATCGAAGTCAGTTCTGTAGTGACTTTTTTTGTGTTCTTTACTATGTCTTAAGGTTTATATATATATATATATATATGTATAAGTTGGCAGCAGATCTTCTTCCAAGCATAGATTGTAGAAAAGCAGAGCAGATTCTGAATTCACAACTTTATTAAGTAGCTGTTTTTATTTCTTAATTACACTTCTATGTTCCAAAGGCAATGCAAATACATGTCTATGTATTCTCTTACTACAGACGTACTCTGTTATTATATTACTTTGAGTTATTATTTATCTGTCTTATTATTTTGTTTTGCCGAGGATGACCTACGAGGTCGAAAGCTTGTGTTTTCTTTTATATTTTTAAGTAAGTAGTGAATATTGCATTGCCTCTGTAACATAGAAGTGTAATTAAGAAAAAAGAACAGCTACTTAAAAAAGTCCTGAATGCAGAATCTGCTCTGCTATTCAACTATATATATAAATATATAAGGATTTTACATAAACACATGAAATAACAATCAGTGATCAAATCACAATTTGAAATGTGAAAACAAGACTAAGATCTTTCAACCGTAAAAAGCGGTCTTCGTGAGAGTCAAAAACTCAACTAACTCTGTTAGGCTTATGACTCTACCGAACACCGCTTGTTACGGTTGAAAGATCTTAGTCTTGTTTTCCCATTTCATATTGTGGTTTGATCATTGATATATATATATATATATATATATATATATATAATAATATAACAGATTCAATAATATATCGACCGTTTGATAGAATATGTGTGTTCTCTAATCGGGGTTCGGTCAATTTTCCAATTTATATTTACATAAATTATTATTTAATAATTAGAATAAAACTAATAATAAATAGGAGTCACCGAAACTATTATGACGATATTCTTCTGACGTTATTTTATAAAATATTTCCCCAGGTTATTCATGCATTCAGTTTTGGTAATCACAACTGAATTACTCATTATTCACAAGAGTGATTAGTGATTAGGAATCTGATATCACTTCCTTACGTATTACAACTGAGGTAGTCACAATTTAATATCATTTCTAGACAACTTCACATACATATGTACTTAAATATAGTGAAAATGTCATTGTAATTGTGAAATAATGTAAACTATTTTGACAAAGGATGCATCACTGAAAAGGGATTGACAGATTATTAGGTATTGCACATTATATACACTTTGTTAGTGTATCAGTGATATTTTGCCAATATTCTTTATCAACTGATGAATACTAAATGACAATAGAATAATTCTTAAAAAATGAGATTTCTTTTACTAAATCTCAACAAATTAATATATTTTGTCATTTTTTAAGTTTAATCCGCCAGAAGAGCAAATTATATAAAACAAAGTTTCGACCATTCCTCCATTGTCTAGTACAGAACCTATACGTAAAAGTTTGTTTCAAACTGCAAACTCGGCGTTAATACTTACGAGTAAAGATTTGACGAGTTTCAGTTGGCAAAAAATTGGTAGGCAAAAAAAAAAGTTGTTTAATTTTAGGAAAGTAGAAGCCTGAGTTAGTGTGAGGATAAAGGTTGTGAACCATTTGAATGGCATAAAAAGTACGATGAAATCTTAAAAACCTGTTTTTTCCTGTTTCTATTACAGTATAAACTTGACTTCAACAAAATAATTAAACTATTTCAGGTATAAAAAATCAGGGACTTTGCAAGTCTGTCAAAGGTTTGATTCAAAAACTCGGGATCCTCTTTTTTCCAAAGTTGTTGAAATATCTACTTTTAATAAAGTCTCCTTTTGATAAAAAAAAAAGCTTGTAAATTTATACCAAACATAAAAACTAAAAAAAAACTGAATGAATAAGTTTGATACGGCATTAATGTCTATAATATATCAAATCAAAATTTCCGAATAACCAATAAATAAATAACTAGAAGAGAAATCAACTAAATTTAACTATATAATAGTATTAGAAAACTTGCTAAAAACGTTGTACTAAAAATAAATCCTCTTAACTTTTGTTTCTTAATATTTTATCCAACCAGTTAGAAGCACTACATTTTCAATACTTCCTTTCAATTTCGATAACTATTTTAAATTTAAAAAAAATTGCTTCTTTTGATAACTTAATGTGTAAGGGAATATTATTATTTTTAAAAAAAAATCTTCAAAAACAGTGATATTTTGCAATGAGAATGTGAAATCCAGTAGGGAAAAAATCTATCCACTTTTAATAAATTGTCAACAGAAGTATTTTTTTTTATTAAAATACTCTTCACTTCGTTATACAAAATAAAATGCTTGTTTTTTTTTAAATCTCAACCTTTGTTTATAATATTATTTATAATGTCATGATTTTTACACTGTTTCGATACTCGTATCTTGCTAACATGGCTTCCTTGTCATTGCATACAAATAGACCCAGTTATAGACCTATGTTATATATTTTAACCAATAGTTTTGTTACTACTTTCTATTATGTTTTTTTCCGGTACTCATCAGTATAAATGTAATTTGAAAGTTTTGTTATACGATATAATAATATTGTAAATACATTTTATAATAACTTTATTACTAATTATCACTATTATTACTACTTTTTATTAGACTTTTACTATTACACATAATAGTTATTACTATCTTTTATTACGACATTTATACTAAATATAATCATTACTACTACATATTATTATAACTTTTGCTACTACATAAAATCATTATTACTATATTTCATTATTACGTTTAGTAATATGTATAAAAATTGTTACTATACTTTTATTACAACGTTTCCTACTACATGTTACCATTATTACTTTTATTATGATATATTCCACTGCAACGTGTAAATGGTCATTTCTGTTAAATTATACAAAAAGGAATATTAATTTATTCTTTCCCTCCTTTTTGTAACTAAATGTATGAGCTTGTGCTTAGTATTCTTTTTATATAGGGGTTGAATGTTATAATTTTTGAATAATAAAGTTTGGAGAACATAATATCATTCTAAAAAAGACCACTATGATGTAGAAAATGTTTTGGATTCTCGGAAAAGTTTACTTGAATTCATTAAAATATCAAATAAAACATTGTGTATTAAATTGGAAGTGAATATTCTTAAAGAATTTGGCTTAAAATCTATATTAATTAATAGCTATTCTTTTTTTTCGTAGTAAATCAATAATTACGAACAAATTGATAACTGAGTACGTCATTTAACTTAAATTGTTTTCTAAAACCATTGAATAATATAATATACTTATCAATAATATTTAAATTAAAATACAAAAAATACCTCAAAGATTGGTTTTAAACACATCATTTAATAGTAATATTATTCCCCCTTTTTATGTTATTATTTAAATATTAATTACAAAATTCCCATTTTCATGCCTCAAATTAGAAATATTTTAATTTTTAGATTAATATTTACCACTATTTTATCATGTAATAACGTATTGTTATGTAATTATTTGAGTCTGCGATCAATTAACAATATCTGTGATGGTTTACACTCAAATTTATTTTAAGTACATCTACTATCTGATTAAATTATATAAACTCAACAATGCTTATCAACAAAATTTAATCTTTCTTGTTTAAATTTTATTATACCCTTTTCAGTAATTGATAAAGCCTAAAATATAAAATAGACTCATCTCACAAAAGTTATAATAGTGTACAATTGTAAGGCATTTGAAAAACAATATTACCAGGAAATGATTGTTTGTGTTTTGACAAGTTCATTGAAAAATCATTGTAATAATGACATAATACCACCTGCAAATAACAGAAACACGTGTATAACCACAGAATAGATATGTATCAATTGCCAGTCTGATATCAGAGAGTATAAGAGTGACATATATGTGTGATAAATAGACTGGTTAAAAAAAATTGGAGACATACCACAGACAGTCAGATAGATATGTTCCTAAAAATATGTAAATGTCAAAGTAGTTTTAAATAATGTTTTTTTTTATACTTTACTTATAGTAAACCAAAAAAATGTAAAATATACATAAAAATTATAAATGAATGAGTTATTTCTAATGTTTGTATTATTACTATTACACAAAATATAATTCATTTTAACACTAAATATAAAATTAAAGATTTATTATAATAGAATGGGTACAAAGACCATTAGAAACACATAAGGCAGTAGCTATTGAATATGGACGAGATCCAAAGCCAAAACTAGTGGCTTGCAGACTAGATTTTATGAGATTAGATCGTTTTTGTATTCATAATTCCTAAACAACAAGGTCTTATAGTATTTATAGTGAAACAAAATGCTTCAACGTATCACAGAGTAAATTATTACTATAATGACAAAATATTTGCTTAGTTTTAAACTTTAATAATCCTATTTACTAGAATTATTCTTATTTAAACTAAATTTAAACGGATAGTGTATTATAAAAAGGAATAAATTAATATTTAAAAAATGAAATTTAATGTAAATTGAAAACTCTATTATTTTAGTAAAACAACATGTATTGATTCAATTTAGTTTAGACAAACAATTAAGTTGGGTAGAGAAGTTGAATAATTGCGTAGCTCTCAAGTGGTTGGCTGTAAGACATTAGGCAGCACCAGCAGGCCTCGGGTGGTTGTAAATCCTCCACTGACCCGGATATTAAAATAATAGGGCTACAACTCTAGCTTTCCATTTAATTAGGTCAGCACCTTCCTCAACCAGCAACTTCTTTTCCCATCAACTTGTGTTTTTCTTTATCCAATTTGAATAATTATTTAATAAATGATAATCAAACGATACACTTTTCAGTAAAGGTAGATTAGATCTACGTTTAAAAGAAAATAGCTTATTTACAAGTAACTTACTGCCCAGATATTGCTTAAAATATACATTATATTTTATAAGAATAGAAACAAAAAGGAAAATAAAAGATTTTAGCATTGTTTTTGGACAAAAAATAGTTGTATAGAATAAGAACCACTTTCCATAATAAATATTTTATAGTGGTTTATTTTTTTGTATTTTGTAGTGTTAATGAAAGAAGTATTGTGTACAATTTGACGATGAAGCATGTTATACACAGTGGAACATGCTGGAATAAAATACAAAATAAATGAAAAAAAAAGTATTCTATTTTCAAGTAATAAGAGAAAAAGAAACCAAAAATTCTGAGTAATACAATGTGCTCAAACAGTCACCAAATACTTTAGAGCTATTATATGCAGATGGTACAATTTCATTAGCGAGTTACTTCAAAATACTACAAATTATAATTAAAGGAATAAATGTTTCCAAATTGGTTAAATTTGAAAATATCTTCTGTTTTTTTAAACAAAACATTTTTTCCAGATTTGTTTTATCTTATTTTTTTCGGTATTATTTATAGTCTTTTATATTCATTAGAGCTAGATAAACAGCTGTATTCTTTATATTTTTGGTAAGTAAAAATTTATTAAACAGTTAAAAATTTTATTATCAAAAATAAAAAATGTATTACCAAAAATGTTGGTAATGTTTTTCAAATTCTATATCAAAAGGACACAATAAAAATAATTAAGTAACTGTGTTCAAGCACTTCATGGCATAAATTGACCTTCTTTTAGAACTTCACAGCATTTTTTAATCTAAATATGAATGAAACATAAAGAGTGAAATACATATGTCTACTTAGTTTCTACACGTTTGCTGAAAATATTATTTCTGCAGCATGTTTGTCAAAACTATGAGAATTCAAAATATGCTACTTTTTAAAATGTACTGAACGATTTAAATCAAATTTATCCAATTAGAGATTATAATTGCTATATTTTACAGAAATGAAGAAACTACATAGAATGCAGAATGAGTACCAATGTATTAGAAGGCAAATGAAGAAACTACATAGAATGCAGAACATATTATGGGTACCAATGTATTAGAAGGCAAATGAAGAAACTACATAGAATGCAGAACATATTATGGGTACCAATGTATTAGAAGGCAAATGAAGAAACTACATAGAATGCAAAATGAGTACCAATGTATTAGAAGGCAAATGATTATATTTTCTTCCACTTTAGTCTCCTATCAAAGGAAAGGAAGGTGATATGTGCTTGGAAAACGGTTCATATACAATTTATTAGTGAAGAAATGTATAGTTTTTCTCACATCATATATATAGACTCTGAATAAAAAGGCTCACATTATGTTGTAAAAATCAAATAGATATTTATATATTCACCTAAATCCATACTATTTAAATATCTTATCTACATATCTTTTTAAATTAATATATAGGTTCTTATTAACATCCTTTATAAAATACTTCATTAAAATATACCAAAATTTTTCAAAATAATTTGAATGCTTAATTTAATTTCTTACTGTAGTTTTTCTTTTTCAAGGGTCCATTATGACAATATTTTATATAAATATAACTAGAGTATTAAGAAAAAATCAGTTTTTTTTCCTAAATGGTGCTTTGATCCGAGGTTTGTAAAGCCAAGTCATTAAAAGTTAAGAGTTATGATCGAAACTTGTATAAAAAAAAAAAGAAGTAACTTTGTGGTAGCCGCTTATAGAATAAAAGTTTGGCCTCATTCACCGACATCACAACAAGACTACAATTACTCTAAACAAGTAGTTCTTTCAGTTAGTTTTTAACATTAGTATTAAATATTTTAATACCGCAATCAATTTTACCTTCAATTTAAGATTTCAAGGCATTTACAATTTTAATTATTAAACATTAAATTTTTTTTAATAATAATTTTTTTTAATAATAACAATAATAGTGTAAGAATAAGTATAACGAAGCGGAGTATTTTATATGTTATTTTGATAATAAACCTTAAATTCGCTGTATATATCTCGATATTTTATCAGCATGGGGTAGATGGGCGCAAACCAAATGTTTTTTGAATCTGTTTACAATTTGAACACTTCATCAAAATCTAATGTTACCATATAGTTCTTAGAGTGTTTAAAAACTGTATTGTTTTTGGTAAATAATAAAACATGAGGAATGAAAAACACTTTTTGTAACATGGATGTTTTTGTAAATAAACAACTTCGTACGCAACAACTTACTTATATGGAGGTATGTGCATACAGAGTCAGTTCCAAAAATCTTGATTAACAAATTTAAAAACTGCTTCAAATTGTAAAGCAAACGGGATAATTTTTGGAGTCAATAAAATTTTGATAAAATAGCACTATTAATTACAGTAATATGAAAAAAATTGTCATATAACTGTAATTAAATGCTGTATTGATATAGCCCAGTAGATCTCTGCAAACATAGACAACATCGGCTTAAAGGTGTTGTATTGTTTGAAGTTAGATCAAATCTTGATAGAATTCAGTGAATCAAAACTAATATATAGATGTTTTCATCAAAGAACAATAGAATAGATTACAACAAGCTGACGTTAGAATAATTAGTGTAAGGTATAGGATCAACCATAACTGATATTGTAACCACTAAATCATGCCCTCTGGGAGGTGAGCTATCATTTCCATTGTGTTCATCTGTTGTGGATATTCTACTGAATACTGTAAGTAACCAAGGTTTTGAACCACATTGTTATTATAAGGAGAGTAAATATTTTATGACAGTACATATATGCTTATACAGTATGCTCTCTAATTTGGTGAAATATGAATAAGAAATATAGTTTTGGATGCAAATATAGTTAAAGCAGTTTTAATACCCCTCTGAAATAGAAAAGTAAATATGTCTTAAAGGTCTTAATGAACTATTCATTAAAACTACTAAATTAAAACTATCAGAACGAGAGTCACTTTAAATGAGTTACTAATCTGTAAATAACATATAGTAGACCATGAAGAAGCAAAGGCCACAAGAGCAATGAGCTACTTTGTGCGATTTAGATGAACATCAGGTTTTAAAAAATAAGGTATTATTTTCTTGACCACAATTACTAATAAACACTTTTTTCTTCTTCTCAGAATTTTGGTCAGGGTTAATATCTTGAATCACCTTTTCGCCAACGTAATAAAGACGAAACATTGGCGAAAAGGTGATTCCATATATTAACCCTGACCAAAATTCTTAGAAGAAAAAAGTGTTTTAAAAAATATATATATTTTTAGTTCTACAAAATAACTTTATTGTTATTATGAATCTAATGGTGGTATATTCATCAATTGTGTTTTAACTTAATGTAAATATATAATGTACGAAAATTAAGCTAAAGACAAGCTTATCTATTGATAATCGGAGAAATGATCACCTGATCCAACTCTTGCATGGACAGGTTAAAATTGTTAGTCCAGAGCTAAGATTTTTTTATCAAGAAATATAACATTTCAATCTACTGAAACTGAGAAGAAACTACTTTGATTACAGCCATTATTTTGCTGTGTCCAAATTGGAACCTTTACAGGTCTGGCTTTGTAAAATTAAATGCATGAGGCTATAGCTATTGCACATCACCTGATGTTCTGCTAGAGTCGTTGCACTATATTATTTATTTTCCCATGGTAATAGTGATAATAAATGAATATTTAAGTGAACTGATTGTTTTATATTAGAAATAGGTAAGACCTCGTAAGATGATCATGGAGTTGTTGGAGCGTTTTCGGAGGTTGTCCATCTTCGATTACAACAAACCTACTGAGCTGTTATATAGGGGTTGGTTATCCGCCAAGTCCACTGCTATCCTGATATTATTATTTTTTTTTTTATTTTTGAAGGTTTGTTGCGATCGAAGATGGACAACGTCCGAAAGCGCTCTAACAACTCCATGATCATCTTACGAGGTATGAAGGTTTTACCTATGTTTAATATAAATCATTCTAACCTCAATGGTATTAACAATATCCATGTATTGAACTGATTGTGTTTCCTGAACACTATTCATAATAACATCTAAAGGAATTAGTAGACAATGTTACGTTCAATATGTTATATATCTTCTACTTATAACTGGAAATGATAATACTTTTCATTGCATGCCATTAAAAGTAAACAAAGTACTGTTTATTATAAATTCTGGTTAATTTAATTTTAGTTTCTAGCAGTGTGTGATAAAACAAAATATTCTATTATTGTTAGTAAATTGACTGAGTGTCATTAAATAAATTAGAAAGACTGCAAACATAGAGAGATGAAAAAGTTAACTGGATGGTGGAATGAGAAATATCCTGGGTAACAAAGAGGTCGGGTCAGTGGATAGACTTTGAATTGGGGCTATCGATTTTGTGAATGGGATGAGTCCCTTATTAGATTACCATAAGAGGAAAACTCTTTCTTTATCGGTTTCAGGCTATCACTCTAATATCAACGGGACCGCCTCCAGACTAGCAATAGCTATAACTCTAAGATATTCTATCTAAATAATGTTCATCTTGGTTTTAGCACAATATAGTGCTCTCCTTTATCTTGGTTTTCATGAAAAATAATTCCATCCACTATAAGATCTTAAACACACCATCACCATAATAACATTTCATTATCAAAACCTCTTTCAGAGATAAGTTCATATGGATATCTTACATAGACAAGTTAAGAAACTTTTATTTTTAGAGTTATGTTATACTTGCAGGAATAACATTACCAGTATGTTTTATCATTGTGTTCTTTCATAGCTATTAAATTAGAATTTGGATATTTGTAAAACAATTGGAACACATAACATTATCATAAGTTTTAATTCTAAATTTCAGCAAATGAATTTATTGCTTAACTAACTCTCTGCAAACAGTTTAAAACAACTTACCTATTTTGATTTATAATTTTAGAAAACTCTTATGCCTGCATGTACAGTTATAAAACAACAACTTCTAAGTTTTATAACAAAATTACTGATATAGTCTACCGTTTATTTTCAAAGTACCTATCATATTTTCAATATAACGATGTCAACGTCTTGACCTCAGTAAAAGATTAGAAAAATGACAGGATCAGTGTCAATGACAATGAACACTTCTTTAGAATGAATGATCCTTTTCATTTCTCTGATTATCCTACTGTGTGTTCAGTCAATTATTGTTCATCGTCTTTATTGTAAAATCTTGATGTATAATTATGTAAAAGAAACACATAAAAAACTGAAGTAAACTTTTAAATAAATACTTTGACTTTCATCTTCATCAAGAAGATGTACTATTGGCTTCATGACAAGCGAAGGAAGACTGACCGCTGCTATCTGAATGACAAAGTATATATATACGAGGTGTATAAATAAAGTAGTGAGACTGGCAACGTCGCTTTCGATCTGGCAACGCTGGAGACGCGTGGCCTAGAGTAGCGTCAGGTGCACGTGTGATGCGCCTCCAGTATGAATCTGAACTCGCCACAGTCATTTGTTTGTCCGTAGCGTTGGTTTTCGTGAAATGGTTTTTTCTTGAGCGTTTTAAAAATGAGTGACCTCAAAGTTGAGCAGCGGTGTGCAATCAAATTTTGCTTCAGACTTGGACATAGAAACTTTTGAAAAACTTCAGGAGGCCTATGGAGAATGTGTTTTATCAAGGGCACAGGTTTTTCGGTGGTTTAAGGAATTTTCAGAAGGAAGAGAGTCAATTGAAGATGAACCACGAAGCGGAAGGCCTTCAAGTGCAAACACCGATGAAAATGTCAACAGAGTACGGAACCTTGTGCGTTCAGATCGACGCTTGACAGTCAGAATGATCGGGGAACAGTTAAATTTGAATCACACCTCCGTTCATCACATTTTGACCAATGAATTGGAGATGAGAAAAATTTGTGCGAAAATGGTTCCAAAAATTCCGAAAAGAAAACGAGTTTTTGGCCAGTAAAAACATTCCTGTTGCTCCTCAGCCTCCTTATTCACCAGACTTGAGTCTTTATCACTTTTTCCTCTTCCCGAGATTGAAAAATCACCTCAAGGGAACTCATTTCGGGACACTACAAAACATACAAACTGCTGTAACCGACCAGCTGAAGGCCATTCCAGAATCCGAGTTCCAGCAATGCTACAATGATTGGACTTTATATACAAATATAAAAGGACCGTCTCCAGCGTTGTGTGGCTTCCGAAGGGAACTATTTTGAAGGTGACAATATCACATTGTAATTATATTTGAATAGAAAATTTAAAAAAAATCAGTCTCACTACTTTATTTACACACCTCGTATAAACTTGATGTACGGTATTTCCTTTGTTCAGATTTAAATTAAAAAAAATTATAAACAGGCCTAGATATTTCTCGTTTTTATACATTGACAACTGCTCTCATGAATTACTAGAATTATAGGTCTAAATAATCACGGTCTTCAGCACAGATCCAAATAATTTTCAAATTACTATAATGATTATTCATTATAGTTTAGTTTGTTATTCATCTGATATTATCCCATTGTAATTTAAATCATCATTGTCAGGCCCACGTAGTTCTCTTCTTTATTTTCTTCTATCATAGTGGTTTTACCATACATTCGTGCATCACGCTCTGTGATCCTTCTGTATATATAAAAAGATTTCACATAAACACGTGAAATAACAATCAATGATCAAACCACGATATAAAATGGGAAAACAAGACTAAGATCATTCAACCGTTACAAGTGGTCTTCGTCAGAGAAAAAAAACCCAACTTCTCAGTTGGGTTTTTGATTATATATATATATAATATATATATATATATATAAAAGAGAGAGTGAAAGAGAGTGGAAGAGATAAGTTCAAAAACGAAAAATGGTAAAGCCTTCGTTGGGTGGTCTCCCACTCTCTTTTCTTCTGTAGACGGATTGTTCAAAAATTTTATTAGCAAGTGTGAACTTGATTCTCTGTGTGTTATGTTCTTGGTTTTTGAATTTGCTTGTGTCCTGTTTGAAAACTCGAGAAACTTATAAAAAAGCAAGTTTCAGCTAAATATGGTCTAATTTTTAACAATATATATATATATATATATATATATATAATATACAAAAAAACACAGAAATAAAACAGAAACTCTCTACTTTGTTTCGATGGTCTCGTCATCAGAAAGATAGATGTGAATCGTTTCTAAGACAAACATCGATTATACATATAATAAAAACATGCTCTATTCTACATTATAGTTTTAAACCTGCTAGAATTATCTAATATAAAACATAAATAATTACCAATATTGGAGAAGTGTACACATGATCAGAGGAATGGACGAAAACCCATGAACAGGAAGTTTGAAAAGGTAAATATCAAATTAATTAATACCAAATACGGTGTCTTATTTGATCAGGTACCTTTCAATGACTGACTGCTGCCAAATTTGTGTTGTGTATGTGTGTGTGTGTGTGTGTGTTTGTGTGTATCATTTAGATGTATGTTTGCACATTTGTAGATTTATTATTTGTATGAATAAGGTTGCAATTTATGTATTTATAAATCAATAATTATTCATATCTTCTAGATGCTTTCAGAAACAAAGACAATCTTTTTTAGGACAATTTAAATTTTCATCAGTATCAACTACAAATTCCTTAATAATATCTTTCTTTTTCAACGAAACAATAATTGTTATGGATTACTTAAAACATTTGAAATTCTTTGTTCAAATAGAACAGTTTATGCCTGAATACACTGAAAAGTATGGTATATTGCTATTTCCTGTTCTCTAAACGAATATTTGACTTTGGAAAAGCTTAGTATATAATGGTGACAGAAACACATGTATTGTTAAAACTATTTGAATGAATAATAAAATATTTTCGTTTTTTATTGTATCAATATGTTTGAATAACAATGCCTATATAAATTAGTATATAAAATCATTCAATTTACTACTATATTCAAATAATTATATTCATTAGTAAGAAATTATGGAAGCAGTGGAATGATATAACATTTTTTAATACAATTTGTCAAAATATTTCGTCGGTAAATTGTATTAATATATTAAAAAAAAGTATTCTATACATTTTTTAATAACAGTTATTTATTTTAACATTAGCACCTTCATTATTTTTGTATAACATCTGTTCAAATAAATATGATTTTTCCTACAAGTTATTTTATTATCTTTTGCTAAGGCTCTAATATTACCTTTTATAGATTTTAAGTTTTATTTATACATATGTAATAAGAAAAAACAATTGTAGAGATATGGGAGAGTCCTTTTAGTGTAGAAACCGACAAATATTCTCTGATAATATTGGAATTTTCTGTCAGCCCTTGACAGGTGCTAGCCATCCATATGAATGGGATCTGTTACCGATGATATTTACGAGGCTTTCAACGCCATCAATCAAACGAAAAAAAAAACCGTATGGTTGAAGGTAGGTCATGGAAATGCAGCATTATATCCTCTAACAGAAGTGTGTGTTACTCAAAAGGATCCTCACTGCTGTACTAACCACTGACATAGTCGTACGCCTGGAGAACAGTGTTATGCTCAACAACTTACAAGAACTGAAGAATAACTCGAATAACACAGTAAAACAAATATCTAACAGTAACATATTTTTATTTACTATTTAATAACTGGCTTTAAACAGATGAAGATATATGGTTTCCAACATGCAAGATAAAATAAACATCTTATATTAATATTACTCATTGTCAATGTTTCGACATTTTTTTTTATGTAAAATTCTTGAATTTATCATTTTTGAATATCTATCTAATGGTTGTTAGATTCAGATCTTAGTTGCTACTTTATGGTCAGATACTTCCACTATAAGATTTCTAAAGCTCATCTTACTTCATATCTTAGTAGAAAGTAACGTTGATATGATGTCCTATTAAACACACTAACAGTATCTTATTAATTGTGTAATACCACATGTTTTATAAATTTTATATGAAATGTTTTTTTTCCTTTATAGAATCAGAAGGCTGTTTTTAAATAGAACTCTATAGAGAAAACTTTTTAAATCAACCCAAAAATATGGAAATTTAATGGCTAAGGAATACAGGACCAGCATAAATTACTTATATAAAAGTTATTGATAAATGTTGTTGCCAAAATTCCTATATTTTTTGCCATGTCAATACCATTAAAAAAATAATGATCATGCAAAGAATATCAGTTTTATATAAAACGTAAAGTTAACTTGAAATGAGTCAGTTTTAAGCAATATACAGACAAAAACCTTTCTCTTATTTATATGGATTATATAAATGAGCAGTTATATAAAACGACCCCATGAAATAAAACAAGCTAAATTTAAAGAAAACAAAGACCCACATTAGAAATACTCAGTACTGTATTTTGGCTGCGTGTTTGTATACTGGAAATATATTTGTCGTTCCAAAGACAAGTGAGGACTACGTTTTTTAAATTGGAATAAACAGTGATGACACAAGTGGGAACGAAAACTGAGTTTTTGTGATCTCTGTTATGTTTCTTTCTGTAAATTAATCTTATACTAAAGATTTAACTAAAACATTAAAGGAAAAGCCAATGAAAATGGAAAAATAAATAATTAGCGCTGTAAATAAGAGTTTAAAGACCATTTTTTAATAATTTGTTTCTCAAATGTTTTGGGTAACACTCTGGCTTTGATTGAATAGAAAAGACAGTATCATGAAGAGTCACGTTGGTTTAGACACCAATTGCCTTCTGTTAACATTGGAATTTTATCATAAAAAATCTAATGTTATATGGTAAGATATCATCTATGAATCAGATTAATGTGTTAGCTTGAACTATGTACTCAAAAGTTTCTTTAGCTGTTTTTGAATCGGTTAGATAGTTACCAAACATTCAAGCTAATGTATGAGTTTTAAATGCAGTCTTTACGGCATGATTTCTAAAACCCGAGGCAAACAATTTTTAAATGTATGCAGTTAATTAATACAATTTGAATAAACAGTAATACAAAGCTATTATAGGAAGAAGTTATGTAAAGTATTCATGCGATAATTCAAAGCTTTAGTGTTTGATAATTGGAAAGTGTAATTAGTTTCGTATCAGAAATGAAAAACTTCTCTCTGGAGACTTGCTGACTAGAACCCTGTTCCCGACATATGATTCCCTAGGGAGCCAAACTCTCCCCTAATAAATTCAGAACGGGGACCTCAACCTTTTTTCCTGGCAAATGAATAACAATGAACCTTTTCAATAGTGTCGTAATAAAAGCAAAAATCTATTAAATCAAATGTTTTCATAGAATCAAATCACCTCTAGCAGACAACAAACACTTCTTTCTGACAAAACACAAGATTTTTATGTATCTCACAAAATACTATTCATATATTTCTTTTTTAATTTTTTGTATTACTTTTTATAAAAATGTCTATTCATATATCAGATCACATTATATATTTCTTTTAAAGTTACTGAATGCATTAATAAGAACTTGTTACTATTATTTTTCCAATTATTCCCATTATAAATGAAAGGACAAGTAAGACTATAATAACATTTGTACCATACATTTGGTTGATTATAAAAATAGTACGGTTAGGATATATTCAAGATTCAGAAGATAAATTGTTTTGATGAATGACTTAGAACTGGTATGTATAAAATACAAAATAAAACCTAATCAAAATTTAATAAGTGACAAATGTCTAAAGTGTTTTAAAATATTTAATGTTTACAAAATTAAGTAACTATCACTTTTGGCAAAAAGTAGATAGAATTGAGCATACCATGTTTTTTTATAGATATTACCTCCCGATAACACAGTCATTCATGAACATTATAAATGAGTTAACACTGGCAGGTAATATATGAAAAGATTTCACATAAACATTGAGTTGGGTTATTGACTCTGACGAAAACTGCATGTACGCTTGACAGATCTCAGTCCTGCTTTCCCATTTCATATTGTGGTTTGATCGTTGTTTGATATATATATAGTTAAATGTAGAAAAAAACATAAAGAAATCAAAAGCACACACTTACAGTCTCTAATTTTCGGTTTAACCTTCTTCAGGACAACCAAGCGCACTGGTTCAGAGACGGTTGGAGACCCAAGAACCCAGAGTGTTTCGAATGTTGGAACCCAGAGTCTCCAACCGTCTCTGAACCAGTGCGCTTAGTTTCCCTCTCTTATCTCTCCTGAAGACGGTTCAAACCGAAAATTGGAGACTGTAAGTGTTTTTTTGATTTCTTTATGTTTTGTTTTTCTACGTTGAACTATATTTGTCCGTTTCGAATGGTATTTCCAACGAAAAATTATATATATATATATATATATATATATATATACACACTTACAGTCTCCAATTTTCGGTTTGAACCATCTTCAGGAGAGATAAGTGAGGAAAAACGTTCCTGTACCAGTGCGCTTGGTTTGTCTTTCTGATCTCTGCTGATGACGGTTTAAAAAAAAATAGGGAAATTAAGAGTAATAACTTCTCTGTATTTTTTATCTAAATTAAACTTTAGATACATATAACACAACGTTTATGTCACAGTAATACAATCATAAATATATTTAAGTTATACGATCAATGAAAATTATGATTTTTTGTATGAAAACAATTTGTACTCGCCCAAGCTACACTTAAACGAAAACAAGGAAAACTGAACATCTAGTTTAGTCTTGAGAAAGGAGGGAGGCATGTGGGGTATTTTAAAGTGTATGAAACACAGACAAAGAAAACAAATGGCTGTGTGGTATGTCAGAGTAAACAAATGAGTTTTAGAAAAAATATTTTATAATATTCTGCTACCCTAAACCCAAGTGGACAAACCTATTGTTCTTGTAAACACTGGAACTATGTCAGTGGATAAAACATACCTAATGTATACAGTCCCTGATTTATTAAGTTTTAGTGAAGTTTAACTTGATAGTATTTCTTAAGAATTGTATCTTTCATACCTAATTCTTCTGTGTTTTGATATAATTTGTACGAGGTAAACTGATATGGATCTAAAATTTAAAAATAGAACTAAACATCAATAGTAGAATATTAACAAAAGAGTCCAGTTCTTTACATCAACATACCACTAGATTAGCAATTGTATGGACTGTCAATAAGACAAATAAATAGTTTACCATATGTCAATTAATTATTAACATATTGTAGTATTGAACCTATTGAAATATTGAGCAACATTTATTTAAAATATTAAATTACATAAATTAAACATTAAAATATATTCTAAACTGTTTATATATTTTAAATGTTCATAATTATTTATGTCAAATTTATTTTAGGTGTATAATTCCCAATTGTTTTTTCAATTTTATGTATTTCTACTATTGTCTGCAAAAATATTTTGAATATCGAACAAAACTCTGGCATTTTGATATTAATTTTATATTGGAGATATAAAAGAGAAGATAAACTATAATTATATATATAATCTCTCATATCTTGTTTGTTTTTAGTTATTGGTATTCTTCAGTATACGTACACAAAGTTCTACTTCAACATGTTTCTTTAAGTGGCCACTGCGATTAAATCGTAGCAGTGTTAAATTAGAAACTTGCATTAAATAATCAAATATTCTTAATTTTAGTAAAATATATTCATTACTAGATTTTAGATGTATTCATCAATGAATACTACTGTTAAAAAGTTAATACAACATATCAGACATAAATCGATTCAATTTTGAGTCAGAAATATTCTGTGCATTTTTGGATTTTACAAATAACAATTAATTTGTGGTTCTTTTGATTAACTAGGACCATCGCAAAACTTCATTCATGTAAATAAATTACTATTTTGTTATTATCCGTTATCATTAATTGTACTTTAATAACCATTATTGTTTCTTTTAAAGACGATTTGATATGAAAAATTGAGTAGAATCTTTTTTTTTTTGTTGTTGTTTACATTTCATTTATTTTATTTCTGTAATAATATAACAGGGGTAACTTTAAGAAACTTTTTTAGTTTAAGGGAATTTCAGAACTTTTGTAGGTTTTTTTAATAAGTGTATGACTTGTGATTTCCTTTTCAAAAAAAATTTATAGATTGAGTCCATGAGGTCATAAAAACACTATGATAATAGTATTTTCATCAAAAAAAAAAAAGAAAAAAAAGAAGTATTTTTGCTTTTACGATTTTGCTTTTACGTATTATCTTAAACATAATGTCAGGTATGTTCAAATATTATTCAGAGATAACCTTTCTAATTCATATTTTTTATTTTTTTACTTATTACAAATTGAAATTCCTTTCTAAGTGTTTCCATGCTAGTTTTTAATTTTTCTATTTGATTATTTTTATTATATTCGTTATTATTTTCGTAATGTTTCTTCAAATGTTAATCCGTGAAGTTTTCAATTTAAATGTTTGATATTTTTTCTTTTTTTTTTGGTATATGTAAAATGAATATCTTCTATTAATAAAATTTTGTATGAATTCACATCATTTGTTCTTGAACAAAGTATAAAAATAGGGATGCGATGTAAAGAAAAATTTTTTTAGGCGTGTAGTAGTAAAAAGAAGTAAGATTGGGAGCCACTGTGCTACAATTTAGATACGCCTTAATTGAACATAATTTATCGTGTTTTCAAATACATTACTTGTTGATAATATAAATAAGGTTTGTTTAATTTAAGCTTGATGAAAGCATTTCCCTATGCCACTTCTTACTAATGAGAACGCAGTCGCAGATTTAATTGAAAAGCCACTTCTGTTCAACATTTGAGGTTACTTAATACCATACACTAATATAATCTTATTCTTGTGGCAAATAATAGACTAATTATATCATTTCCTAATACTATATGCTCATAAGATAGATTTAATCAGGTGTTTTGTATAGTTTAATATAATGAATAATATTGCATAAAATAAACTAATATATAATTAGTATAATAGATAATGGTATAACAAATATTATATTATATATTAAGTAAATAATAATAAAACATTTAATGTCTTATTTCTCAATAAACTTAAAGTTATTACATATATATTTTTTTACAATTCATGAGTATACTAAATATTGTTTTATTATGAAAGTAACTCGTTCATTATTGTATAACATTTGTTCATTATTACATTATTTGTATAACTTTTTCAATGTTTATACAAAATATTCGGTATTTATTAAAAATTCATTATAGATTATATAATTTATTTAATAATCTCGCATTAAAAATTATATGTAGAATAAAAAAACTCTTCAATACCAATTTTTGTTTTATAGCCATTCTTGTTAACGTCCAATATTAACACTAAAACGTTCACAAACTTTCATCTTATAAAATATAAGTTAAAGATTTATCATCTGACTTTGCGTCATAAAATATGCGTTGAACTAAACTCTAATGTAACTCTAGAACTAATTTACGAAGATGTATACGAAAAAATATTAATCTGTTCTCAGTTAACGAAAAGTAATGGTATACTTAGGCAATGTTTAAAACAAATGTTGTAGTCTGAGGTATTTGATTGTGATTGATTTGATAGTATACTTTGACTACTTATTGCCACATTTCATTTTTCTCACCTTTAGTTATATGGACATTTATTATTTTTCAAGTAAGTTTATATTCCACTACTTCTTTTTACAATGATTGATTGATACTTTATTCATGTATTACTTTATAGGTCATATTATTTATTATTTACATAATTACTGTTGGCTTAAGTATTATGTTTCACTAACGTAATTTAGGGCAATTTAAACTTGTATTTCTGCATTAGTAAGCTCACTCAAATCTCATTACCAAAAAGTAAATTACAAAGCAACTATATTAGGTTAAGAAAAATGAAAGAGATATAGAAAATCAATAAATAATAAAAAATAAAATAACAAAGTGACTTAAAAAACGGATAATGAATATTCGAGGTGGAAGTGAGTTTGTTTAAATTGGATTTAGAACAGACAGCAGGAAGCTAGGTGTGAACTTTTCTAAAGAACCAAAAAAATAAGCGAGTGACATTGACGGATATTTTTGTAATAACCTTAACTTTAAAGATTAAACATTACTTTTAACAAATATAACAACAAGAAGGATACTCCGATGGCAAAAAAAAACCTCTGTAGCTATTCGTACAAACGTTGAGCTTGCGATCCCTAATCTCAGAGTACAGTTAATTTTTGATTTTTGACTTCAATAAACAACTGCTCACAGAAGTAGTTTAAAACCCTGATTTATTCTTAAAAATCTTCAAGTTTAAAGCACACTTCGCCATTCCTACTATATTATACAAAATATTCGATATTGATTTAAAATTCATTATAGATGATATAATTTATTTAATAATCTCGCAGGTAAAAATTATATGTGGAATTAAAAAACTGTTCATTACCAATTTTGTTTTATAGCCATTCTTTTTAACGTCCAATATTAACACTAAAACGTTCACAAACTTTTATCTTATAAAATATAAGATAAAGATTTATCATTTGACTTAGCGTCATAAAATAGACATTGAACTGTACTCTAATGTAACTCTTAACAGAGTTAACTCTAAACAGAACTTTAGAAAGCTCTCCAAATGATCAGCTTTCTAACAGCGGTAACCATCACTCCCAAATATATGCTCTAGATTGCAAGAAAGATGACACTGAAAACATTCGGAAGTCGTTCCTATGTTTCAGATATCTTTCGTCCCTAGCACAACCCATCAACTCGTTTTAGCCCCCAGATTTTACATTCCGTCTAGATCTAGTTTACATTTAGCTCTATAAGTGTTCAATATCAGATTACAAACTCAACAAATTCATTCAAATGAAGTTAAAGTTGCTATTCTTTTTAAATATGTATAATCAAATTATTTAACCACATTGAAAAACACCACTTAACCAAATCAATTTTTCTTTAGTTTAGAGTCAAATATTAATGTATATATTAAAAATATATTAAATTTATCAGAATAGAAGTAAACTAAATTTATGATGAAAACGTAAAAATACTGTAATAGTACCCACATGAATTTTTGTCATCTGTCATTGAAGAACAAACAACTATGTAATTCGTCTAGAGGAAACTCCTCTGGCTCAGTTGCTTTTGATGATGACGAATGTCTAAATATTGAACACAATTTGTTATTGTTGTTTTTGTGACTTACAATTAATTATGTAAATGATGCGCTGGACACACAGTAGCTGCAAAAAATATTACTCCAATTTAATGTGTGTATATGTTGAGTGCAAACTTTTATAAAAGCAACAACATTCTTCTTGAAAATTTATTTAATCTTTGTTCATTACAGCGCCTAGGAATGATTTCTGGGTATGGTATTTTTTTTTTGTTTAGTGTTATATTACCGGGACCATTGAGCGCGTGCACACGTGTCAAGAGACTTGGGACACGTGTCCACCTTGTAAACCGCGTTCAGTATGGCTGCCTTGTCGGGACAAGCCCCGGTCCTGCCCAGGGGACAGCCAGACGGCTCGGCAGCATATCGATCACTCCTCGGACCTCCCCTCCCACTATAAAGCCCTGTTCCAGCTCACTTTCATCCCCTAGCCCTCCAAAACCAGCCCTGTCCCCATCGAATTACTCCAATCATCGTCCCCTACCTAAACTGGTTGCTTCCCCAAAGAAAATTTATCTCTTTATAAATCATTAAAGCTTTCGGGTCGGTAACAGTTCTCTTTTGCTGTCAGAATATCAACGACAACACTAATAAAAGCTAAAATGATAGAAAGTTCAAAGCTTGCATAATTATTTAAATATCCAATTGTATTAAATTTAAAAATATCAATTAAAAATAAACAATTGTGATTGGAGATCTGATATTTCTACGTTATTCTTTAAAATGTGGAGCTCAGAGTTCAGTAAAAAACACTTACCTGCATTACAGGATTTTACATAATGCTTGTTAAGATCATATTGTACGACAGATTTAAATGATATTGAAACTCCATTTTTAAGATTCTTTTACAACATATACTCTATACGAATATCCACAAGAATACTGATTTATTTTTCAAACATGGTCCTCTCTTATTGGTCTTTAAAAAAGTTGTCTTTTTTTGAAAGACTGCATCGCAAGTCATTGGTATCTGTTAGGGATATCCATGGATGGCATATTGGTTGAATGGTGAATTCAATCCTAGGATTCCTTGGGTAATAATGCATATTACCCAATGGCTTTAATATTTATCTCCTATTTAGTCTTAAAAAAATAATAATAATCTAATCATAGAATAGTGACAAGAGAATATTTCAGGTTTTTATAAAAATGAAAAATCAGATTTATTATGTTAAAATTGTTCCCTACTTACATATGAAAGAAAGGTAATTATCATTAGCATTAAATATATAATATATACAACGCATATATATTTAAAAAATTATATATTTGACTGCAAACATCGAATTTGACTGCTATTAATAATGGAAATTTAAAAAAAAAAGAAATTTTCTTTTTTAGTTGACATTCTAGGGTTTATAAATTTAATTACAGTTAATTAAAACATGGTAGAAGGGTAGGTTCTATTAAATCATCAAAATTCCTGTACCGCGAGATGCCTTTTAATATTCAGAATATTAATTTTTCAATACAACTATAAATTTTAATGTATTTTACATTATCATATCATGATATATGTTACTGTGTTTTTTCAAAACTACATTTAATTTACAGCTTTTCAATTTTTAGCATGAACATGATCATTTTTTTAGTTCATTACTATATACAGTGAAAATAAGAAAAACATATTTCGTAATGAATACTAACTGAAATGAGGTACACAAAATTGGTACCTCATAATACTTGATTACGTCTCTGGCAATATTGAAGGCAAAGAAACATGCCTTACTTATGTATATATAGTTCAATATAGACAGGGAAACATAGAGAAATCAAAAGAACACACTTACAGTCTCTAATTTTTGGTTGGAGACTCCAACCGTCTCTGAACCAGTGCGTTTGGTTTCCCTCTCTTATCTCTCCTGAAGACGGTTCAAACCGAAAATTAGATACTGTAAGTGTGTTCTTTTGATTTCTCTATGTTTCTTTGTCTATATTAAATTATATTTGTCCGTTTTGGATCGATTTCCAACGAAAAAGTATTATATAATAATATTATATATATTATATATATATATATATATATATATGCAAAACTATAGTTTATGTTAATTTTTTTTTATTAATTAACTTAATTTTAAATATTTTTAAACATTTTTGTTTATTAAATTATTGTTATAATTGATGGAACTTAAATACTTACTTTGAAATAGATTAAGTCGCTAAATTAATCGCTAATCTATTCCATAACATGTTATATTAGAGTATGATATTTCGTTTACATAGTTTACAGGATTGCTCTATTAATAAGTCTGGAGTAGCTTCCACTACACCTTACCAGAATTAATATCATATTCGTTGACAATTAATTGAGTTTCTGTTTTACTTTAAAGTTATAGGATACCCTTGGATGAAATATTATCAAACTAATAGATAATTACTTTAATGATTTCCATTAATTTAATGCTACTGTAAAAACTTTTATTAGTTATAGCAATTTTAAAATTGTTGATATAGAACAAATTATTATTAAGTTGAGGACCTGAGACTCAACGGATTCACGCAAAAGCGCTATCATACTCGTATGTGTCCATTGAGCTTTCTTTTGTCGTTTTCAAAACTTGCATTTCTCCCTAGAACTTCAAAACTGTCCTTAAGGAATCATTCCTTGCTTCTATCGGTTAGAAGTTTAGTTTGAGAGAAATATTTATGACCTTCAAGGTGTTTGCTTGCATTTCGATAGAATGTGATAAAATGTTTTCGTATCTCCCGCGAGTTTAAGTTATTTGTTTGATGTTAATTGAATCATACATAAGTAGTAATTCAGAAGATAAATTACTGTGTGATAAACTATAGATATTTATTACCTATATGTGTAAAGATTATTACCTACACATATCCATCCTTTGAATATATATAATTTCCCCTCCAAAAGAAGTTATATAAGTCAATATCAGTTTTTCAAACCAGACTCAACAGTCGTAACCCGTTTAACCATTTCTTCTTCATACATATGGAGTTCATTTGATTGTCCTCAATAATTTCCAAATGGAGCACTGCTTCATTTTACCGTATTAGTTTTTCTCCAGATACTCAAATCTTAAATTAATTTTTCACTCGTTAATATTCCAGACTGGGACCTTTTTTACAATCCGGAAGATTTTCGTCCAATATATCAAAAAAAAAAAAAATACTTATATAATGTATATACTTAAAAAATTCTGATCTTCTTGTTTATATATTTGTACACGCTCTAAACTAAATAAAATACTAGAAATTTTGTGGGCAACTAACCTACAACCTTGGCATTAGAGGTCCAGCGATCTACCTTATGCGCCAAAGGGACAGATGGTATAATTAGCTTCCAAAACATGATATAAATGACATGAACGATTAACTAAATTTTTTCTATATAAATTATCATGATTTAGAAAGATGAAATTAAATGAATAACCGATGAGAATATTAAATAATTGTTTATTATATCAACAAATGATATTTATTATAGTTAATAAGAACTGTAGAAATTATCAAATAAATAAAAAAAATATTAAGAGCACACAATTATGTCCATAATCAAAAAACACCTTGTTATAATGCCTATGTTTTTTTTCTGTTCATATATCTATTTCAAGAAAAATGATAAAGTCCTATAAAGTTCTTAATAAGACTAATTCTCTCTAAATTTATGAGTTGATGACTAATTGCATTTGTTGTAGCATCTCAGGAGTTGACGACTTCTTCCAGTTGCCATTAGATGAACTGATGCTGATATCTACAATCCTTGAATCAGTCTTACTTGTGGCGCAAATTTACTAAACTGCATTTAACTAGCAATATGAGAGTTCAAGAAGAAGATGAGTAATAATGTAAATTTCCAATACATATTGGTAGAGACAGAGTTGTAAAGAATGAAAATAAAGAGATTATTACTGCCCGAAAACATGTTTATCCATGCACATGTTGATTAGTGTATTGAATACATTTACTTTTCATTCTCCAACCCACAAATATTGTTCATAGAAAATTCTATACAAGTTGAATTTACCGAGACAGAGAGTGAAATTAATCATAGGTTGATTGAATAATTTCCAGGAGAAATTTAACAATATCTGTCATATAACTCGGCTTGTATGTGAATAGAACCCACACATTTTACTGAAGAATTTCTTGACTCACAAGAGTTGTCTGGATTACCCCAACATAAGCTTGACCTCAAAAAGGAAGCTCCTGCCAGGTGCATGTATGAGAAACATTGATCCACCGCACTAATCTACTAGAACAAGACCAATGACTGAGGAGAATTATGGTAATGTCTTTCTTTGTAAAATTATTGCATCACGGTATCATGGAGAAATAGTTTCAATTCCAGAATTGAAAATTGTTTTATCTGAAGTTGATTTTTAAGCTCAATAATTTGTTTGGCATAATGTTTACTGAAATAAATTTAACTGAAATGAACTAGAACTAATTATTCATATTTATCTGTTATGAGTAATAAAATGTAGTTTCTTAAAGTCATTATTATCCAGTTTCTTACACTATAGTGCTTAAACTCGTTATAATGAAATTATCAGTGCTTTAAGACCTAAAGGGTCCTAGCCGTAATAAGTAATAAGTAAAAACATTAGTGTCATTTATTTGTTAGTAATGAACAAAGAAGACCCATCTCTAAATAACAGTCAAGAGATAAATTGTTTATAATTAGAAACTGGGCTTACAACATTTTGGGCTTCCATTATCCATTTTACTAAATGGCCTTCAGTTGAGTTAACCATGAATGAATTAGAAATCATCCTAGCATTCTCAACTCACAATAACAAAACAGATAACTTAAACAATTAACAGGATGCAATTTGACTTAGTTTCCAAGATAAATAGAACATCTTTTAACTTCTTTATAATAAAAGTATTAGAATTAAAATCAACAAATAATACGAACATTATAAGAAAAGAAGTTATTTTAAAAAAAAATATTAGATGCAGTTAACATAATTTCTAACAAAGCAAAACCATCCTCAAAGGTTTATCAAAACGAAAAAAAAAGAAGTCACTAAAAAACAAAACCTCTTCTTTTAGAAACTCAGGAAACAAAACACTAATTCATAATCAATAACAAAATTGACAGATGATAAAAAATGAAGAAAGCATTTTTGGACTTCCTCAATTCTTATCCTTGATGTTTTAATTAAGATTTTAAAATAAGTTTTAAGTGACATTATCAATATTATCATGTTTTTAAAATAACAATAAATTTCACAAAATATTTATTTTACTTGGTATGTATTATACGAGGGTCGTCCAGAAAATAAGTTCCGTTTTGGTCTGTAGGGCGGTAGGAGTGGTTTTTGCCAAATCCGGCAACACCGCTCGAATGAGGAGAGGTGGGGGAATAGAATGAGGGGTGGGGGACCTCAGTCGGTCAATTACCAACGTCAGGGCAGGTAGTTGAAATGGAGCCCTCCATGTCACGTCCCGCCACCTCGATCCCCGTTCCCTCTCGAGTTGTTTTGCGCGGAGTGATTCAATTTCTAGTATAATATGAACAGATACTGCCAGTACCTTGTGATCAGCTATAAATGAAGTAGAATTTAATCGAAAAAAATATACAGTTTAATGGTATTTTTCCTATAATAGCGATATTTAAAATCACTGTCACATGAAGTAGTCAACTAAATTAAAAAAAAAACAATGTATCTTAATTTGGTCGAAATTGTGTATTGTTAGTTAAGCACATACGTTGATAGCAGCTCATTAAAGTTGGCATATCTAAAGTGAATCATATATTAAACATTAATATATATTTTTTTTATCAAAAAAAGATAATATCATAATTCTATCATAAGCAAACGCCAGTATAGTCTTTTTATAAAAAAAAAGTACGATAAATACTCAAATCATTAAAATTATGGTTTTATTTGACTTTAGCTCAACAAAAGTTAGTTGAGATGTAAATTTATCGTTTTGACTTAATGAAATGATTTCCATGTTTATTGAGGAGGCGTTGAGAAGTGTGCACTGAAGAGGAACCGAGTAAGAGTGGTGACAAGATGAGATTGGAGAGGGGAGTGACAGAGAGGGAGTAGTAGTTATAAGTTGAGTCTGGAACAGAAGGAGTGGCTGCAAACAGAGCCGGACAGAAACACCCGTGTCACCCCCTCACACCTTATTGCCTTGCCACGCACCCCGTATAATTGAGTTTTCTCCGGATCATGTCACTTTCTACCCTCTCCTCCTTTCATCTCTAAACACAACCTTTTCTCTTAATTTGTTTAATTACTTCTCAATAAAGTATTTTACAAATGGCTAGCATTTATCTACAATCCGGTGATCATTATAAATAGAAAATTATAACTTGCAATATAAGTTCTAAAAGCGGGTAATATTTCGTTGTAAAAGTTTTATCATGTGTGGTTTATTGAAAGACACAATAAACAATTATTTGACAATATTTCATAAAGATATAGAAGATTATTTTTCGCAGAAAAATAAATTCAAGGATAGTAGTATCCTTCCAACATTATACTTTCAGTTATAAACTATTAATCGTGTCATACTCTTAAATGTAGTATTAGAGAGACTACAAATTAATACAGTACTTATCGGCTGACGAGTAGCCACTTATTTAACAAATGTACGTATCGGTTAACCAGAGGTACTAACGGACAAAATAAAATATAAATCAAATATAAATTCCTATTGATAATTACATATGAACTCTTTTGAATTGATTAATATATATATATATATAAATAACACGCACATACAGTTTCTAACTTACCGTTCGAGCCGTCATCACGAGAGATAAGAGAGGAATACTCTCTTTTAACAAAAATCTGATTCCGGTAGTGAAGAAAAATTGTGGCTTAAATTATTTAAAAAAGAAGGAATTTTCATTTTGAATTCATGAAAGTTTCAATTTGATTGATGATTCAATCTCCAACATATTCACTAGATCAAAAACTTTAATAGAGAGAAATTTTTAGTGATATTTTGTATATTAATAGAGCGCCAAAAGTTAAAGAAGAAAGTGCAATATCGTAAATTACTGAAATTCTGGATGGTTTTAAACTACCCAATCTTCAATTTTCACTTTCTGCAGATATAAACTGATGCAAGTTTTTCAGTAATTTATTCATTAATATCTTCTTTTGTATTTTAATTTGGCAATCACAAGTTAATACTCAACACTCTTTGGTGAATGTGTAATATCATAAAGCCTAATATTAAATTATACACACTAATAATTTCATTCGTGATATTATTTAAAACGCTGGATATAGCATCAACAAAGTTTCATAGTAAAGTCGTGAATTAAAATTACTGTCTATACCACAGTAAGAAATTTAGAAATGGAACTATGACCACCTCAAGGAGAGGGTTTGGTTTGAAAAAATTGTAAAACTATTTTAGAATTTCATAATATTATTTCAAATTATATATATTTGTGAACATATAAAATTTCATAAAGGTTAACTAAAAAATAAATTGTTTATATGTATATATTGTATATATATATATATATATATATATATATAGAGCTAGCAATATGAGAGAGGGAGGGAGATAGAGGGAGGGAAAAAGAGGGAGGGAGAGAGAGGAAGAGAGAGAAAAAGAGAGAGAGATACATATATATGTATCTCAAAATTTCAAAACAAACAAGCAAATAGCAATCAACGTCCAATCCACAACAAGAAATGAGAAAAAATACTAAGGTCTTTCAACAGTAATATGCGTTCTTAGACCTTATGTTTGATCTAAGAACGTAGATTTTTTGGCAATTCGTTTTTAGGAGGAAAAACAGAGGGAGTTCAAGTAAGTTGCAGACGCAAGTGCAAGTAATGGCAAGTGATACTCTCAGAGAAATTGAGATCCTTAGTGTGTTTTTTTACTCTGTCTGTTAGTCTTCTTCAATTTTAAACCTGTGTTGTGTCCATTTTGGATCCTCATTTCGATTATATTGTGAATATATATACTATATATATATATATATATATATATATATTCACTAGATAAACGGAAACACGATCCAAACTGGACACAACAACAGTTCAAAATTGAAGATAGGTAGCACAAAAAGTAAAGAAACACACTTACAAACTCAAATTTTTACAATTTTCTACAATATTTCTACAAGCACGTTGTAGACGCAACGGCTATTAACCCAGACGCTAGTTCCGTCTACAACGTGCCTGGTCTCCCCTTCTCTTTTCTCCTGAAGATGGATTGCCCGAAAATTTGATTTTGTAAGTGTGTTTCTTTACTTTGTGTGCTACCTATCTTCAATTTTGAACTGATGAACTTTCTTGATAGATGAAAAATTGTGTTAGTGTCTTTTTGGTTGCCTGGTGAAATTTGGTTACCTTGTTCGGTTATTTCAGTTCAGTGTCACGTGTTCATTCAGACTACAGTTGTTAAAATCCACATATTATTTTTCTTCGTGAAATAATTTGTAATGTTATACTTATTTTTTCTGTTTCAAAATTTATACTTCTGTAAGTTTTCTCACCAACCTATAGTCAACATTTTTATTGTAATTTCTTAATTGTAACTAATTGCACTTTTTTGTATGTTTGATTTTTGAATGATTGTATTATTTGTTATATTTTTCTCTGTTTTTGTTGGCCTATGAAAAATGTTTTAAATAAAGACCGAAACGCTGGCAATGAGTGTTTAATTCGAACCGAGTCCCGATAAATTTTAGTTTTGTTGTTTAGTTATATATATATATATATATAAAACTTTTTCGTTGGAAATGGGATCCGAAACTTACAAATATAGTACAATGTACAAAAAGAAACATAGAGATATTAAAACCAAACACCTACAGCCACTAATTTTTGGTTTGAACCATCTTCAGCAGAGATAAGATAGGGAAACCAAGCGGACTCGTTCAAAGACGGTTAGAGACCCGTCTGTAAATAAATATTAATAGTATCAGCAAATAATGAGGTTTTGCCCATAGATATATAAGGAGTATGGATAGATAAATAGACAACCATCTCTCTATACACCCCTGCATGTGTTCATAAAGCAGATAAGCAAATTTATATAATTTACTTTGAAAGCAAGGAGTTTATTTATCTTCTATATACCGATGGTCAAGTGTTAGTGCCAAACAATCTCAGAATTAATATTGTGTAAAATTTTATGAAATTATTAATGTATAAATAAATAGTAGTTTTATTTGGAATTTGTGTAGTCGATCGAACGGTACATTTTTTTCCCAAACAAAGGTTTTAATTCTTATTTGTAATGCTCTAATAAGCTATATAGGTATCCTTAATTACGTTTAAACAGTTATGTTTAAATTTTATTTTAGGTTATTATAATACTAAACCAGCTAAATTCTATGTAATATAAAACACATAGAAGTCGTATATATTGTTCAGTAATAAAATATTTGAAGATAGTTTACATCAATGAAAATGTAAGAACAGGAGTAAACATAAATTTCATTTCTTGTAACATTAATGAAAGCTATCTCTGTGACGTCTTGTGAGGATAGAAGAGTTTTAAGGTTGTAAACAACAGTAACATTATAAAATAGATAAGTACATTCATTTAGATTCGTTATGATTTAAAATGTTTATGATAGATTTAAAATGTTGATAAATAATCAACAACAATTTAGAAACAATAAAAGCAACTGCACTAGTATCTTAAACAAAAAAGGGTCCTTATTTTTGCTCACTCGAGCGTTTTTGTAAAACTGGCGTTTACATTTTGGTATTGACCCATCATGGTCTTGGCGACCAATAAATATATTTTTTTGTATTTTAAAATCTAGTAATATAACATTTGTTTTATTTATTTAATGGTAATAGTAGGACTAGTTAGTCCATTTATATTAATTTTCAAGTATCACAGTGATAAACAATCACATTTATTCCTCTTCTAACAACATACAAATTGGCTCATTTTTATTATATTTGACGATTAAATTATAGCCAATTTATAGAATGCAAAAATTCTCGTTTTCCCATCTAATGGAATAAACTAACAGCTTGTACCACCAAAAACCTGATTCCTCGCAATGGAATCTATTAAAATTTCAATTTTTAATACTACACATGTGCAATGATATCGTAATGATCTGAAGAATTAATGATAAGTTATTTAGTTTTTTATTAAATTATAGAAAGTTACAATGCCCGATTAATAGTCAATGGTCTGAATTATATTTTTTCCAGTTCATTTTTGTAACAGAGAATTCACTTAGATAGCCATTTTAACCATTATTTATGATGTTTGTTTTGATTGAGACTCTAGTGTTAATGAAACTTATTTTGAGAGAAAAATTTTGTTTAAATATGAATTAATGAAAAATCAAATTAAATTTTAATAATTTCTTGTTCTGTGTAAAACTAAGTTGGATACTAGTAGCCAATATATAATTCCCTATTGATGGAAGGATGTCTCTGGAAAGAGAAAGGAAAGTGAATACGATTTACGTTGGACTTGTTCAAATAAATAAGAATTTCTTGCTAAATGGTTTGGAGTGGGTGATGGTTGAAGGGCAGTGCTAACTCCTTACTAAAGTTAGGCCGAGGGATAGGCTGCCTCGCCTGGGGCTTTGCTACTCTACTTAATATTTCAGACGACCCACTCCTTTCCCGACCCCCCTTTATTGGTCTTATACACTCGGTCAGATACTTCGCCCTCAAAAACCACTTCATCACCTGAATCACAAACTAGTTCGACCTCGTTGCATTTTTCATAATTCCTTTTACCAACTTGTCGCAGATCTATCAGAAACCTCCAGGGAAAGCAATTACAATCCATTTTCCACCTGAAGGAAATAATGAATGAATTGCTGTCAAACTAATAGGTTATGAACAATAAATTCATTATTATCCATTCCATGACAAATTACGGCTATTAATTTATTCTTGGGATTTTACATGATTATACTATTATTATTGCTATACCTAATATTATATTCTTTGTATTTTTTGTATTTATTTATCATTGCTTCCTAATTTATTTACTTTCATTTATATTACTTGTGTATCGTCTCCTAGACCTATAATTTTAATTATAATATATTATATTATATTATAATATATTATAAATATTATAATTATTTTAGTTATAATATTGACTATAGAACGCTACATTTTTCATTTGCTTCTCTTGATGATGGTTAACTAAATATCTTTAATTGCAGGTGTGTTTTCTATCAACTACTTGAGTATATCTGAATGTTACTTTCTAAGCAAAATTTTATTTAATCGTCAAATCATATTTACACATATAAGCTAAATAAAATGTATATTTCATTAAAAAAATTTTGTTTATATTTTTTTTTTTTTTTTTTTTTTTGATAAAATAAAATCTGAGATATGCACTTAATATTGCAAGTTGATTAAGGTCTTCTAATCATTACATTTTCATTTCTAGCGATGAATAATAAATGGGCAGATATATTGATGCGAGTTGAACTGATTTGTTTTAATGCATATTTAAATCAGTTATTAGTACACCGAAATCACCGTAAGCGAGTTAGAAAATGTGACTAATATTACTAGATCAAGAAACTGCTTCTCTTCAGAACTAGAGAATAACTAACGTATTGTTTAACACAGATAACAGCCAATTGTTTAGTTGAAAAAACCCAGTGTAAGGTGTAAATTTCATTATGTACTTTAAATGTTGATTTAAAAATCAATATATATATATATATATATATGTAAATTTAAGTTCAAATAAGCAGATGAGTATTACACATACACTCTTACTATCTCTTATTTTGGTAAATTCCGATTACAAAAAAAAAAAAAAAAAAAAAAAAGACTGCAAGAACTGACACAACAGGAAGGCAGTGGAAGGTAACCGGTAGCGTTGATACGTGGGCCTTGTCATCTATTAGATAGAATTTGAATGGGAATTAATATAACATGTACAAGGTAGGTATAAGTATATAAACCAAAAGAATCAGAGGAAAATAAAATATAGTAAAACATAGAAAATAAAGATGGTAAAACACTTGTGGAGAGAGCAAAGTTAATGTATTTCGGTATCATAGTGTAAACTGAAAGGTAAATATTATTATAAAAATGATAAAAATACATGAGAAATAAGAGAGAAAAATGACATGGAGAAGCAATCGTATAACTAATAAAAACTAAACATTTGATATAAAAAACTGTTTATCTTATTTAGGGTGTAGAGTTCACTGTGGTTAGAGGAATATTGATAGAAGTGGGGTGGATTAGGGAAGATAGTGGTTGTGGAATGGGAAAAGAATAAGATGAAGAACCGTTCTTTGAGGATATTTCTAAGTTTGTGGATACCGAAGTAGACCTGGTTCAAGGTAGACAAACCCCTTTGATCAGGTGAGGCGTATGAAACAGGAAGAATCCACTGAGACTTGATCCGAGGAGAGGGTAACCAATCGTCTGTGGGCTCAAGGAGTTTTAACTACGAGGTTGCCTGACCTGCCCTCTTTTTAACTCTTTCCCTCGTTTCAGTCCCTGTCCTCCAACCAACACTATTCGATTGATAAAGGTTGCTACAGAATCTATAAAAATTGTGTCAGATGGAAGGTGCTCGGTGTGATTTGTTCTATGTTCTTATTTTTTACGATTCTCAGACTCCGTGTTGATTGTTTTACAGCTTCCATTAACAACAGCTCTAATTTTACAGATGTCATGCTCACTAAATCCCACAGTATACCTTTTAATAAGAGCTACCTACTACAGATTCTTCGATAGATTTCTCCTGATGACTATACCAAATCCTATAGAGCCTCCAAGGAGGCGCACACTGGTGTATTTCAGTGCACGTGTGTATATTACTTCAATATTTTAAATTTTTATTTTCCATTATATTCTATTTTACATCGATTACTTTTTATTTGTTTACTTATACCTACTTACAATCATTGTAAATGAAAGACTGTTATTAGGACTATAAATATGCTGAGGTGGTCTGCTATATGTGGTGAAAGAAAGTGGGGAAACAGTAGACGACTTTAATTTTAATTTAAATTAAATGTTATGAAGTTTCATTTGTTTGAATATGTAGCACCTATGGTTATTATCATCACATCTACAAGTTAGTCATATAGAATCCAATCAGCCCAAACAATCTAATGGAGACAGCTAAAAACCATTCCTTGGTGGTTGCGGATGCAACTTTAACGATAAAACCCATGTAGTAAGTAGCCATGTTGGCTCAGTGGCAAGGTGTTTTGCTATAGACCGGAAGATGTTGGGTTCAATACCTACTATAGTCCATGATTTATTTAAACAGATAGTGAATAAATCTGAGCTAGTCGTACCTCAAAGAGGACGTTAAGCCATCTGCCTCATGGCAGCACGGTGTCAGGTAGTCATTAAAAACAACTACTCTAAATAAAATTGAGTTGGGCAGAATTTAGGACCCTCAATGTAGAATGTTTATTATGTGGTATTAAACAGGACCAATATTCGGCTTATGTGAGTTCTGTTGTGGGGTTGTCACGATCAAACAAAAGTTTAAATCATGATTTATAATAAGTGTCGTATATGTTACAAGATTATTGGGTATAACTATATCTTAGAGCATAATCTCTGAGCTAAGAACAGAAAACGTAACTAAGAAAATTGTTTCTATCAAGTCAGCTGCATATATCATGGATACCCAGAGAGATAAATCTCCGGTCAGAAAGATATTTTTTTATTAGTTTCAATTAGGCTTACGCAAATTAACAAAACCGCAGAGACACCTTGTTCTGTTGCTTTGAACAAAGTAACAAAATCCACTAACCCGCTCTCCAACCTCAACTAAAAAAGGACTTGTTCAGGTGCACATGTTGCAAATCCACTCTTTGGGTATCATTCTGACTATTTTTAACGTAGTAATCATTAGGTAATTACATTTGTAATGATTATATAGAGCTCGTAAAATACTACTGTCCATTTTTTAATGTATAATGCTACAGACTTAATCTATTAATAGATTTAAATATGATAAAACTATAAAAAAGGATTTATTAATATTTTTATTTGTATTTAATTAGCTAGTGATTGTAATTTATGAAAGAGGCATCTGACCTCCTAAATTAATAGGCTAAAGGTGCATAAGTAAGTTTGACACTATAGGAAATTTGTTAGAAGTGACAGAAGGGCGAAATGATAGTACTTGCCTTGATGAGGGTATCTAGCTAGATTCAGATGCCTAATTTATGCAGAATCTCCTGCAGGAGCTTGGTCACCTCCTGGAGTCATGTGGGCCAGTCCTCTCAATACACCTAATTAACAAGGTAACCTTCAAAGCCAGCTTGGTCCCTTCATCTCTTCTTTGAGCCCAACTCCCGCTTTTTGGACCCTATCTTACACAATCATTTTTAATGCAATGATATAATTCAACAGAAAACTTCATTCTTATTAAAAAAATTATACGTATTAACAGTTAACTAATCTTAATGAAATTGAAACTCGTGAAAAAGAAAGAGATCGGGAGAAATTTAAATAAATATTATACATCAGAAACACTACACATCAAATCTGATATTTAATATAAACATCTGATTATAATGTATTACTCAGCCATGAGAAGTACTATATATATTCAATTCAAAATAAGAAATATGCAAGGAAAAGACTAGGATCTTTTAACTATAACATACTGGTCTTTGTCAGAGTCAAAAACACAACTACAACACAAGATGTAGAAACATCACTGTTTTAGTTGGATTGTTGACTCCGACAAAGACCGCTTGTCACAGTTGAAAGATTGTAGTCTTTTTTTCTCTTCTTGTATTGTTGTTTGAATATAGATTGCTATTCCATGTGTTCATTGGAAATTTTGTTATAATTATATATACCCGAATGTTTTCCTTATCTCGACCACATATATTTAACACTATTTTTTTTTTATTGAGGTTTGGTCTATCTTCAATAATATAACACCTTTAAGCCGACGATTCGTCTATAGACTATAGTCTATAGAACGATGATATCACTGATTGGATATTCTGATATCACCCTTCTGATTAGAATTAGATTCTTATGTCACCAACTGCTTCTCTCCTTTAGCCTTTTCTTTCTTCTTCTTCACTTCTTTTTCTTGACTAAATTCTTCTTGACTATTCTCTTTTTTATAATTTCTAATGGAATCTAAATCTGATTTATATTTCTTCCGTTTAAGCAATTTTTTGCTTTCGTTTTTACTTAACATTAATTCTGATTCAACTTCACCGTTTTCAACATCCTTCGGTTTAATGTTTTCTAATTCTTTCTCATTACTTTCGTCAAAATCGGCGGTTTTTTCTTATTTGTATTTATTTTCTGCATATGGTAAAGTAGAACTATATACGTGGACCTGTTCATCTCCAAACGTTTCAGAAATCGTTTTGTGTTTCCTCTGTTTCGTATTTTTATGTTCATATCTCTTCCCTCTTCTTCAATAACAGAAGACTCCTGCTCCTTCTCTACAGAGAAGATCCCTACACTTTTTTTTCTTCTTCTTTATCAATGCTCATTTGCTTCTGCTGTATCAAATCAAATACGGCTTCTACTGAATTTTTTACTTTTCCTAAGGGTTTCCGATTACAAACCATGTTAATAATTTTTTTTCATCCGAGGAACATTAGGAAAATCATACACACGCACACCCACATATATATATATATATATATATATATATATATATATATATAATATAACCATGATAAACGAAAAACGGTCCGGCAGGACAAATAACAATTAAAATAAGCAGTGACACATAAACAGAAACACAACAAAGACTCACTTTTCAATATTTCGACCAATTGGTCGAAAATATTGAAAAGTGAGTCTTTGTTGTGTTTCTGTTTATGTGTCACTGCTTATTTTAATTGATATATATATATATATATATATATATTTGTAAAAGTTGGAAGCAGTCCTTCATTTAAACATATATTGTTGAATAACGCCCCATATTTGGCTTGTATCTGCTTCTTACACAATTTCTCCAGTTTCCGGAATTCCTTCCTCGTCTCTTCAGTAAAACTATAAAGTCTATCACCAATATTACTAGTCGACAAGTTTCGAATGTACCACATTCATCATCAGGACAATAATGAGAGTAATAGTAGGAAAGCTAGTTATATATATAGAGATGGATTATTAATGGAAAGTTTACAGGGCATCGCCCTGTATCACGGCGCATTATGGGGGATTAAGGTAGGGTGGTTGGGCTCACCTACTACCTGGCTAATCTGGGTGTTTCTGTTTGCAAATAGTTTTAAAATTCGACAAGAATTATTAACTTGGATATTTATGGCTGGTTGCTTTTCTTGAATAATTATTGCTTCTAATAGTTGTCAATAATTATTCAAGAAAAGCAACCAGCCATAAATATCCAAGTTAATAATTCTTGTCGAATTTTAAAACTATTTGCAAACAGAAACACCCAGATTAGCCAGGTAGTAGGTGAGCCCAACCACCCTACCTTAATCCCCCATAATGCGCCGTGATACAGGGCGATGCCCTGTAAACTTTCCATTAATAATCCATCTCTATATATATAACTAGCTTTCCTACTATTACTCTCATTATTGTCCTGATGATGAATGTGGTACATTCGAAACATGTCGACTAGTAATATTGGTGATAGACTTTATAGTTTTACTGAAGAGACGAGGAAGGAATTCCGGAAACTGGAGAAATTGTGTAAGAAGCAGATACAAGCCAAATATGGGGCGTTATTCAACAATATATATATATATATATATATATATATATATATATATATATATATAATATAAAAAAAATATTAGGCATATAAAATGCTTAACTTTTGTTTAATATTCTGTTTATACTTTTTTGAGTGAAATATAATAAAAAATTAGTTTCATATGTTACTACATAATTTTTCATTAACATATATGCATTCTAGATTAAGTCTTGGTTCTTTTTATTTCGTTAAGAACCACACATGTTATATTGATGTAAATACGGACTTCAAAAACGTTAATGTATTTTAACAGGATTTTACAAAAATAGGGAATATGAAATTAAGATGAGAACAAAATGTTTCCTGAGACCAATATTTCAACAGTCAGTTGGCCATTAGGGAGGATACCCAATCTATTCCCCTCCAGCCAGGCCTATAGTTTCCAGCTACAGATGTTTGACAGAACGTGTTTTTGTCTTTGACAGATTCCGTTCTACAGTAAATAGTTACTGGCCTTTCTTCTCTCTGTAAATATACCTTCTATTTCTTTCAGTCACAATACAACATCTCCCTACCTGCACTAGCCCTTATGTCTTAGAACCATAAACGTCACGTCTCTATACCGCAATTTATCATGGGGAAGGCTTGTCTTCCAATAATTTCCTGACCGTAAAAACTTATTGAGTTTTTATACATTTACTTCCTAGATCTATGTTTCTTTGTTTTATGCCATAATATTTACAGTTTTAAAAATAAGCTGTACCATCAAACCAAGGTAGTTACTATGGTCACAAGAATGAATCTATTCTTTGCTAAATATTTTACGGTCAGACCAATTATTATATACTTACATCCAATCCCTCTAAAATCCCTTCTAAAAACGATTTTGATTTCACATTTTTTTATTTAGTCTCTTGGAAAAATCCTGGAATGACTTCTTCTAGACTTTTGAATAATTCTTCTCTTTTGTTAGTTTCACTTTTCTCAACAATAATATTAATTGACAATAATTAACCTAATTAAAGAAGGAATGAAGTATTGGTACACTGATGAGATTACTCCAATAGAGAAACGCTGAGACTTCACCTAGTTTCATTCCCTGAGAACTGAAGTTTCATTTATTCTGTAAGCGCTCCAGTGGAGAAGAAACGTTTTGTGAGAAACGATGGTGAGATAAGTTGGTTTACCATAATTTAAATTATTATAATCACCCCTGTGGTACTAAAAATAGCTGTGTTTATAGATTTCCTTATTTATACACATCTCCTTTATTATTACATGCATGAAAAGAACGATGGTAGCCCAAAGACGAGCATGCGAGTTAGATAGATATTGGATTCAATTCACACTCTTGCTTACCGTATTTTCCTAAAATGAAGTGGAACAAATCTTAGCACGACGTCCCTTGGAATGAACTTAAACCTTTATTCAGAAGCCTGTACGATGGCAGATACTTGTTAGAATCCATATCCTAAAATGACTTCATTTAGACAAAATTTAGGACGCCTAATTTTTGGAGGCACAGTATCCTTTTAAATAATCAGCGTGAGAGATGTAGCTTTAAACTAGATACCTTTAATCCAACTCTTCTAAAACAATAAAAAAGATAACAGTTTCAGTATAAAGACTTCAACTGTTTTAAATGGTTTTTAATCTATTTTCTTTAATTTCATAACAGTAGTATTAATCTAAAGAAGTAATACACAAATAAACATCATAATGAATAACATTGTATAAAATAATGACAATAAGAAAGTTCAGAAAGAATAAATATGTATCATACATAAATAAATATTTAACAACAGTTTCTAGTAAAATTTTGTTGAGAACTTTGGTTTTTAACATGTTTCTCATCATACACTCTGAAATGTGGCATCTCAGAAAGCACTTTACATTTCCCAATCCACGTTTCAACGTTTAATATTATCTACAGCCTCTGAACGATATGAATGAGGATTCCAATTAATTTTTTTTTTAAAACTCTATGAACAATACTAATTAAAATTAATCTTTGTATGTATATCAACACATTAGCGACAATAAGAAATTCTGAAATTGGACCAAGACCTCACGATCAAACCAAGTGGCTCCCGTCATAGTAACAATTGAACTAATTTAGTTTAAGTGTGCCATTGAGTACAGTTGTTTCAGTCAAAAGGTTTTATTTCTAATAAATTGGCTAAACTAAAAACGTAAATTGTTTTTGTATTGAGCTGGGAAAATAGATAATTCTTGGATCATGGAAATAATTATATGTATGTCAATTATTATCTTGGTCACTTTTAAAAGTGATTCTAATTTTAGTTAAGTTTACATTTAAGTAACGTAAATTTAGCTAAGAAGTATAATGACGGAGCAATAATTCTTGTTTTACCTCATCTGTATCTTAAGTTATGAAGGAAATTCAAAAGAACTGTTAAGAAGTACTTTTGAAAAAGGATTCTAAAGCGCTTGAAAAACTTTGGTGAGATAAGGGAAAATGATTGGATAGCAAGCTGGGTGGGGAATTGGAGATAAGAATGTGCAAGGGTGGAAAGCGAGGGGGTGAAGCTAGTTATGAGGGTCGTAGTGAAGGGTCGGCCTCCAGCCCTTCTGTGATAGGAAACGTGCCCACCACCAGTGACCCAACGACAGCCTATCGTGAAATGTGACGCTTTTATTATAAACTATGTGAGGAGCTGAGACAGTTGAATATATGGAATAACCTACCCCTACCTAGCACCGGTCATTTATCAGGATGACGACAAATAATATGTCGCCAAGAAGTCATAATGACAACTCCATCCCCGCCGTTCTCTCTGCCTTTCCACCTCCTGACTCCCTATCATATTTCCGGCTTCACTGCCCATTCCTTTACACTTGTGTAACCCATCACACACATCTCGTTGGGAACCTTATCGTGATTACGTAACTCATTGCCTTCACATTCTCTCAAAGAATTTCTAAGATTCCCATTTTTGTTCATTTGATAAACCAGAAAATATTATATTCTCAAGATATAATTTCCTATAAAGGAAATATTAAACAGCTTCAAATAAAAAACTCTATCATGTAAAATAAGATCATTGATATAAAAACAAAAAGCTGTTAATTTACAATAAATTAAAAAATCAAAATAACAAAATGTATAATTTCTGAATAAATGAAGTTAGCCAGTATAACCAACAATTGAGCAAAATTTAAATTTAATTTCTTTAAATTTAGTTATACCTTCTACAGAAAAAGCTAAACAAAATTTCATATCAATGATGACTATAAGAAGATTTCAGAGTGAACACGTGAAGCAAAAATTTAGTTCTAAACTTCAGCAAGAAATTCAAAAATGCAACTAAGATATTGTGGAACTTAACGAAGACAAGTTGTATTGTTTGAAATACCTTAGCACCATTTCTGAATTTTCCTCTGTTTTATATTATAATGATACAATCTATTGTTATTAATGCTTAAACGGGCTTTTTTGAATGATATTTTATGGTATCATTCAATTTTCAATTGGACTAAAAGAAAATAGCCTTATTAGCCTTAAAATCTTCTGTTTTTATAAAAAAATAAATTTAAAAAATATTATATTCTCAACATATAATTTACTATAGAGGAAATATTAAACAGTTTCAAATAAAAAACTCTATCATGTAAAATAAGATCATTGATATAAAAACAAAAAGCTGTTAATTTACTATAAATTAAAAAATCAAAATAAAAAAAATGTGTAATTTCTGAATAAATTAAGTTATTCAGTATAACTCTTTTATTTAATTGTGCATAGCTTCCAAATAATACAATTTATTAGCAAAAATTAATTGATGAATTAATGTCTATTTTCATGAAAAAAGACATGAATGTCTGTTTCATAGACAATTTTATTAATAGAGTCTTTAATTTATATATATAAATGAATAGATATTAATTAGCATCCATTTGATAAATTTTACAAATTACGTCACTTCAAATTAATCTCTTTTACAAGCACTTACTACTAATATACTTACCAATACCATATTGATAAAGAAGCGTAATAGCATTTGAAGATTACACATTAGCAATTTTAATTTTAATTTTAATTTTAAGAATGTCTACTTGTTAAATTAATAATTAATGATTACTAAAGGTAATATATAGAAATTCTGAAAACAGAAATCTATTTTAAGGTTCCGAATATAATAAGTTTGTCACAATTTATTTTTGGTATTTGTAAGAAAATTACCGATGTCTATAGGAGAGAATGTTTATAAAACAATTTTCAATCTCTTTACAAGTTACACAGTTTGACAGACGTTCATAAAATTTGTCAAATTCATTACTGCATCAAGGGTATTAATTTTTTTTTTATTGAAGTAATTTTCTGTTTCCATTTCTGATTGTTCGAGAAAACCAAAATTTTAACTTTGCAAAAAAACTATGCCAGTATTGGATCATCAGAAGAGACTATATAATGATATTATGTAATAACAAGACTGCTATTAAAATTAATCCGTATTTGGTTGTTGGATATATCTTTATTTTATTTTTATATATTTTATATATATTTTAGTTATTTAGATATATCTTTATATCAATATATAATTATAAAATTATAAATTTATTTTTAATATCTCAAAAGTTAATCATGAAAATAAAAAAAAATAATATAACTCTGCTTCATTTCTTTCAAATCCAATCTAGTTAAGACAGTTAAGAACAGGAAAGCTATAAAAAAAATATTTAAAGTCATTTTGTCATTAATTAATTAATTAATTTAAATGACTTTGCTGTTTTAAATGAACATGTAATCAAATTGACAATATAATTACTCAACTTTACTATAACTAAATAATGACGTTTATTATGCATTGATTGCATTTGGGTAATGCTTCAGATTAGATTGATCTTTCAATGATTTAATTAGTGATATTTTAGGACACTTTACAATGTAACAGTTTATTTCTAGTTATGTATCCGATTTTTTTTTATAATTTTTATTCACAGAGTCATGGAATTTAGATGAATATTAATGTTACCTCTTGTTTTCATTTTTTTTAAATAGCTTTTCAAGTTTTAATCAATTTATTTAAGAAATGTGTTAACTTTTATTATAGTAAATGGTAAAATATAGCATCTACATTGAAATAAACCAATTGGTTACAATAATCTATTTTTTTTTAACTGGTTTATATGTAAAGAAAGCAGTCAAATGCAGTAACATTTTTCTACATATCTATTTGATCTAAATGTTTCATAATACAATATGAGTCTAGAGTTCTATCATAGTCAAATGGCTTGCTGTAACGTCTTGATGAGATCGTCCTTATTTTAAACGTGTGTGTGTGTGTGTGTGTGTGTGTGTGTGTGTGTGTGTGTGTTTGTGTGTGACAGTGATTGTGTTTATGCATGTGTGTCTATGTCTTTTTTCTAACATTTTCCATATATTTGGTCTATATGGTTGATAATAAAGTATAAGTTTTACTGTTGTACCATACAAAGTAGAATGGTATCTATTTTTCAATTTATTCAACCAAATTTATTGACGAAAAGAAAATAATTGTTAATAAAAGAAAATACCATCTTCAACATGTGTTGCTCGATATTTTTTTAAAGATATTTTATAAGAAAGCTTTACTTTTTATTTACTTTATATTATCTGATTTCTATATTAATAATTGTATAAATTTATACAGTGATTACAATAATAATGCACTTGAATGAACGTGATGTTTATAAAATGGAAAGTATTTTTCCTAAGTGATTTTGAATACGATGAACTTGTTTGAAAATCAAACGTCAATTAATAGGTTCTCATATCAACTAACACTCATTGGTAAAAGATCGATTGAGTTACGAATTGAGTTGGCGTTATGACTGATCGCGAACTAAATGATGGACCTCTGAAGTGCATCAGGTAAGTATACGAATAATAAATCTCTCATTAATCATTTAATAAACTTAAGTGTCAGAAAAATTACTTTTTCTAGTCTTCTCCCTTGATTTATTTCAATTTTTTTTTTAATTTTTTTTCCTAGAATTAACCATCAATCACGGAATTCATGATCAATACTCTTTCTTCTTGTCTTTATCTGAAATTGAATGATTCATGCCTTATATAATTCATGATATTCTAAGAGTACTTATTTAAAAATTAGTGCCTTCAATCATATTATGATTTAGTATTTTGAAGTAACTATAACTGATTGCATCACCCTCGAATTTTGAAATAATATTAAACAAATAATTCATAAGTAATATTATTTTTCTTGTAACTTATTAAGACCTTTTTCTCCACAACACACAAAACGAAAGAAATCAGAATTATTAGTTGATAATAATATCTTATTTACTAACCTCTGTGCAATAACAATATAATGAAATGAAAATTTAATAATGAAATTTATTTAATCCCAATCACCAGTTGAACATTTTATAATTCAATGTAATATGATACATTCACGTTAAACATTTTTTTTTTTCCTTACCAAAATTTATGTAGTTACCTCTGGTAAACATTAGAATGTGTTTTTTAAAGTCTCTATAAACACGATAAAGAAAAGTATATGTATTATAAAATTCAATTTTCAAACCGAGATGAAATGATAAGTTTGGGGCTAAGATTTTTTGACATATATCAGAATAACATGAGTTCATCAGTGACTGATAAACGCCATTTATTTTGTTGAAGGAGCTTATTCAAATTTCCAAATTGCTTATAATGATTTATTAATATTTCACGTCCTTGCACGTGACACTGAACTGTTGACACTGAAATGTATACTTATGCCTATGAAAAAGGTTTTAAATAAAGACCAAAACGTTGGCAGTAAGAGTATAATTTGAACCTAAAGAACTGGCCGAGTCCCGATAAACTTAAGTTTTGTTTCTATTCCACGGTTAATACTTTTATCAATATATATATATAAAATAAGGGAAAAAAATCAAATAATAAATTAGAGGGAAGCAAAGGAATTAATTTTTGTGTCTTCAGGAAAAAAGAGAAATATTAGTGAGAGTGCACTCATAAAAAATATTGCGTATACAAATCATCTTCAATATAAAATTATAAATAATCACATTAAAAAAATTATATTTCACGTTGTACATTAAAATTATAAAAATCACTTAAGTAACAACACAATTATATGTTGACGGATTATGAAATTTGAAATTATTGTTTCGATTATGATTATTATGTTAACACCAATGACTAAAGTTGAATTAAGCAATCCATGCGAATGAATTATATAAATAGCTTATAATCTTCTTAATGAAAACCAAACAAACTCTTTGGAATTTCTACAGCATCGGTATCCTGTTAAGCACAACCGTTCAATATTTTGGAACTTACTACTATTCTCAGCACGTTGTCTAGGGTTCGCCCCCTCAAGGTGAAAATAGCTTTGTTCCACTCATAAGTTACTGCCTTTTCCACAGGAAGTCTGGAAACTTCTAGTAGTCTGAGAAATAAAATCTTGGTATTGATTTTCAGTTTGAGCATAAAATCATTGAACTGTTTAAATTTAAAGTCGATTAAGTCATTGACCACTTATAGATTATTCATAAGTCAAATTAACCATACACACAATAACCATTTACTGAATAGTTTTTAATAGGATTACTGAATTCTTATTGTGATTATTATATTTCACAGAATAAAGATAGTTTTAAGTTAGTGACTTGTATTTTGTGCTTTCATTCTTTTGAAAATTCTTATATATAATAAAACACTGAAATGGTGCAAAATATTGTTAATGAATGAATAATGATATTTAATTGTCATTTGATCTGGTGACTAATATTTGAAATGTGAGCCTATTAAATGAGAAGTACAATTATTGAAAACATGTTCAATCTGGATATACAAAAAAGATAGACACATATAAACCCATACATATACACACAAACACACACACACACCACGTTTAAATGATGGTCGATTTCATCAATACGTTTATTGCAACAAGCCATTTCAATATGATAGAATTGTAGACTACAGAGTATACAAGGTGTGGCAATATAAAAATCCGTTACTTAACATATACTGGGGCAACAACAATATAAAATTACAATATGCATATCAGTGTGTTAATGCTAGTAAAACTTTAATGAATATTGCTTCTTTTTTACAGTATTATTATAGCAGATATAAAAAAATCTGAAGTAGCCTACACTCAACTTTACTATAAGTAAACATGATAACAAACTCGTCAACCACAAACTGATGTACTGTGTTGCTTTAATTTAAATAAATATTTATCATTTCTTTATATTCGGAAGTAATAATACTATTAGTCGTAAGAATCGTAATCAGTTCTGAATATGACATATTATGCAAATTATTGAACAGAGGGCCTGAAACTCATCGGGCTCGTTCTGTTCTCAGCCAGAGCTGTCAGACTGTTTATTCCATTGGTGTATCTAAATTCAACTTCAGATTTTAAGTTTATTAGTAATCTACATAAATGCAGATAGAGAAGTATCCTTTACTTCTATAGTTTCAAGTATGATTTGACAGAAAACTTTGTCTATTTCAAGATGATTGACTCGAAAACAGATATAATGTGATCAAGGGTTTCTAACTCTACTAGGCACAGAATTTGCATTCTTCGTTTCAAGTCAAATATAGCTTCCATTTATAATAGTTAAGTAAATAAATTCTAATATATGTTCTACATATATCTTCTCTTTGAACATATAGTATTCTTTACAAATGTGAATACAGTTAGAATGCTATTAAAATAAAATCTGTGATTCATAAAGATAATGTGAGTCATAAACACAAAAAATTCTACATCTAGTATTAATTATTGTTCGATGATGCAATGCAACAATCAAAATTCAGATTACATTTCGTTAGACAAATACATCATTTAATGGAAAGCGTTGAAACTATGCGTTTATTGGCGATGACTTTTTATACGTAAGAATTTACTCTTCTTTCATCTCATATTAAGTCATTAAATCATTTCAATTTTTTTCATCAAACCTCTAAAGATCAATTTTCTTGGTCAATTTACTTAAAAAAAATTGAAATCAATATAAAGAATGTAAATTAATATGCACACACAAATCCGACAAGTGTAGTTTAGGAAAAATAAATATTGCCTAAAAAGTTATTTTCCAGTCATGCATAATTGCTCTCAAACATTACAGCACATCTAAATTCTCAAGTCTGTTTTTGAGTAAAATATGAATTTGATCCATCGAAGATTGTTAAACGTAGCGTCTACGCAACCTTTTGAGTACGCACTCACCCACCCACGCACAAACAGACATCATCGAAAAAACTTCATAAAAGAACATTGGGGACCCATGTAATGTAACATGTAATTCGGACAATATCTTAAAATAGAATTTTCACGAATACCATAGATTCCTTATAGAAAATTAAAAAAAAATAACGTACATTTTAATATATTAATAATTAAATATATATTTAATAATGCATATTGTTCATCAGTTCCTTTCCATGATGGATAACGTCCGAAACCGGCCTGACAACTCCATCAGCATTATACGTGATATGACGGTTTGTTCTATTTCTAATTTTAATTTTATTAACCATTTACAATCAACATTCATGTTTTACATTTCTAATTAATTGTTGTTGTTTACATTGTTAAGTAGATTTAATGCAATGATTTCTATTTTACGACAAAAGCCCAACTCTATACTTTTTATCTACTATATATATGTGTAATGAACCAATATTACTAAGCAAGATCACATTTTATATTTGAAAACAAATTTATTTAATTAATTTTTAAACGTTGTTAAGAACAAAGTAAACATGTTTAACTACTTGGTTACAAGTTACACTATTGGCAGATTAATAAAGGATGTTTGGTTACAATATGAAAGGAATGAAGAGAGTTGTTTTCCCGTCATAATAAAAAGGTTCGTTAGGCAAGTGGACGTGTCAGTGTACTGTTCTCTCTGAGCAAGGGACATTTGTATACCTCCATTTGTTAACTTGTTTATTCTGTAGAGTTCACAAACGAAGGGGAGAAATGTAGTAGCAGATCTGCCAACATATTAACGTGACGACACAGAACACACTTCCTCAATTACTAACCTTCTGAACTCTTCATTCACTTAGTATGTTTTTTTGTGTTACAAAACGAAAATTTAATTCTGTTTCAAAAAAATACATAGTATATTGTTCTTTATCAGTTCATTATTAGGAAAGCAATTTTTAATATAGTTGAGTTGAGCAGATCAAAAATTCAGTCGACGGAGGGAGAGTATGATCTCACATCCTGAATAAATTTGCCATGCAGGGGCATATATTGCATTTCTTTGGTCAAGACGAGAAAAAAAAAAGAACAGACACGTGTTGTGGAATTTAATAGCTTACAACAGCATATATGTTGAGACTGATATAAGCTAAGCAACAAATGTTAACATTCATTGAACTGAATAAGAAAAGTTGCTAGTGACATGTTTGTTTCCTAGATTTATAAAATAGGGATCTTATTAGAAATAGTTTCTAAAACTTGTAGTTTGTAGAAAATTTTTTTATAGGAATAGTCAAAATAACCCGTTTAAATGACAAAATAGAAAGAAAATAATGATCGCTGTATATTATTTTGTTTACTATGATGATATCATTGTGCTCATGTTAGTAATGCTCTAATGAATATTGTTCAGTATATGCCGGTTTTGAAGTTCTACGATTTTCAAACCTAATGGGACTTTCAAATAATATACATTTGTTTGCACAATATTGTATTATGAAATATAATTCACATTATAATAACATTCACACAATTATATTTAAATATTTGAATACTGCGGAAGAGATACTTTCTGATATATATATCAATGATCAAACCACAATAAGAGATGGGAAAACAAGACTAAGATCTTTCAACCGTAACAAGCGGTCTTCGTCAGAGTCAAAAACCCAACTGCTAAAAACCCAACAGTTGGGTTTTTGACTCTGACGAAGACCGCTTGTTACGGTTGAAAGATCTTAGTCTTGTTTTCCCATTTTTCTTTTTCCCATTTTCTTATTGTGGTTTGATCATATATATATATATATATATATTACTCTTTTTATTAGAAAATAATGGTAATACTCGTATTTAACATGTTAAACAGTTTTGTTAATAATGTTCTGTTTGTTTATTTTTATAACTAAAATTATTCTCTTTTGACATACTTCATTTGTGTTAAAACATTACTTTTTTTTACTGATATCATTCATATTTTTACTCGAATTTGCACATTTAAATCATCTTTCACTGAATAATTAAATGTTAATCTATCATACCTCAAATATAAGAGTATGTTACACAATGACATGCATGCTTCCACGTTTTCAATTACCTGCAACAAAAAAACAGAAACATATATTTATATGTTTGCAAACTCAAAAGTCTAATAATAATAATAATAATAATAATTATCAACTTGTCAATCATGGTAAAAAAATTCGAAAAATTGTAAGTCTTCAAAAAAAAAAGAATATCGTCTCTGTCAGAGGTTTACTGACACAGTACTTCTCTCAATATCATACTAATCATTTTTCCTGTATCTTCACTGTGGTTTGAGCGTTAATATATATATATATATATATATATATATAGATTCTTTCTTAACAAAACAAGAACTAATCATTCGGAAATAGTATCAAAGATATTAGTAATATAAAATAAAACTATGAAATGTTCCAAGAAATGACTTCAACTGAAAAAATCACTTATTAATAATTTTCCATATGAGAATTAGCTACACATGTTTAATGTTACATAGGCATATATTCCATTTATTATGGAATAGAAATATTTTTTTTAGAAGAAATTTTTATTTCGAGGATTTTTTTTTATTATAATCATTCTTTTTGAATAATTTTTTCCATTAATGATTTTACTATTACATTTGAATGAAAATGACATAATATAGTTTATTTCCTTGTGTACAAGCAATACTTTGAATGGTTATCAGTAACTTATTTTGCAATGAACAAAGGAAATTTTTGGTGACTAAGGTAAGTAAGTAAATACTCCTAGTTAAACGACCACAATTTTAAAGTGTATAATATATTAAATAGGTTATTTTATTTACAAATATATATAATTACTAGAATAGATTATTTTTGTTGAATTATAAAGTATTTATACTTTTTTATTGGTAAAAAATTAATTGTAGCTATTATATCATTTTTAAAAAGCTTAATACGCTTGATTAGTAGAGAGTTTCTGTAGTACCTGATTTAAACAAGCTCGTCCTAGACGAATGGAATAATTAATAAAAAGTACATACCGTGGCTAAAGGTTAGTTGGTTTTTTGAATATTCAAGCACTTGGCATTTGAATATCTGTAAATAAACAATGAAACTTTAATGGATTAAAATAAATAATGAGCAAAGAATTCTTTTGAAGAAGAGTAAGTTATTAGTTTAAAGTTGCCCTAAAACGTAATAATAGGGTACATTTTCAATTTTATAAGCAATATGGAAATTCATTTATTTGAAAAGGATGTTGTTTTATTTAAAAGTGTATAGCAAGATCGTTCTGTGATCGCTTCGGTGGTTGAGTTAGAGTTTGAAACAAGATTCGGTAGAGGATGGAGATTACTGCATATTACTGACTACTCCAGTAATATACTGGAGTAGACCAAATTAGTCCATCTTCTTATCTAACATGTTATCTATTACGTAGTTTGATCTCTATTTTGCCTAATATTAATTTACAATATTAATTTAAAAATATTATGATTAATGAGGAATAGAAAGCATAAGTCTAACCCTACTATAAGAATATAATCACACAACGAGTTTCGAACAGCTAGGGTTTATCGGCAGGTTACCGTCATTCAACATCATCTTATTGAATAGTGTATATCATCTTAGTGTATATTTCTTTTCAAATTGTAATTCTTTGTTAACACTATTCGAAAGGATATTTGAAATTCTTTCTGTTTTATTTTGAATGATTTGCATATCTTTGTTAAAATCGCCAATTATTTGTTTATTCGTCATTACTTGATTTTCCACATTGTGGCTTAAGTGGTAAGAATTTGATTCTATTTTGCTTATTACTTTGTCATAATGCTCCTTATCTCGGGCATCCATGTTACCAGTTAACCAACTGATGGCTGTGCCTAGACCATTTATTAGTCCTCTTTTAATTCTAGTTGGAGGTAAAATTCTGTTGATTAATATGTAATCTAGTTTGTTTAAAATGTAACTTATATGTTGCTGTAGAGTATTAGAATCGTGTCTAGTTGTGTTTGGTAATATTTCATTAATTATTCTGTCAATTTTATTAACTTCCGTCTGAAGTGTTAGAATGTTAATCGAGTTTATATAAGTGTGGTAGTCTTCTATCCTGTAGGAGTCTTGGATTTTAATTGGGATTATTCCAGGTCCTGCTGTTAAGTCAGTCAGTTTGTAAGCTTGTGCCAGGCTGAGAAGAGTAAGGACTGTTATCACTATTTCCTTCATCATTGTCTGCCTGAACAGAGATAGAGTCAGAATTATTCCTTTCATATTTACGAGGTCTCTTAATTTGACTTGGATGCACTTTAGTGAATTTTCTTTTCGTTATTATCCGATTTTTACTTTTACTATACGTAGTAGCTCTATATTTAGGTTTGTTTTTTTGATTTACTGTTAGTTTAAACATATATTTTACCTTCAGGAATTACAATTTCTTCTCTTTGTTTATTTAGGTTATTAGTTTGCTCGGATTTTTCAGTATCTATTAAATTTTTTATACAATTATTTATAGCAACTTTGTCTTTATGAAATTGTTCGATTTGGGCAGTCAAAAGGGCATCTGAAGTTTCTTTGTTTGTTTTGCCGAACGTGATTTCGTTTGGTGTTAATTTTAGTGTTTTATTCGGTGTATTATTAAATGCAATGAGAGCAAGTTCAAGAGTTTCATTTAAAGATAGTTTGTCCGGAGATTTTTCGACAGTGATAAGATTCATGGGTTCAATTAGTGTATTGTGTGCGCGATTAATTAATCCATTTGAATTAGAATGATTTGGCGTTGTGTAGTTAATTTTAACGTTATGATAAGATAAAAAGTTTTCTAGACCTTTGTTTAGGAATTCTGGACCATTATCACATTGTAATGTGTCTGGGGTAGGGAAATGACAAAAGTAATTTCTGAGGCATTTAATTATTTCTTGGCCAGTTGTGTTTTGTGGTATATAACCATACAGTTTCTTCGAAAAACAGTCGATTATTGTAAATATTTTTACATTTTTGTAATATAAAACGTCAATTTGAATAGCATTGAAAGGGGCTTCTGGTGTAGGTGTGACTTGAAGTTTTGGTTTCGGGGGATTTCTATCATATTTAATTTGTTTACAAGTATCGCAATTATTAACATATTCGGTAATGTGGGTTAACATTCGAGGCCAATAACAAAATTTTCTAAGGTTGAAGTAAACGTCGTTAATTCCTCTGTGCCAAGTGTATCCGTTGTGCTGGTTTAGTATCTTTTCTTTTTGTAAGTCTAAGTTTTCGATGTCCTCTACGACTTTAAAGTATCTTTTTATTTTAATTGTTTGAAAATTATTTTCAATGATTGTTTGAAATTTAATAAACGTTTTATCTAGGATTTCATTTATTATTCCCGACGTTGTATCTGAACAATACACACCGTAGGTAGTGTTTGGTCGGAGGTACTCTAAACATAGATTTTTTAAATCATCAGATGCAGTGTGATCTGTGTACAGATGGTATCTTTTTTTGTTAGAATGTATTGTTTGTACATGACTGTCTGAGGGCTTTCCTCTTTTGATTATTATTTGGTTATTTTCTACATTGAGTATTTTGTTCGGGTCGTCAACAATAAATATTATGTCTGTTGAGCTTTCTTGTGAGTGTTGTGTAATTAAGCTTTCCTTTTCGTCTAAACTTTGTTCGTTATTGTCATATTGAGTTTGGGATTCCTTACTTGTGGTAGGACAAGATTCTATGTTTGATTCTGCTAAATTTAATTCGTGAGTGATTCGGGAAAGAGCATCTGCAACAACGTTCGTTTTTCCCTTAATGTATTTAATTTCCAAATCATAATCTGCTAATTGGCATTTCCATCTTAAAATTTTTGCACTTGAATTTTTCATATTATGAATATATTGAAGGGGCCGGTGATCTGAATTGATTAATGTTTTTTTACCATATATATACGGTCGGAAATAGTTACATGCCCATACAATGGCTAATAACTCTTTTTCAATCGTACTTAATTTTTCCTCATGTTTATTGAGAGTTCGGGAAGCGTAAGAGATTGGCAAATCGTTTCCATTAAATTTTTGTGATAATACGGCACCGATTGCAAAGTTTGAGGCGTCTGTTGTTAGAGTAAATTGTTTGTCAAAGTCAGGTAATTGTAAAATAGGTTCGTTCTGTAATAAAGATTTTAATGTCTCAAAAGATTTTATATATTCAGGATTTTTAATGTCTATATGTGTGTCTGTGCGTAACATAGTAGTCAAAGGTTTGGCTATTTTGGCGTAATCGGGTATCATTTTTCGATAATATCCTGTGAGTCCTAAAAATTGTTTTATTTGTTTTTGTGTTTTAGGAATAGGGAATTTTTTGATAGCTTGTAACTTTAAGGGGTTTGGCCTAATGCCTTCTTTAGAAATAATATGTCCTAAGAATAGCAATTCTCTTTTGAAAAATTCTGTTTTATCTAATTGTATCTTTAAGTTATGTTTCCTTAATATGTCGAGAACCGATTTTATATGTTTCAAATGTTCTGTAAGGTTGTCAGAAAAAATTATAATATCGTCCATATATACTAATATATTAGGTAGATTCGAGAACAAAGTATTCATGGCTCTTTGGAATGTCGGTGGGGCGTTTTTTAATCCGAATGGCATACGTAAAATCTCATAATGACCTTTCTCAGTGCTGAAGGCTGATTTAGGAATAGAATAGTCTTCCATTTAAATTTGATGGAATCCGGAGGCTAGGTGGACTAAAGTAGGTGGCTCTCCCTATTTTTCCGAATAAGTCTTCAATATTTGGAATTGGAAACTTGTCGTCTATTGTTTTTTCATTTAGTTTTCGATAATCAATAACCATCCTAATTTTAAGTTTTCCCGATGCGTCTAATTTTTTGGTACTACCCAGATAGGGCTATTATAAGGGGAATTAGAGGGGTGAATAATTTTATTTTCAAGTAGTTTTTCAATTTCGATTTCTACGTCTTTTTTAAAATGTTGTGGATACCTATAATTTCGTGAGTATACAGGGTTATCGTCTTTTGTTCTGATTTTGTGTTTAAGTACATTTGTTGATGTTAGTAGGTCTTTATCACGTTTAATTATTTCAGGGTAAGATTGAACTAGTGCAATGATTTTGGCTTTTTCTTCAGTGTTCATGTGTTCTGTTCTTAATAGTTTTGGTACTTGTTGCCTTACTTCACTTAGACTAATATCATTGTTACAGTGATTAAATTTTGGAATTTCAAAGTCCTCGTCTATGTCCATAGGTTTAGGTATAATAGTCATACATTCTTGGCTTTCTATTGCGACTTTTGCTATTTTATCTTTTACTGAGTAGAGACCTTCAAGTCTTTAATTCTATAGTTATCTTTACCGTTTATAATTACTTCTTTCTTATTTGTTTCGATTGGTAGTTCTATGAAATTTAAACCCGTACGTAGTGAGATATTAATATTTGATTTAATTGGAAGTTTTACTAAGTTTGACTCTAAATGGTTGTTTTTAAAATTAATATTCATATTGTGTTCTTTCATTGATTTGTGGCAAAGTAAGATGTCGTATTTATTAGAAAAATTAAATATATATGCTTTCATTAGCGAAGGCTTATTAAAAATTTTTGTTGTGTTTATAATGATATATTCTGTATCTTCCTTAGTTCCGGCAGGGGTTGTAACAGTGAAATTTTCTTTATACGGGGAAATATTTGGGTGTACTATTCTCGGGTTAACATAATTATTTTCTGATCCCGTATCTATTAACCATTACCGATTTTTTTCATCAATAATATAAGGGAGCGATTTACTTGTTACATTTAATTCAAAATTGTGATTCTTTTGGGTCTTACACAACTCATTTGATTGTTGCCTTATCCTAAAAAATCTTCCTCTAATTGTTCGTTTCTTCTAGGGTTTTCTTTGTGTCTGTCTTTATACTGAATAACTGAATTTTGTTGATCTGTCAAGTGTTTAATTTGTTCTTCTAATTGTTTTATTATCTCGTCTTTTTTTGTGTCGATATATGTTAGTTCATGTGTTTGGCTAGGTCTTGGGTGAACACTGCTCACGGTTCGCATGGAAACTGTATTAGAGTCGTTTAAAGGAGGTTGATGTGATTTACTTGGATAGTGCGGACCTCGATGTTGATTTTGTGAATAGTTAAATGGTTGAGACGAAAATTGTCGATTTTTGAAATTGTGTGAATTAGGTTTTGGGACGTACTGAGCGCGATATTGGGGTTGTTCGTTGTTAAAGTGTGGGTGCGAATAAAAGCGGGTGCTATAATTATTCTTATAATTTTGTGACGTTTTATGAAAATGTTTATTCGTATGTGGAATCGTATTTTTCCTCTTATTTTTATGTATTGAATCTAAAATAAACTGGCATTTCGTAAATAAAATTTTTCTAAAGTCATCTAGATTTTCCGGACTTTGGGTTATAATAAAGTTAGACAATTGTGGGTCATATTCGCTATATAATTGGTAAATTATTTCCTTTTCTGTTTGTATCATTAATTCTTTCAATATGTCTACAGATAATCCATCAATTGAATACCGGTTATATATTAAGTGTCTAAGGTTTTCGAGTCTATTTAAAAAATCAAAAGCTGATTCTGAAAAGTGCATTTTTGATCTATATATTTCTGCCTTAAGTGATTCAATGGTTCTAGAGTCTGAAAATTGGTTTTTTAAGAGAGTTAATAATTCCGTTACAATATTTACGTCTTTCGATAAAATTAAATTTTCCGCTGATCCCTGTAATCTAGCTTTAATTTTGTTTAATAATTTCACGTAATTTATAAGGTGACTCGTGTTCTTTTGGTCACATACTAGGGTATATACTGACTCGACAGTTTTAATGAAACTAATTAATTTAGTGGGGTTCCCGTCGTAAGTCGGTATGTGGTCATAGTCTTCGCGAGTGATGTTGTAAGTATATTTTTCGGTCATGTTGTTTGTCTTTTGTGTAGTAAGTGTTGGTTGTTTTCACAAAGTGTAAATTTGTACACAGTTCTAAAGCAAATCAAATGAAGAGAACAAAAAAAATTCAAAATAGAAAAAATAGAAAAATCGTAATGATATGTGCGACAAAAATATGCAAATAGACAAAGAAAATAAATTCGATTAAACTGTTAATAATAAAAAAAAATATTAAATATTCAACTATCGCTATCAGTGATAGCGGCAGAGTATTTCCGACGACGGGGTGGGTGAGTCTCCAAGGGCGACTGCGAGTAACGTGTATCCGCTGGTGTTTCCGTTGGCTGTGATGGAAGTTTCCAATAGCTGTTGGAGAATTCTTATAAATTAATAATTGTATAACTCTAACTCTATAACTCTCTGAGCAGAGAAAACGAACTTCTGACCTAGCCTCGGAGGTCAGTAAGTCATTTATACATAAATTCGACAACAGTACCAAAATTACAGAATAAATCTATAATTATGAAAGGCATACAACACTTTTAATTAAATTATAAACTGCCAGCAACTTCTCAGAAATATAATCGGTAGACATTTATACAATGACATAGACCAAGACTAGATGTTTTACAGAGGTAATGTAGAAGTGTTTTTGTATAAATTGCTACATTTGTAAATTTTGAATAACTATAATGATAATCACTTTTGAATATTGGGGAAAAGCTTGGTATAGTAACCTCAAGTTCTACATGAGAATAAAGCTATATTGTTGAATGTGTGTTTCAACCTGCTGTCTCTACATACATCATCCACTTTTACGAAGAAGATAGATAACTCTTCTTTTAAAAAGTATGGAACTATACAAAACTGGTGAAATTGAAAAATCATGCAAGAAGTACAGAATTTTTTACCATGAAAATGAAAAAGAAATATACTTTTGACCATAAAATGATATCCTTAATTTAAAATGACCAATAAGTAGGATATTAAAAAAATGACAGAAATAGTGAAAAAATAAATGTTTGTTCACACTTATTAGTCGTGTGAAAGTGATTGGTATACTCTTGCCTAGGGATTTGTCACCCCATCCTGGTGATGACAGACCATCAACACTGAGTCACGAACACTCCCTGCTAATCAACTCATCTTTCAACCCTCCTGCCCTTAAACCATCATCAAATATGGCCCTTTGGCCATTCATTATTGACTGCTTATCATTTGTTTTTTATCATTTATTTTTAGAAGTAAAATCAGCCTTAATTAATTTATTAAATATATTGTTTATTAATAAATTTGAAAATATTAGTTGATGTTCTTTTGCATATTTTTATTTTTCAAATTAATATGTTTGAATTAAAGTTAAAGAGATGGCAATCCATGGTCCTATGAGCAGAGAAAACGAACTTCTGACCAAGCCTCGGAGGTCGGTAAGTCATTTCTAGTAATACTAGCCCATATTACTGGATATTATTAATATAAGCTAGCAGTGTCACTTAAATTTGTTTTTAGATCGAGCTAACATTGCTCATTTTACTCGTAATACAAAGCAATTTTTAGCATTGAAATAAATATGAAAATAAATAATCTGTTTGAAGCTCAAAATTACTGTTTTTAAATTTATTTGTTAAAGAGAAAAGGTGCAATTAGAAAAGAATAAACAATGCTTTACATGTAATGTGAATAATGAAATGCATGAAGAAATAGAGTCATGTTTTATTAATATGCTTAAATTAAAACTGAGACCATCTAGGCATGAGGAAAACGGTCGCTTGTACTACGGATTTTTACTCGTCGAATGAGACGAGAATTTTTGTAAATTGCTGCTTGTAAAGCAAATTGCTCATACAATGAGCGACTCGTACTACGAGGTTCTACTGTGTTTAAAGAAATGGCTTAGCTAGTCTTAGAGGAACTTTATAAAACAGTCAAGTGAAAAGCATGTTAGTAACAGTATAAAGTGTTAATATTGAGAATTAGTATGTTCAAAATTAAAAATAGAAAAAATAATTCAAATTAGTATATTTTATACACAATATTAAATAATTCTAACTTCTTTATTGTTATTAATATTATTTACTTTTATCTACTGATATACATTTTAATAAAAAAATGTATCGCTTTAATCGATCTATGCTTTAAATTTATTGTTCGTTTTTTCTGTGTCCCGAACTGAAGTAAGGTGTGATACAGTAGAAGATGGTTTATTGCCGTAATACTGGATTTTAACAGATAGGTTGAAAATGAGGTGTATGATATCGTTTGGCGGGGGAACAAAACCGCCTACCCAAGGCACGTAGAACGTCAAGTATTATTGAAGACCTAAGTCTCTTTAGCCTAAGAGAATAAAAGTTATATTTTCTCTGTACAATTAGACAATAACTTAGGGCACATATAAGTTAAATTTGAATTAATTACACCTTAAGCTACATTTTCCATTACTAGAATAGCACTGTCGTTGAATTCCGCTGGGTATGAGAATCAAAAACAAAAAAACACATTTTCAGAATTCTACTACTTTAAATCATCATTGCTTGAACGCTTATAATTTTTATATTCAAGAAATAAAGTTTAATCAAAATTCCATTTTACAATATTGCAAACAAAATTGTTGTTAAATTTTTTGATCAAAAATATTTTGGCAGTCAAGTAATTAATGATGATTTTCTAGGTACAGTAAAACTTGCACTATGGTACTCATATTGAATTCACACATAAGTAAGACTAATGTTTTCTGCAAACAGGATGTAAATTTTTAGGGCTCAAGACTGTTAAAAAAAGTTGCTCATTAAAAAAATATATTCTATAGAAAGTTAAGTGGCATTCTTTATACCAAAGAGGTAAAATTTAAAGAAAATATTATTTCTATCCCTGCACCTAAAAAGTCAATGCAGTTTAAAAAATGTGTGTCTATGAATGAATAGCCGTCTCATAACAGAGTACAGTGCTATAATTTTTGACAAAGGGAAAGAAGTTTGATCTTATAAAGAACTGTCAAATAACAAAATTCCGAGGATAAAAATTTTATAAAGGATCAAAAAAAAAACATAATTCAAAATTAAAAATATTCTTTGAAGAAATTTGAATAAACCTATCCTACATATGAATCAGAGACATATAAAAAAAGAAAACCTAGTATGACTATTTTAGCTATAATTTTGTTAATATATAGATTCATAAATTGTGAAAAAACTATTTATAATAACCAATAGTGAATGTATTGACACAGAGGGTTATTAAAGTAAATTCCTAATTATCAAATTAAATTTATATTGTATATAAGAGAATGAATATTAATTACTTTCGTTATTCATTAGCTATTGATTAGTCAAAGTGTATCAAAGTATGCTTTTAAATCAACATTAAAGTTAGCTGCTTTGATTTACTGCACATTTTTTGTATAGATCAACTGAAGAAAAGTTTCTAAGAATTTTAATTATGGATGCTCTTGTTAATTACAAGCAACTCTTTTATAAAAAAAATGAAAAAAAAAAGCCTAACAGGGATACACAAAAAAATGGAAGCAAGGCAAACACTTCTGTTTTCAAAGGAATCTTTTTTTTCTTGAAAAATGTTATTTATTTTAATATAAGGTGACAAAATATAGAGATCAAATAGAAATAAAAAAAAAAAGGTTTGAATTTGATTTAATATTTATTATAATCTACAAGTAACGCTTTAAAATGTATCTCCTTGATAATATTATTTAATTTTTTCCTAATGAGTTAATTAATTCAAAAGATCATCCGTCTGTTATGTATGACTTATTACAAAGACATAAGATATTACTACATGTTAAATATCTGACTTAAATTAAAATATTCAGTATTATAGTTATTGCAACATAAATCCATTTTTGCATGCTAGTTTTAATATTTTTCTCTAGATTACATTGTCATAACTAGTACATAAAGTCCATTAAAACAAAGCAGTATTCTCAGTTCTATCTAAACTAGCTACTATAATATAATGGTATCACGTGTAAAACGTTACCAAATGACCATTATGTGATCATTTAGTAACATAAAAGTGGACCTTTCGTGGTGATTGGAAATTAAAATAAATAATGATTGCATACCAGTTATTGTTTTAATTGTATACCTTAACAATTGTATGTAATTGTTTCCACCAGTGTACATAGCATTATCATTTATTAGGACTGAATCCAATTAAAAAAGAGAAAAGACTGCTTTGGGAGTTGGTACCAGAATTGTTTAAAACAACTAAATTGTTACCATTAGTTTACAATAGAACAGGCCTCCAAAGGAAACTTTAAATAATTACTAGCAGCTTGTATTGACTTTGTGGAGCAAAATACGAAATATATTAATTGACGGTTTTAGTTTGATTAAAATGCTGATATATCCGGTTTTTATTTCTATTTTGCAGAGTATATGTTCAATTCTAAATGAATTTGAATTTTTAAACAAAAAAATTGCAAAGTAGAAAACAAAAAAGCTATATACATCACATTAAATGATAAAAAGCTACCAATAGATTTATATTTTTAACCTGTAACTCCAAAAAAAATTGTTTAACAATTAATAATAATCCAGTAGTAATGATCATTAACAACACGAATGAATGGTAAAAAAAAAATCAAAATTTTTGTCTTTAAAAAAACTTCTAAAGCTGCAGTTAGAGGGAAGTAGGAAGTTGGAGAGAAATAGTATATTTACTAATGATTAACTAGCAGATCGTATAAGAAAATTTAGGAAATTTTGAGGCCTTACTTTCTATTTAAGTCGTATTGCATAATATACTATTGTTAAAACTGTTAATATCTACTTATTTTACCAACGATTTACAGCTTTAGTTTACATAAAAATGTTTAAGTGTTGTAGGAGTAGTAATTTGTTAAACAAACTAAGGAATTGAAATAACAATCATTATATTCCATAATCGAAATAAGAATATAGTTTTAAATATTTATCATAAGGATTAATTAAAAATTATGTACAGCTTCATAGATATTAGTGGAATAAAGGTATGTCTACTAACATATAAAAGAGATGAAATTAAGTAATTATTTGCGTTGTAATTCTTATTTTATAGCTTCTATAAGATATACAGTGTTATTGAAGTATTTCACCAGGTTAAAATTATTTTATCAACTTTTCAAAAAAACAAAATAGTAATTCAATTGAACTTGAATGAAATAAAATAGGTTTTTACATGTTTTTTCTGTAGTCTGTGTATTTTTTTAAAAAATACTTTTTTAAAAAATCATATCTCTTTTGATAAAAAGCTCTCAACATGATTTGTAATAAAATTTTATAAATATAATTATTTATAATTATTCTAATTATGTAATTAGATATAATTATACGAGTATATAATTTATATATAATATATATTATATATAATATAGATATAATTATATAATTATTCTAATTCTTTTTTAAACATTTTACCAGCAAAAAACCAGTTCTATAAGAAAAAAATAAGTTCATTTTTTATTCAGCTTAAAAAATCTATTACTGGTTTTGTAATTATATAAATCCTAAAAGTATTATTAATAATATTACGCATGAACTTGTACATCTAGACATTATTTACTGTACTATTACTTAGTAGGTTTTAAAAAAGCATAATTTATTACTGTAATAATTCAAATAACACAAACTGGAAAAAATTTCAGTTCAATTTCTGAACGAGTGTGTGAAATAATTTAAGGGCAACCAGACAGTATTAACATACTGTGTAACAACAATATTGCAAATTTATTTATATAACACAGTATTTTGTAGAATACTAGTATAAATATATACGTTACAAAATAAATGTTGCAGGAAATTATGGAGAAAGATAAAAATAGAATTCCAATTTCAAAAATGATATTCCATTAATAATTACTGACGTAGATATCATTTATGGGATTTAAAATTCTGATAAAAATGAATAGGAAAAAATCAAATACAGTCCGAGGTTAAAATCGAATAGCGATTGAAGAGCTATAATCCTTGAGATAAGAAAAATAGAGACCGGACAGGGGCTAGCAGATATATAGCACAAAGGACGAAAAGAGACAGAACTAAACGGCCAAACAAGAACTGCTTGAATATGGATGAGGCAATGGAACCATCCAATTTGCATGCAAGTAATCTAACCCCTGATCGAGATAAGCCTAGTCTATGTACCACTAAAAAATCAACATACCGCTCTTAATTCTGACTCATTTTTCTAAAAGCTCATAATCTATATTGAGTTAATATAAATATGAAAATTTTACCAACTATCTAGAATTAATGATTTGGATTTACAAAAATTAGTATTATATTAGAATGTCATTTGTGAAAAATCATATTTTTTTTTAAAAAAAATCTCGTTTAGTTATGGAATAGGTTATTTGAACTTTGTTATCAAAGAAAAACATAATTTCGCATAGGAACTAGAGGTCCCTATGCCTGGTCTAAAACACAACCCAGGCCTGCTGGTATTAAAGCCCGACCCGGGTATTAAAGCCGAGTCGGGTATATATTGGCAACCAAGTAAATCTCGGTCATCTGTTTTATCAAAATTATTTATGTTTAACAAATAATCATTGGTTTAATATCTATACATCGTATTAGTATACATAATATATAAACATATATTTATTAAAAAATGTTAGCGAGAGAGAAGCCCAGGCCCAACCATACCCGAAAGTAGTAATTCATATTTTCGCTACAACCCGAACCGACATTTGGGCCTGGTCGGACTCGAGCTTAAGATCTTACCTCTAGTAGTGAGATTGAAATGATTTCATATGTAAAAATAAGGACTATTATCAATTCAACGATTTATTTTTATTTTTTAAATACAATATATTTCTGCTATAACAAAATTGATGCGTTCCTTTTTAATATATAATATTATACTAATTTAAAAAAAATTCATTTGTCATTTCCCGCAAAAAAAAGCTGTAATGGCTTCCTTCATTTTGTTTTCCTCCTAAAACAGCTTCACGTTGACTGAACTGTACAAGCTCATCGAATCAGTCTTCTTTCGCAGCAGCCTTACTAATGAGAGCAGTATACACAGTTATATTATCTGACACGGACAAAATCTTCCTCCTGATTTTCCACATCTCAATTTCTTCAATTTTGTCTTCACCTGTGTAACCAATTGCACACAAAACATTGGCATTCTGCGTGCTTTTCTTTTATAAAAATTCCAGCAGACAGCTGTATCGGACCACAATTTCAAAAAAAAACCTGCGGTCATTATCTTCAAGCACGATCACAGCTGTAGGAACTTCTTTGAAGCGTTTTCTCCTTTACTCAAATAATTGTCTTCTAAACTTTCAGTATCATCCAGGTGAATGAATGTTTTATAAATAAACATAATGTAGTCTGTCTTACATTTGTTTACTTCTTCTTGTATAGTAACACCGTATATAATTTATTTATTCCATACAATTTGATTGGGTTTCTTAAATAGTGCAAATGCTAAGAAAACGCATCATTTTTACTAATTTGAAATTTGATCTACTTCAAAATATATAAAATAGTCAAACGAAAAAAAATTTCAAAAATTTATAACGCAGGCCCAATTAATTCATTTATTTTTTCAGTACAATTTAAACTTTTTGAGTATACAATTTCTATTTATAACCAAAAATTTAAAAATATGCTAATAATATGATTGTAACAACATTATTTATTTGTTGTATGTTATTCTTCTATTTTTATACAAACAATATTGGTGAGGGACAAATTTTGAATAAAAAAAAAACTTTTTTTTAATATGTAAATTACTCTTGCATAAAAATTAATTAAAATGTAAAATTAGAAACCAAATAGTGATTCTATTTACTTTTCATTCCAAAACCTCTTGAATGAATCTATTTTACATTGATGATACTTACTGAATTTCTTGAAAAACCAAATATTTATATAAATTTAGATGATGTCAATGATAATTAATCTCTAAAATGTATGCAATGCAGTTAGTCTGTTATTGCCTGCTTAGTAATCAAACATTTGATGAAGATAAATTTTCTAATTACACCCATTAATAAAATGCATTTTAGTGTTTGTTTCAGTGATGAAAGAAAAGGAACTAAACAAATTTCTAAAGAAAAAGTTAATATTTTGTGTTTTATTTTGATTTTCTTTAAAGGATAAATTGATTTTAAATATTATCAATTTCTTGTTGAATCTTGATGTTTTTTACAGCATCCATATGATGAGATCAGAATTAGCACGGCTACAGCAATTATTACAGTTTAGCACAAACAAGATATTCATTTCCTGTAAAGAAACTTATGTAGTGAACTTATATGTGAAGCAAGCAGGGGAAAAGAAAGAGTAAGATTTTTTTTTTTATTAAAGCCATCCCATCATATTTACCAATAATCAAGAGTGGAGGTTCAGCTGGCCATGTACAAGGCGTTTGCAAAATAGGGACTGGCATATTGTCCTTTTACCACTTCTTATGCCAAAGATACTTTACATGGCGGGATGCTAATCATAACTGGTTTTTTAAATTGCCTCTTGTCTTGAAAAATAAATACTTGGTTAACTTATTTAAACCTTTGATGTTTATGTGACCATGAAAAAGTAGAATTTTAAGATCACACACCAGGAGTACTTTATAAGAAATACTACAGAACCTATGAGTTCAGAATAAATCGTTATATGGAGCAAGGTCACAATTTATATCACAAAAACGCACTCTGTGCATTAAAATTTACAAGTCATGTGAACTCATAGTTGCATTATATAAAGGAAATATGATCTCTTGCACAATTGAACAGTGGCTCACAAGAACCAGATAAGTACTTATGACTCCATGTACCAAAAGTCAAAAACTAGTATTCATTTTTATGCAATAAAGCCCATGATTTTCTCATCAATCGTCTTCACAAGATTATTTTTTTCAGCATTGTCCTGCTCCAATTGTTACAATGGACTTATTAAACATATAATATATATAATATACTTAAACATATAATATACTTATTAAACATATAAATTGTTAAATTGACTTATGAACATATAATATCACTCTCTTTTCTAAGTCAAGTAGTCTATAATATTGTGAAGCTTTTTTCCAAAGAAATACAAAATATATTGAAATGCAAGATAAAAAATGATATAATTCAACCAACTGGTATTTTATTTAGGCACATTTTGGTCCAAACGTATACAATTTTACTGGGCTGCTATAGAAAGACCAACAAAATTGTTATTATTGTAATAATTTTTTAAAGGATAAATTATCTTTATTTGCTTGGATGGTTTTTAGACGCTCTCAATTTGACCAATTCAGTGATTTCTTTCTTAAAATGCCTTATATTTTCGTTTTTAATAGCACCATTTAACTTTTATATGAAATAATTTATATCATAATTATTAAATAGTGTTATTAATTTGGTTAGTACATATAGTATAAGCACTTAGTTTAGATGGCGCATCCATATCTTAATCACTTTCTAATTTTTGTATAATTATTTATATGAAAACAAATTTAAAATGGGTTTGTAATTCAATACTAAAATAATTACATAATTGCATTATGAAGTAGGTATCACTGGCCGAAATCATTGGGAAATGCTTTTAATATTGTGAAATAGAATAAGTAAATTAGAGGTAGTCAGCAAGAAACTATTTAATGCAGACAGCGTTAAATTTAAATAAGGATCGTTTCCTTTTGTTTACATATATAGTATTCAGACTAAAGAACTAAAATAACGCAGTGTTTGCTCAATCTTTGATCTTCTAACCATTTATTTTCTCATTCCTTAAACACTTGTGTGTATTTAATAAATAGATTTAGCATTATGTTTGGGCATTTCATTAATTATAACTCCATACAAAAAAAATTGAATATGAAAACTAACAACGCGTTTCAAACACGTTGTGTTTTTCTTCAGGTTTACGTCTGCACACATTTGCAATCCTTCTAAGTCACTCCGTAGATTAACATCTCAAGTATATAAATGTAAACCTGAAGAAGAAGTGTTCGAAACGTGTTGTTAGTTTTCAGATTAAAGTTTTCTGTGAAGAGAAGTAATTATTGAATTCCCCAATGTGAGTAAATAGTACACTATAACAGGTTGCACAAGTAATGATTTAGCATGATATAATAATTATAGCATAGTGATAATAGCAGAATATTTCATTAGTACTATAGTATATTGGAATATGATGAAAGAAACTATCAATGTATAATTGAAAAAATAATTGAAGAAAAATATAGGTATACTCGTTATTGATTTTTTATTAAAACTTTAAAAAATTCATTTTAAATTTGAAGTCATTTTATAGGAAAGTAGAAAGGAATGTGAAGAAATGATATAATATGACTTTGATGTGATTGCTTTGGGTCTTTCATATCAGATGTGTGCCAGGCAGACGTGTGAAATCAAGGAAGGCAATATAGAGCCAACTCCAACCAATTCAGCTGACTTTTTCAATAACCACCTTGTCGTCTAACCGAAACGCTTGCATTTACAGCCAATATATCTAGATTATGGAAAATATTATTCCCTGTAAGACAAAACTCCTTCCCTGGAACCAATATTAAAATATTGATATCTGAGGAAAAAAAATACCTTTAGAGAAAAACGTTGAGAATTCCAGTCAATAAACTGAGTTTTACCTTACTGACATTGCCAAGTTATTTCTTACAACAGTTACCTGATTCTTTAATAAAATATTTATGAATAATAAAGTTTTCAATATTATTTTAAGATGCCTTTATTTGTTATACGTATTTTTTTATACCAATAATTATCACGAAATAATAATTCAAAAAACATCAAAAAAAGCATCAAATATGACCAATTTAAAAAACGAAAATCTTACATTAACATGATTAACTTTTCCACATAAATTGTAAACTATCATTAAACAAAATAACAACGAAAATCCAAGCTATTAAGGCAATAAGTTTCATTTCAGATAGGTTTACTTATACGTGGAACCTCTACATACATGCTACTCTATTACGAAAATCGAGATCGAGAGGTCTTTCGAGCAAAATTTGCTTACATACGAGAGAAAATTCAAGTTACGAAATTTCCAGAGGTTCCGCTAGGTGGCCAAGTTACGAAAATTTACAGATGCTCCGCTAGATTGCCAAGTTACGAGAATTTCCAGATGCTCCCGCTAGATTTAAGCTCTTTTAATGACACTTGCCTTACACATTTCCGTAACATTTTGAAAGGGAGGCAGAGACAAACCTCCTTGGATAAGTTTTTCTTAAAAAGACCTGTAGAAAGTGAAAGTGTTGCGATTCCAGCTAAAAGGGCAAAAGAAAGCGAAGAAAAGTAAAAACTGATACAGTAATGTTAAAAAGCAGAAAAAAGTGCATAAACAAATTAGTGCCGTTAAAAACTTAGTTTTTCATAAAGTTAACTTTAATTTTAAGTGGAAGTGCTCATAATAAATGCTCATAATAAACTCCCATTTTATTTCGTTAATATCATCTTATTTATCTTATTACTGCATTTTTATGTTCAGTCACTATTTGAATGTGTTTTTAGTAATCAGGAAGATGTGTTCATAGTTATTTAGGGTTAACTTGAATGATTTTGGGAGGCCGGGAACAAATTAATTGGTTTTCAGTTATTTCTTATGGGAAAAATTCACTCTAGATACGAGAAATTCTAGATACGAGCACGATCCGGGAACAAATTAATCTCGTATGTAGAGGTTCCACTGTACTTATTTTATCTTCTCTTTTACGTAAAAAATATTACAATAATTTTATATACCAGTAACATTTTTAAAAGTGGTCAGATTTGAAACATTTGTTGTTTTACACCACAAACTTACAAGATTACTTTAAGAGTTATTCTACCGGGAGATTGTGGTGTTGTTTGTTTGTCGAACAAGACAAGCATCGGAAACAATATTAAAAAAAATTAAAGATATTTTAATTATCTCTGATTTGTAGTTATTATCATTCAATAAACTTCCATTTGGTGCGGCCATATATATATATATATATATATTTGTAAAATTTGGAAGCAGTCCTTCTTTTAAGCATATTTCGTTGAACAGCTGACCGTATTTCGCTGATGTCATTTTCTTCACTAGTTTTTCAAGGTTTCTGAATACCTTCTTCTTTCCTTCATCCAAACGTTGGAGAATGTTAATTAAGTTATAACCGACATGTTTCGACTGGCTTCCAGTCATCTTCAGGGTGATTAATTAAACAAAGAGGAAAATTATTAGTCTTTGGAGTTGGTAATAAAACGCATTATATAGTAGAAGTTTGAAGTAGCTGCTCTTCGGCCTGATTCACAAGAGCAACTGACTGAGATGGGGTGGATGGTGGGGTGGGGGTACTGACAGTTAACGGTTTTTTCATCCAATCAGGCGCATATAGTTTAAGCACTCTCTCACTACTACCCGTTTGAATATTTATGTAGGTTTATTCTGTTTAATTATTATTGCTTCTGCGATTTGCAGCCGATTGAAGTTGTTTTTCTTTCTAATTATTTTTAGTTCCACTCACGAGTAGGTCTCTAGTTATTTTGGTATTATGCTGTCCTCTGAATGTTTCTTGGGACCGCCTATAGAAAGGTGCATGGTAAGTCTTCTCGACAGTGATGTAGTTGTCATCCCAATGTATGAATCGTTGCAGGGCTCACGGTCCCGATTTGACAGTTATTCATACACGAGATTAGACTCCTTCAGTTGAGAATCTTTAACCTTATTGCTATTTCTCATCACTAGGCTGCTTATGGTGGGGCTCGATAATAGTTATTAAGGCGACCTTATCCTCGGTGAGGTGCATTTTATTCTTCTTAATTATATCCTTGAGTACGCGTTCGTCTATTTTGTGGTCTTCCGAATACTGATTTTCGTAATAAAGGTTATGTGTTATGCCTGTTATATTGTATCGGTTTGACTGATGTGTTTCGAATTGAGATATTGTTTTAAAATATTGTCAAAGAGAGAGTTGAGTAGCCGTTGTTAATGAGGGATTGTTTTGTAAACTCGATGTCCTTCTGAAATAGTTTCAATTTGCTGTTGTTTTATAGACTCTATGTATCAAGGCTTTTATTGTTGAGTTCTTGTATTGTTGGGGCATTCACTGTTAAGCATTAAGATAAGGTGCAGAGTTTGTGGACTTCTTGTGAATTGATGTAGTAAGTTTTCGGTTATTGTATCTATCTTTACGTCGAGGAAGTTGAGTTTGTTATTGACAGCAATCTCTGAGGGAATTTGAGACCGGACTCGTCTTCAAAATCTCTTTAAGCTGTTGAGTTCATTCTGAATCTTTTACTACAACGAAACAGTCATCAACGTATCGGCATTAGATAGTGGGTCTTGTCCCGAGTTTATTCATAATCTGGTTCTCCATGTGACACATATAGAAGTTGCAAAGGTTACCCCAGTGGTGAGCCCATGGCAACACGTCAGTCTGAAGATATAAACTTCCGTCCACATGGGTAAAAGGATTTTGCGTCGTGCATGCATTGTAGAAGCTTTCAAGGATGGTTCGGCTGAGAGGTGTGAGGTTTAGTTGGTTGTTGTAGGCGTAATCACAGATTATTTTTATTGTTTCATTACCGGTACTTGGTAAAAGGGATTTACATCTAACGATGCTATAGATTATGAATAAACTCGGGACAAGACCCACTATTACTGCCGATACGTTGATGACTGTTTCGTTGTAGTAAAAGATCGAATGAACTCAACAGTTAAAGAGATTTTGAAGACGAGTCCGGTCTCAAATTCACCTCAGAGATTGCTGTCAATAACAAACTCAACTTCCTCGACGAAAGATAGATTACCATAACCGAAAACTTACTACATCAATATCACAAGAAGTCCACAACTAGCACCTTATCTTAATGCTAACAGTGAATGCCACAACAATACAAGAACTCAACAATAAAAGCCTTGATACATAGAGTCTATAAAAAACAGCAAATTGGAAAACTATTTCAGAAGGACATCGAGTTTACAAAACAATCCCTCATTAACAACGGCTACTCCAACTCTCTCTTTGACAATATTTTAAACAATATCTCAATTCGAAACCATCAGTCAAACGATAACCAAATAACAGGCATAAACATAACTTTATTACGAAATCAGTATTCGGAAGACCACAAAATAGCGAACGCGTACTCAAGGATATAATTAAGAAGAATATAAAATGCACCTCACCCGAGGATAAGGTCGCTTAATAACCTATTATCGGAGCCCCACCATAAGCAGCCTATGATGAGAAATAGCAATAAGGTTAAAGATTCTCAACTGAAGAGTCTAATCTCGTGTATGAATACACCTGTCAAATCGGGACCGTGACCCGCACGATTCATACATTGGGAGACAACTACACACTGTCGAGAAGACTTACCATGCACCTTCTATAGCGGTCCCAAGAAACATTCAGAGGACAAGCATAATACCAAATTAACTAGAGACCTACTCGTGAGTGGAACTAAATAATTTAGAAAAGAAAACAACTTCAATCGCTGCAAATCGCAGAAGCAATAATAATTAAACAGATAAACCTACAATAAATATTCAAACGGGTAGTGAGAGAGTGCTTAAACTATATGCGCCTGATTGGATGAAAAAACCGTTAACTGTCAGTACCCCACCCCACCATCCACCCCACCTCAGTCAGTTGCTCTTGTGATTCAGGCCGAAGACAGCTACTTCAAACTTCTACTATATAATGCGATTTATTACCAACTCCAAAGACTAATAATTTTCCTCTTTGTTAATTAATCACCTGAAGATGACTGGAAGCCAGTCGAAACATGTCGGTTATAACTTAATTAACATTCTCAACGTTTGGATGAAGGAAAGAAGAAGGTATTCAGAAACATTTAAAAACTAGTGAAGAAAATGACATCAGCGAAATACGGTCAGCTGTTCAACGAAATATTATATATATATATATATATATATATATCTTGTGCTCTCGGTCTGTACGAATTTGTTTACGAATACATTATCAAAAATTATAGAATTTGTTTAACGTTAGTATATATTTTTTATAATTAAGTTTACAGACTAGAGTTTTTAGCACTTAGCAAAACGCAAGGTAGAGTAAATCACTTTGTTACTGTTTAAGAAATGATCTGCTGTGTTGTTCTAATATCTTGGAGTAATTTGACATCTTAAATTAAAGTGGCATTTATTAATCACAGTATAGGTAAAATATTCAAACTCTCACTATAGAAAGTGGTATATCACAACTATGACGACACTGATTCATTAAACATAGAAGAATGAATTTATAAATGAGTATTAATATAACTTTTTGAATGCACTCCTGTTAATAAACGAAGAACATAAAGTTGTATCAAATAAAAAAGAAGAATATCCGTCATAATATGTAAATTCAATAACAAATTTTGCAAAACTAAACAGTTGAAATTTAGATATCAAATACTCATGTCATTTGAAATCTAGAGTTACCTGTATTATAAATATAATATTTATGTGCTTTGTAATAATATTAATTAAAATTCTAATCCAAATTTTTATGTGTTTATTTTTGGTTTGATTGAGTCTTAAAATAGTTTTTCAAAAAACAGACTGTATTAACTTACTGTTGTAGTACCCGCTGTAAAACATGTTTGACTCCATTAATGTCAGCAGTAAATATTACATGAACACTTTTGTGTTCATTCAGGTGTTTTAACGACCTGTTTGATCTTGTTTCAATAAATTTTATGTTTTTCTAAGTATGCTTGAGTAGCATCTCAAAATTTCAATTTTGGATTAGATTTTTTTGTAACCATCAAAAACTTTAGGTTTGTTTGAAGAGGTTCTAGAAGATCAAAAGCAGCATATATTTGCTAGAGCAAACACCGTGCTTGGTCTAGCATCACTGTTTACAATCATATTGGATTGTTTTAACTAAAGTTATACTTACTGAGTAGTTCGATAAATAAACCAACATATAATTCACAATCTTCTTTATCCGGCTATATAAAATCTTGTTAACATGAGTAACTAAGACAAAAATCTTTCAAAACTACGTATCATGAAGAATGTTTACCATGTCACAACTAGAGTGTATTGTCCCACTGGTTTAAACAATTAATCAATATTTTCTTATTTTTATTTATGCAATGCCTACTCTTATTGATTCTAATGCTACCTAATTGACAATTATTCATAATCCGATGATGCTATCCATACAAAAAATAACTTAATTATTACCAATTATCCGACTAAGAAGATTATTCTATTTTGAAATTATCATTGATATAATTGATAAATTTCTAAATAAATAATAATAGTATTAAAATGACCATTACATGCACTTGACTTTTATTTGAAACTTGGTTAATTTTATACATGCGTGTCAATTTATTGTACAAAATAATGGTAGAACTTTATCTATTTGCACTTGTTTTAAAAGATTTGATCATAATCTCCTGTCTGAGAGACCAGGACATGTCAGTAGCTTAAGTGGTCTATCCAGAATTTGATAGCTTTTCTGAATATTGACTTATTATATGATTATTATTATTATATTATAATTTTTTTTCAAGAATTCAAAGAATTCAAAAAAAATCAGGGCACATCGTCACTCGAAGAGCACGTTAGGCCGTGTGTCCTAAGACTGTACCATGGAAGTTACCCCTAAAAGATTTTTACAATAAATACACTTAAGTTATGCGAAATTTATAGCTTCGAATGTATAATATTCATTTGTAGTGTATCACAAAGGGCCAATTTTTAGTGTGTGTAGGTTCTCTTGTATGGCAGTCTCTGCAATCTAACCTATCTCAATCTAATCTGGTCTACTATATTCTTAAGTATTATTATGGCACTAAAAGTCTCCCGATGATTAAAGATTTCTAGATTAAAGACTCGTAATTAAAAACTAAGTGATTACGATCCTTCGTGTACCTAGTAGTGTAATAGAAGTATCAGAAAAAAATTAAATGATTCGGTGACGAATAAAACTTAATGACAACTATCAGCCATCCAAAATAATATTTATCTTAATCTAAAAGACACAATTGTATTATGAAGTACACTTGAAATGTATATAAAAACAACTGTGTTACGTCTATGAAGATGTATTTTTTCATCATAATACTTTTCAGTTACACATAATTTTAGAATGTATCAGTTAAGTTTAAATAAATGAAAATATCATCCCTTTAGAAGTTGATTATAACTAATTGATTGAAGGATAAGTGCCAATTAAATCAATAGGCCTCAATCCGTACAAGATAAATTATGTGCTTTTTCAAGGTTCTTACCCTCATAGCTGTTGAAGAGTAAACAACAAGATCCCTTTATAAATTCTTAGCAGAAGGGTGGAAAAGATTCCCAATCTCATATGTTTGGAATTCTCCCCTATTCCCTTTTGTTAGCTATACATGTATATACACAAACACACATGCACCCAAACAGCAAAATACACACACTTACTGACTCTCTGTCAGTCACAGACATACATTCCTGCATGAATCATATATTGTTAAATTTGTTCATAAAGTTTTCTTGTATTTTGTGGTTAAAGTTATATTAAGCATATTAATGTTATCATGAATACCTATAATTACAACTATCTTACAGTAAAACTGTAGAACACTATTCCTTGCACAAAAGAATTTTTGTAGTTGTACTCAGAGAGCACGCATATTTATCAAGATCATAGAAAAGATGGAAAAATTTCATCTTATGAAGTATAAGACAATGCTACGAACAAATTATTGTCACAAAATGATTATAATGGATGTAAGTTTAATATAATGCCTCATAAAGAAATTCTATGAATGCCACATGTAAAGAAACTGATGGGAGGGTTTTTTCTTAGAACATTTATTTACACTCTAAATAAACCTTATAAAAAAAAAGCAGAAATATGGTGAAAATATGAATCCCTATTGAATGAGTCTACGCTTCAAGGCAACATTGATGAAAACTATGCCATACAATCTCTAAAGCCAGCTGATGTGTAAGATGAAAGGATTAATCAGAACGTTGTTTATCTTTTGGTATTAGAATTTTAAAAATGCTTTATTAGACTTGGTACATATAAATAACCAGAATGATATGGAATGAAAAGGGATCATTTTTTTTTTAATTTTCATAACATATTCTTAGAACCAGTGTCTAAAATAATGCATTTTTCTGTCAATTTGAAAAATGTTGATTGCTTTTAGGATCAAATATCCTTATAAAAAAAATATATGAAAAATTCTTCATTCCAGAAGATTACATTTCGGATGTCAATTTTTGTTTTCAGATAGTATAAAGTACTGACATTTATGGCTAAACAACATATATAGTTGTTTATGGTTATCTGGTATTAATTAATATTTATTACAAGTAATTAAGATTGAATTCGAAGTGCGTGCTGGACTTGATATAACGTAGTAACCATGTATGTCAGGTAGGCTTAGATAATTCTAATGGCTAAGAAATTAGTATTGTATTAGATACAAAAAAGATCATTTTAGAACATTATTATTACCATCACATTAAACACTTGTACAATGGCATCTACAAATGTTGAAAGGGCTCTAAAGTTTCTTGTTTCTGCCCCAAAACGACTAAGAAAAGAAACTTTCTTAAACTTTTTATATGGAGTTCATAAGACATTTTGTAAGTACTCAGTAATTTTTGACACCTTAACTGATTAGCATCAGTTAATTGCTTATGCAAGAAAAATTGAACGTAAATCAATCCGAGATGCTGGTTGCAAATACAACAGTAATAGAAAAAGGAAGTAACCACCATAAACTGAGTATTTTATTTTAATCTGAAACCACTCTTAATGTAGTAGTAGAAACATGTTAACCTTTATAATTCACATCAAAAACATCTAGAAATTCTAACAAGTAGTGACTCAGGCCTCTCACCCTACAGGACTAACGACCAGCTTATCTTAAACTTGAAGATAAGCAACCCCAACTGTCTTCAGTTTGCACCAGAAAATTCACCCAAGAGGTTGTTCACGTCCTAAAGGAAATTGATGATTATTCAAAACATATCGACTATAAGCGATATAATATATTGTGTAGAAGAAATAACGAGAGTGCGATTTAAAAAAAATGAGATACTTATTAAGAAATAAGCATCGTCTAAGTTTGGTGTCATTTTCAATAACATACCATTTCTACATTGACAGAAGTTAATAACTAAATCCAGAGAATCAATAATTATTTATGCATTTCAAATAAATAACACTTGGTTATTTTATTTCATAAAAGTTTGAGTATAAATTGGAAATAAACGAAAATTAGGGTTCAAGAATGACAGTTGTGGGACATAGACCGCAGCCTATCTGCATCATTTATATCGTGATGGAAACCATCCATGCACTGTTGCATTGGCTCGCCATTTATTGAAATTGCAGCCCTATTAAAGCCGTATTCATTGTAAATGGCATTAGTCCAATTTTGAGCCTCCATTACTTTGACAAAATCTAGCTGTACACCTGAACCTAATTGGATTCAGCTAATAATGTATACAGACCTCATTCTAGCCACCTGCTATCCGAACAGAAAAAAAAATAAACTTATTTACAATTAGAAGAGGGTATTTGATTTAATCTCACCATTTATAACTGAAATAGTCAATATCGTTATTAATAAGAGTTGAATTAATGGATTTGAATAACACGATCATGCAATATATCCTTAAAACTTTCAGAATTATTACGTCAAACAATTATATTATGATTTTATTTTTCAAAATCACTTTATTTAGCATATATAAATTTAATTTTATTATAGTGACATAACTGAGAATATATATATATATATAAAACAAATTTAAGTTTAAAAGTGCTTATTTTTTTTAGTTTTAAAAAATATTTATTACACGCAAATATAAATCAGTCATGGCTGACTCACCCTTTATTTAGGGATATTCTCCTGTATATGTCAAGTTTTTTTTTCTCTCTTCAACATGTGATTAAAGACCGTTATTTGTTCCTTCGCAGTTTCTATCACCTAATTGTATAAATCTAAATAGATCTAACATTGGGAAGCATAGATGGTTGGTGTCAATACTCTGTAGGTTTTTAGTTTCATTTTACTATCCCCAAGTAAAATTTTAAATTACTCAGATTTATAATTAGAATCTGGAAACCAAAAGTTTAAGAATTTTTTTTTTCTTTTCTAGGAAGTTTTCTCTAAGTTCATGACATAATATTGAATGAGTTGGACCAGAAAGGACCACCTTTCTTCTCGTCAGGATATTTTGCATCCTGCTGAAGACGATTGTCGAAATATTCAAGTCCATTATGCTGCTGCTATCATAATATTACTTTGGTTGTAATGTTTATGTATTATGTATTTGTACAATTGGGAAAGTTATTTTTAAATACAAATATTTAAAAATATATATATATATATCAGTTTTTACCTTGTTTATTTGTCCTGAGAATTTCTGCATCTCCAAAACAGTTCATGCATTTCGAGTTTTAAGAATTAGTTCTCCAAAGTTCTCATTTGTTATGAACACAATTTCAACATATTTTGAAATTAATAAATTATGTATGGTACTTAATAAAATCAGAATCAAGTTTAACTGGACCGAATTAATTATACAGTTAATTTAAACTGTAGTAATGGATTACAATTAAATGCAAGTAATTCTTTGAAATTTTACAGCTATGAATATATATTATTTCTGAGCTGTAACTTCATTCAACTTTTGTACAGATATTAAACAGAGAGGTAGTTTTGGAACATCTTATTCATGATCAAACATTAAAAACTGTTTATCATACAGAATAGTATGTATGCAAAGGTTTAATTACAAAATGCAAGATAGTTTTAGAATAACAATAGTAATGCTCATAATATTATTAAGTTGATGTTAATAATATTATATGTGTTCATATACTATTAATGAGTAGTTGCGAATAGTATATACCTAATAGGAAATAAATAATATCATGATAAACTTGTTCATCGTGAGTTATATTTTTTATAAACATAATTAATGATTGATATAATAGTTTAACAACTCACTAAAATTTCGAAATGCTTCTGTTACTTTTTTATACTATTATTTTGGTAGTCTAAATAAGAAATTGAGTGAACTGTATGTAGGGTTCGAGCCAGGTTGCAAAGATGTCTGCGTAGACGGGAAATATATTGTTCCTTGTGTACACTGGTTTCAGAACTGTTATACAACACCCTTGAGGGCCATGGGCAGATCAATCTGGGCATCAGAGAGATTGTTAGTGGCTCTCCTATGGTATATTATTTTCTCACAAAATAAAGTTTCTTAAATATTTTTCTATATTTATTTATTATAATGTGACGAGGAGATATGTCTAATTATTGATCATAAAAAGTTTCAATGTATAATTTTATTTCAGTTGAAAAATTCACCTCCAAAAATGAATGAATTATTGTAAAGTATTTATGAACAAATATTTTTAATTTGTTATTGTTAATATTTTAGAAAATATTGAATTTGTATTTAGTTGTTGAAAATATTATAACCTTCTCTTGTTTTGTAGCCTTGATAATGTATACAAGCATGGAAACGTTGGCATAAGATGTAGTAGTTTAATTCCAAGAGATAGCCCTCAAAAATCGTACAAAATACTATACCAAATATATATATATATATATATATATATATATATATATAGATTTCACATAAACACGTGAAATAACAATCAATGATCCAACCACAATATGAAATAAGAAAAAAAGTCTAAGATATTTCAACCGTAACAAGCGGTCTTCGTCAGAATAAGAATACCAACTTTTTGGGTTCCAGTTGGGTTCTTGACTTTGACAAAGACCATTTGTTATGGTTGAAAGATCTCATTTTTTTCCCCATTGCACATTGTGGTTTGATATATATATATATATATATATATATACCGTATCGTTAGAAATACTATCTAAAACGGGCAACTATAGTTTAATGTACATAGAGAATTATAGAGAAATTAAAATTACACACTTATAGTCTCTAATTTTCGGTTTCAGGAGAGATAAGTAAGGGAAACCAAGTGCACTGGTTCAGAGACGGTTGGAGACCAACAATGTTGCTGCATGCGCATCCGGTTACAGATGTGATTAATAAGCTAAGTCTACCTCATAAAAACAGTATTTTATAAAAGGTAGACAGGAATCATTTTATAATTAAATTAAATAGGTGAAATATGAAAAATAATAAATAAATAAAAGAAAAAATTGAGGGGTGAACAGAGAAATTGATAGATAAATAAAAGTATGGATGAAGCTATGATAAAATAAAATAAAACTGATATATAAATAATAAAATTGGATATGTGAAGAAATTAAATAATAAAAAAGAAGAAATAATTAAATAATAAAAAATGAATTAATTAAATAATAAAGGATAACAGACAGTATTTAATAATAAAAAAGGTTATTTGATAATAAAAAATGAAAAGAGACTTATTAAAAATTATATTTTCATTTTTCGTTTACATCTCCTACGTTAAAAAGGCCATCACCTAACTTGTTCAGACGTCTCCACAAAATTTGCAGCAGTTTAAATGATCGTCCTTCCGAATAGACTTATTGAGAAATAAATTTCTGACCCTTGTTGGCCTTCCAACTTCTTTAATAATCGTACAGTCCCTGCAGATGTGCATCACAATTCTGGTCCAAAGAAGAATTGCAGTGACTACATTCCTCATCACGATTTATGTTTCTGGTGCTCATAGGCTGGATACAGTTATCAATGAGATTTTCCCTATACTTTCTTCTTCTCCCTGTACTTCTTCTGTCTTTAGTTAGGCATCTCCTATTTCCTACCTACTGCAAACATGCTAATCATAGATTTATCTTCTCTTATATCTCTTATCCTAAGACTCCCAAAACTGCTGGTGGTATAGTTCAATGTGGTCGACGTGGGTGTCTTACTTGCACCATTATCAATCCTGTTCCTTCCTTTACTTCTTCCCTATGAACATCCTGCCGCTTACAGTACCTCTTGTATCTCTGATAACTGCATTTAATTTTTGAACTACACCCAGTGTGATGGTTTTTATGTCAGTTTGGCTTCCACCAAGCTAAGCCTGGATATGAATAATCACAGGTCTTCCGTTAGCAAATGCAGTGACCTTCCCTTTGCTTCTTATGCCAGTTCTCACGGACTCACTTTTAATTACTGTTTCTGTGTACAGCTTCTGAGACAGATAACTGATAACAATTCAAAAGTTAATAGCTTTTGGGGAGTAGATCTGCTCCTAGGCTTAACCTCAATCGTTGATTATTTCTTTTTTTTTATTTTAGTTCATCTTTTGTTTACTTTTTTATTTTTGTTTAAGTTTTTAACTTGTGCTAATAGTTATTCTTATCATTTGTTATAATCTATTTTGTTTTTATTTCTTTACCTATCCTTACCTCCCATCCCTCCATAAGTTGGCTACACCGTTTGAGTGGTTTTTCAAGACCACCGGCCAGTCGTGGTCTACCTGAGGAAGAACTCGTTTCCATTCTCCTGATTACAAGGCCATCGAAATACAGTAGTAAGTTTCTGTTTCATTTCGGTATGTTCTTTTTGTGAATATAGTTCATATATTCATATATATATAAAAAGATTTCACATAAACACGTGAAATAACAATCAATGATCAAACCACAATATTAAATGGGAAAAAAGGTCTAAGATTTTTCAAGCGTAACAAGCGGTCTTGGTTAGAGTCAAAAACCCAACTTGGTTTTTCCAGTTGGGTTTTTGACTCTGACGAAGACCGATTGTTACAGCTGAAAGATCGTAGTCTTGTTTTCCCATTTTATATTGAGGTTTGATAATTATATTCATATATATGTATATATATATATATATAAAGATTTCACATAAACACGTGAAATAACAATCAATGATCAAACCACAATAAGAAATGGGAAAACAAGACTAAGATCTTTCAACCGTAACAAGCGGTTTTCGTCCGAGTCAAAAACCCAACTGAGTTTTTGACAAGCGGTCTAAATGGGATATAATTATTAGCCTGTCATTCCTGAGGTAGTACAGATAGTGATTGAAGGACATATCAATTTATAAGCTTATTTTTGTACATCACAAATAATTTATTATTTGCAAATAATTTCATTAGTATAACTACAGCAGTAATAACATTTTTGAAAAACCAAAGTGAACATTTCTTGAAACGAAATAGTATCCTACAAGAGAACATGGCTATTGTTCAAATAGCCAGTAGATTTCTTACATCGTTTACTTGACATCCTTCTACATTGAATATTAATGTAAAATTTTCAAATTTGAAACAGTAAAATACTCTTTTTTTCTCTGAAAAACTTCTTAAACAGCAAAGAAAATGTTGTTTTAAGGTGATTTGTTAATTAAAGATGTACGATAATTACAGTTATTAATCTCTAAACGAAAGATTTCAATTTTGAATTATCTTTTACATTTTTGGTTTTTAACAGAATTATTATACTGGGAATTTTATGGCTTCTTAGTATTTAATAAGATCATTTTCCTTCCCCTTTGTCAAATAACATATATACGAATTTTTTTTTTAATGAGTGTTATCATTTACCTGCACAATATTATTCCTCTTACATCTCTTATAAGTCAATAATATATTTTCATTTTTCCATTAGAAACATCAATTTTATTATCCACTCAGTGGATTCGCTCAAAAAATTTCTAAGTCAATGTAAACAATGTAAAAAAATACAAAAAATTCGACAAGTATAGCAGGTGATCTCTTAGTCTAGAATAAACAAACAGTTTTTATATCGTTATTGCTCTTTCCCGTAATTGAAACTTGATGATTTTTTTTTATGAATTGCTAATTTTTTGTTCCATTTTTGGTCAAATTTGCATTATTTTTTAACCAGCCGTTTAGCGTCAAAAAATCATTTTCTGAAAACACAAATCGTACTGTAACGCCCCTTTAGCAAATGTAATTTTAGAAAAAAATATCTCAACTCATTCGCCATATAATGTTCTATTTGTAGGCATAGTTTCATTCTTGTCCGTCAAACAGTATGGCTTGTATCGCTCTCACAAGGTTTGAGATTGAATTATAAGTCAAAATTTTTACATTTTATTGAAAAAAAAATATTTCCTGCTGTCTTAAAATTCTGAATATATTTTTCGTTTGTTGCATTTGTAACTTCAAAGATAATGTCAAAATTTCAAAACTCTAGGGTTATCAGTTTAGGAGAAATAAATGTTTTAAAAAAAACGGTTTTTGGCAAAAAAAGTGACTTTTCCATCATGCATAATTCTTCCCAAACAATAGGGATCTTCGTCTAAATGGGGCCCATTTTTTGTGTAAAATATCAACTTGATCCATCAAAGATTCTGGACCGTAGCGTGGTAACAAGCAATGCTAACACACGCACCCACCCACGCACCCACCCCCCCACCCACCCACCCACCCACCACCCACCCACCCACCCACACACACACAGACATCATCGTAAAAACTTCATAAAACGACTTCTGGGACCTCAAAATATGTAATTCCGTCAAAATCTCGAGATCGAATTTTTTCACGATCACTATACTTTACTTATAGTAAAGTAAAAAGGTATTTGATAATAAAAAATGAAAAGAGACTTATTAAAAATTATATTTTCATTTTTCGTTTACATCTCCTACGTTAAAAAGGCCATCACATAACCTTGTTCAGACGTCTTCACAAAATTTGCAGCAGTTTAAATGATTGTCTTTCCGAATAGACTTATTGAGAAATAAATTTCTGACCCTTGTTGGCCTTCCAACTTCTTTAATAATCGTACAGTCCCTGCAGATGTGCATCACAATTCTGGTCCAAAGAAGAATTGCAGTGACTACATTCCTCATCACGATTTATCTTTCTGGTGCTCATAGGCTGGACACAGTTATCAATGAGATTTTCCCAATACTTTCTTCTTCCCCCTGTACTTCTTCGGTCTTTAGTGAGACACCTCCTATTTCTGACCTACTGCAAACCTGCTAACCATAGATTTATCTTCTCTTATATCTCTTATCCTAAGACTCCCAAAACTGATGGTGGTATAGTTCAATGTGGTCGACGTGGGTGTCTTACTTGCACCATTATCAATCCTGTTCCTTCCTTTACTTCTTCTCTAAGAACATCCTGCCGCTTACAGTACCTCTTGTATCTCTGATAACTGCATTTAATTTTTGAACTACACCCAGTGTGATGGTTTTTATGTCGGTTTGGCTTCCACCAAGCTAAGCCTGGATATGAATAATCACAGGTCTTCCGTTAGCAAATGCAGTGACCTTCCCTTTGCTTCTTATGCCAGTTCTCACGGACTCACTTTTAATTACTGTTTCTGTGTACAGCTTCTGAGACAGATAACTGATAACAATTCAAAAGTTAATAGCTTTTGGGGAGTAGATCTGCTCCTAGGCTTAACCTCAATCGTTGATTATTTCTTTTTTTTATTTTAGTTCATCTTTTGTTTACTTTTTTATTTTTGTTTCAGTTTTTAACTTGTGCTAATAGTTATTCTTATCATTTGTTATAATCTATTTTGTTTTTATTTCTTTACCTATCCTTACCTCCCATCCCTCCATAAGTTAGTTGGCTACACCGTTTGAGTGGTTTTTCAAGACCACCGGCCAGTTGTGGTCTACCTGAGGAAGAACTCGTTTCCATTTTCCTGATTACAAGGCCACCGAAATATAGTAGTAAGTTTCTGTTTCATTTCGGTATGTTCTTTTTGTAAATATAGTTCATATATTCATATATATATAAAAAGATTTCACATAAGCACGTGAAATAACAATCAATGATCAAACCACAATATTAAATGGGAAAAAATGTCTAAGATCTTTCAACCGTAACAAGCGGTCTTGGTCAGAGTCAAAAACCCAACTTGGTTTTTCCAGTTGGGTTTTTGACTCTGACGATGACCCCTTGTTACAGCTGAAAGATCGTAGTCTTGTTTTCCCATTTCACATTGAGGTTTGATAATTATATTCTATATATATATATTATATATATATATATATATATATTATTATATATATATATAGCGCGTTTCATTACTCTGTATGTTACCGATCTACTTTTTAAAACTTGTGTTTGTACAATTTGATTGTCTCTCTATTTTTATAGTATGCATATTTATATAATTTAAATTATAACTGTAAAACACATAAAAGTGACTAACAGTCACGATTATCGATTATTTCAGTTTTCTGGGTGTCTTCAGGAGTGGAGGAAAAGAAAAAGAATAAGAAATGCGGGAGTGGAGACCTGAGAGTGTTCACCAACTGATACAATATTGTTACCATATACACATAGTATTAAGAAAGAATAGTTTAAAAAAAATTACGGAAAGAAAAAAAATAAAGAGAGGATGATGAATAAAAGATTGAAGGGGGATTGGGTCAATGTGAGAGATAGCAAGGAGGAATGAAGGATTGGATCAAGTGGGATAGAAGGCGTTAGAGAGAATGTAAGGGATAGGTAGATAGAGTGAGTGACTGCGAGTGAATTAATTGGTACTGTGTCGGGGTTAAACAGAAAGAAATAGGGAAGATAGAGACACAATAAGTAGTGGATTATTTTATGGTACAGAAAGGAAAAAAAACGGGGTATGAGATAGAGCGATAAGGAGAGAGTGAGAAAGAGATAGAAAAAAGCAGGATTGATAATAGGATTATTAGAAGCAGGGAGTAACTGATAGGTAGATAACAGAAGTAGGGAGGGTGGAGTGATAGTAAAAAAAGAAGGGTTGGATGTTTTTTTTATGAATTTAGTTAAACAAAAAATCAACTGTTTTTTTCTACCATCGTTTTTGACGTGTTATTACCCGTATTCTGTCAACTTCTTTGCACTAAGTGTGCATGAAGTCCAGCAATGCCAGATCTAAAGATACAAAGTTAAATATTTTGCCAAATTAATAATTTTATATCATTTAAATACTTCTTATTTAAGAGAGAAATATAATATAAACTACAATAGATGAAATTCAAAATTTAATGTTTTAAATTCTACTTTAAATTAACCGTTGAAATTCAGTAAAATGTAAAACTTTTGGGTGTATTACATTCAGTCTAATGCTTATTCAATAGTTTTACATAGCCAAATATTCCCTTTTTTATAGATAATAGTAGTAGACAATGTGAACGATGGTATATAATCGTCGTGAAGTATTTTGAATGAATTTAGGTTAGGTTAGTATGCAGAGGCAGTCACACTAGGGAACACATATAGTCGAACATTGTCCCTTTGTGATATCACACAAAGAAGATTGATTCTACATTGGAAGTCCTAAATTTTGCCTTAAAAGTTGGGATCTTTAACGAGTACAGACTTGGGACAGATGGTTTAACGACTTCTTCGAGAGACGACGTGCTCAGATTTATTCACCACCCACGTAAACAAATCGAGTGTCGGAATGAGTATTGAAGCCCAAAACTACCATACAGAGGCGCGCACTTTGCCACTGGGCTAATCTGGGCCCTAAATTAATTTAAACATACGAGCTTTCAAAGTGTCTAGGATTAAGATGACCACCTAGATAGTTGAATCATTTTGCAACTTGTAATGGTCTATTAAGGTACTAATATCCTTAGAGTTTTCCGTTATAATATGTAATTACTTAAGTCAATATTTATTATTACTATGAAGTTAATAGTATTGATATATCAAATAGACACAGTAAAATCGAAAATAATAAGATGTTTTTACAAAATAAGTCTACGATTTTCAACAAATTTAATCTGATTTAATTAAAGTGTTGAGTACTATGTTGAAATATTTATAAATTGTTAGAGTGTGAATAAGCACAGGTCAGGAGGCCAAAGAGTTTTTGTTATAAAAACTAGTAAATTATTGGTAAGGGAGGGTGTGATGATAGGGGAGGTGACTGTGAGGGCGGCTGGTGGTGAGTCAGAGCTAATTAGGGGAGGCAGATGGCCACCTCCCCAATATTTATAATTGTTGGAAATACAGGAAACTCAATGGTGATGCAGGGTGGTTTTGTACAGGACCTTTGTGTCACTGACCGCCATCTTTCCACACAGTTGCCTCTCTTGTCGTTTATATTTCCTCAATCCTACATCTTCCTTAACCATCAGTCGGAAAATTTTTGAATATTTAACTTTCTAACAATACAGTCTGAATTTAATTTTAATTTATAAACATGTTCTAAGAAATTAATCACTGAACAGTAAATATATAATTAAAAGTATATTTCTAATTACAAATGTGGCTATATTACAGAACAATATGTTTTAAATATTCATTATTATTATTTATTATTTATTCATTACTAACTAATAATATAATACTTAAATGTTTTAGAACCTACATTACCGTGAATTTGATATACACAATACCATCCTCTAATCCGGAGTTATTGATGGATACTGAAACACCAAACCTGATACGTCTATCATGTATCAAGTAAAAACCTCTGAATGTTAAAATCACATACATGTTAACATATAGGTTTGGTGGAAATTAGCATGATAGATTACGTATATTGTACAATATATATCAGCAGACGGATAATAATATACATATCCCGCAGGACATAATAATACTGATATCTTCCTGGATGACTAGTTTGAAATAGGCTACAGAGCAAAGAAAGTTTGCTAACTAATATTCATCAAAAAATATTCTCTTAATTTAGCTTAGCGTCATCTTTTGCTATTTAGGGCAACTAAATATGTGGGAGTAAAAAGTGAATAAAATTTTCTATCTGTAGGTAGATAATGACATTAAACACTCAGAATTCTCTCTTAAAAATATGGTCTATGAGCCGTTTTCAGGTTAAATGAAGATTATACAGGTATGAAACAAATCAAAGGCCATCAAATGTTACAAATATTACGATATTTCAAATGTATCTTATCTCAACCACGTATTAAACTATTCTTTTTTATAGAAGTTTGGTTTGAGATTTTCTTGACGTCTGATAAAACCTCGATAAAGAAAAATAGTGTAGGACATTTTCATATACATAGACTACTTACATTATCTATCTTTTGTAAAAACAGTTGAATAGGCCATAATTCTTGAATCTTCACATGTCAGTAGCTACGTATGGATCAGTAGTAATAATCAGTAATAATTTAATTCAAGTATGTCTTAATTCCCGTACAAAAATATATATACTTAGTGATCAAACCTTCTTCAATACGAAATAAAATCATGCAATTTTGTAAGACGTCTTGTGTGTTAAGTTAGGTTAAGTAGCATTACATCCCACCAGAGAACATATGCCAATGATTGGCGCTTTGAAATACCACCCAAAAAAACTTTCTATATTGAGAATCCTAAATTCTGCTTGCCTGAAGTGTATTTAGAGCGGGCCTGTTTAAGGAGTACCAGACATTGTACTGATCCGGTACAAACTATTTCACGTCCTCTTTGAAGCACGACATGCTCAAATTATTTCACTTCCCATCTCATCATCACCACCCTGATGAGTACCAATCAGAGACAAGGGTGGAAGCCACTAAGATACATGGTTGCTAAACCACATAAGTTAAACATCATAAGAACTTCAGACGTTTTGCTTAATTGTTTATAACTTTGTATTTAAAGAACAAAGTCCGATTTGCCTCCGCGATAGCAAAAGGATCAATTAAAAGTACAAAAGCAATTTATGGCTTAGAAAGAAATATAATGAGAAATCTATGTGAATGCGTGAAATGAGAAGTTGGTAAGAATATCTAAATAGAAGTTTTGCGATTGAAAATAACTTGGTGTCAAATGGAAGGGGATCCATTGAGGAGACGGTTGGAATTAGAGGCGGCAAACAGAGGTGTGTACTTGACGTGCCCCATTGTCAACTACATTCAATTATGTCCCGCCTACTGCCTCTCTACTACTTTTATTGTACACCATATCTTAGACACATTTTATATTTAATCTTTTCTCATTTTGATTTCACTTCCACCTTCTGTCACCTTGTCACGTTACAAAGTATTTACAATTTTTTTTTAAAATATCTTTTAATTTGTTATGTCGTTTATATTTACAAGGTATAAAACTTTAGTTGAGAATGTTATTTTCTTTTTGTTTTGATCAAATCGTATCAATAGTTTTCATTCATATAAACTATATAATCAAACCCTACTGTGTTCCGTTTAATTGCTTTAAAAATTTTTTGACTCCAACTTTGGAGCAAAATACCAAGGTATTATAGCAATCTCATTTGATCCCAACTCTCGTTTTCACTCCAGCATCAATGATTTAAATCTTATATATTTATTGGTAAAATAAAAAGTAAAACAGGATTTCGGTTCAACAGTTTTCATTTTAAACCAATAAACCTTTGTAGACCTATAAAACTGTATTATTATAAGAAAACAACCACAGACATACAATTCTTCTTTAATCTTATGCCCACTAAGTACGCATCCCTTTTTTCGTTCTCTCCAAGGATCGAAAGTGTCCTCATTATTGTTTGGTTTTCTAACAGCACCTGGTGTAACCCATCCAAACACAGACATTGTCAAATGCCTCTTCACGTAGCTTTTGTAAAGGGAACTTGCGTATTTAAGATAGCTGTATCGTTAGCATGAAAATATGTCAAGTCCTCTACCAGCTACTAAACTTCGGTTATTGGCTTTAGTTCCTATTCAATAATATACCGGCCTATACTTAAAGAGACACAGATAGTATATTAAAAATCATGTTATCAGGAATTATTCAAGAATTAATAACTGAATTTTGAAAGAAATTACTTTTATAGTAATTACTAGGAAACTCCCATAAGGCAAATAGAACAGAATTTTTTATTACTGCAGTTAATACTGCTAATATAAATGATAACAATAAATATAATCATTAATAATTAAAAAGACAATATACCAGCCATGTTGAATTCAGTGTTTCTCGTTAGAACACCAAACACTGGGCGTGGTGACTTTGAAGTGAGACATCAAGTGTTGTTGGCCCCCTTTGTAATTTGGTTAGATTAAAAAGAGAGCTGGATCAAAAATAGACCTCAATATTGCTTTTTGTGTATTCATGCAGGGTTTAAACCTCAATAGCAATAGGTGTTAAAATAAAAATTATAACAACAATAGTAATATTAGTCAGAAATGATTGCTTTTGTTATGAAATTAATGTTTAGAATGACCTAGTCAAAATTCAGCATAAATTAATAAATAAAAATTAAACCACCAAACCGATATTTTATTTAAATCATTAATGAAAATAAAAGGACGACTAGAAAGACTTGGCAACGACGTGTATAGTGGAAAAAGAATCAAACCAAATAAGATTCACTAATCAACTTTTGTTTTAAATAATGTGAAATAGGAATAATAAACCTAGACAGTAGAGGGAAATATATTATAGATATTCATTACATAGTCGCCTTAGGTCAGTTCCTTTCGAATATGGGTATCCCCCGAAACCAGTCGGAAAACCCCACCATCATTGGACGACGTATAAGGTTTATTCTGTTATTAATATCAATCATACTGACCTCAGTGATACTAACAATATGCCTGAATAAAGGTAAATGGCATAATGATTTCTTGTCATTTATATTTCGATCAAATCTTAAAAATTTCAATAATAAGAGGTAACATTCTCTTTCTTTTATTCCTCATTGTAATTACTCCTCTTGGTTCCCAGACATTTGAACTTTCTTCGCCGTATCTCTTGCCTATCCTGCGTCAACTAGTTTTTTTTTTAACAGAGCAACACTCTAGGTTTCCAGCATTTTTTGTGTTGTACATTCAGTTTCCCTAACTTTTCCCTCTTGAAGACGGTTAACCAAAAACTAGGGACTGTAATTGTGTTTTTATATATTTATGTTTAGTTTAGCATGATATATAAAATATTTTCAGATTTATTAATTCATAAATTGATTTTCGCTACAGCAATATTTCAAAATATATTTGGTCACAACCATAAAACCTCTCATCATTTCTAAAATCATCAGTCAATAAAGTAAATTCAAATATGTGGATACAATAGTGCATGATGTTTTGGAATATAACACATTTCATATCTGATTGTCACACATTATTGTAAAAACATGTATTTCAATTGACAAAATATTCAATAAAATAGAATATTTTCATCAATTCTAATCTATGAATAAAGTTGTTCTAAGTAAAGTTAATTTACATACAACAAATTTATAACCAAACATTCACACTGAAGACAGCTTTGTCAATGGTACCTAGGTAGCAGCACAAAATTAATGTAAATTATAACGTACTGGCGGAAACGTTCAACTGTTCAAAGCCACAGTTTATATAGTTTTCTTTGATAAAAATATTTATTTAATTTTGAATTTACTTATAATTAGACAGTGGTATAATATACCAATATAAATAATACATTATCTTTCAAATATAACTTAAATTTTAAGTTCTTGTTTTTATACTCAATTGACTTCCTTCCACAATTTATATGTTATCAAACTTTCTTATTAACATCTCCATAATTTGTGTACTACTCTATTTTATTTTCATTAGTTTAAGTTACATGTAAATTTTCAGTACCACAGAGGTTAGTACACATTCTCATTATTGTACAGTTTCGTCTTACACAGTAAATAGTTGTAGTCACCAACTAGTTTGCAATAAAGCATCTTAAGTAAAGCGGATTCATATAACAATGTTGGAAGTAATTCTACGTTGTAAAAACGTAAAACGTTTTTCGAATATACTTCATTTTCAGGTAGGGCTCCTTGAATATCAGCAGGAGTTCTACTTCAAGACGAACTACATTTAAACTGGTTGGATGGCTACAACAGAGATTCATAAGGTATAACAAAAATTGTATAATAATATTATATAATTGAGCACACTTTTGATAATATTACCAGTAGTTCTATAAAACTGTTTATATCACTAATATTGAATGATAAATTAATATTAACAATATATTATCGAAAACGCTAGCGTTAATTTGTAATTGCTATATAATGTAGGAGCGCCAAAAGTCACAAAGGAAGTTGTTCTCTCGGCTAATGGCTCATTTAGACTCACGCCTGTAAATCAAATCCAAATTAATTTACAAGTTTTAATGGAACACACCTACGCAACTTTTCGGTCGATCATAAGCTAAATTTCCTATCAACTTTAACTTAGCATAGCACTTCTAAAAATAATTAATTAATAATGAACTTGATGATTGATTTCAAAGACCTTTTGTATTGTGATACAGAACAATATCAAGCCAATACTAACTAAATTATATCATTTTAAAAATGTATTCTGATTTTAGAAAAACATTTAAAAAACATTCTTTAGACAGGATTCAAATAATTATATTTTATGAATTAAACGACTGATTCTTTTTTAACCAACTGCCATAATTAAGTTAATTACATGTCATAGTTAATAAACAAGTAATTTTGAACTTGAAAATATAATGGAAAATCATTTATTGTTTTTATTTGCTACATGGAACATTTGATTGATCAGCACCGATAGGATATGTGATTAGTATATAAGTCTTTTGGAAATTAGAACTTATGTACCAATGCAATGTCATTAGAAAGAAAAAGGCAAACCTATTATTCCTTAATTTAATTACAACCACAGTAAAACCTTGTAGTGCAGGAGTACGAACAAGTGAACAAAGTAGTACGTGCAATTTGCCTTCTGAGCAGATATACGAAAGAATTTTTGTCTCGTAGGATGAGTAAAAATTCTTAGCAGGAGCGTCTTCCTCACGCCTAGATGGTCTCAGTTTTAAGTTTAGAATATTAGTAAAACATGAGTAATTATTGTACATACTTATTGTTCAAGTAATATTATACATATTACATGTACAGTATTGTTTAAATTTTTGAATTCACATTTTCTCTTTAAAAATCTGTAGTGGCCTACACTCAACTTTACTATAGGCAAACATAATATTATACTTCTTGGGTATATAATATAAAATGTTCCATTTCGGTATAATACAAATGTCTAAATGGGAGATGTTTATTAGTCTTTCATTCCTAGATGTACTACAGGTAGTCATTGATCCACTTATTAATATACATGCTTATTTTTGTATATCACACCAATGATCTATATCATATCATCAGTACAACTAACAACAAAAACATTTTTGAAAAGCGAAAGTTTTTCTCCTGTTACGAAATAATATCTTACAGAAGAACATGGCTTTTGTTCCAATAGCGAGTAGATCTCTGACATAGTTTACCTTCTCACCTCTTTCTACACTGAATATTCAACAGAAATTTTCCCATTTAAAACATTACAATATTCTTATTTTGTCTAAAAATACCAGAAAAATCTTAGATAAACGCCCTTGTCAGATAATTTTTAATTGAAGATGTAGGATAATTACATTTATTATTATTCAAAAATGTTCTCAGTTTCTAGTCATGTTTATCATTTTTGATCTTCTATAGAATTATTATACGGGGAATTTTATGGCTTCTTAGTAAAATAGAAATAAATCACGTTCCTTCCCCTATGTCAAAAATTATATATACCTGATCATTTACTCTGATCGAGTGTTGTACTCTGTTATAAGGTTGCTGTGAATGTATATTGAGAAAAAACATTATTAATCAGCCAGTCTTGCGTACTCAAATCAAAGTCAGAGCATGCTATTCATTATATTTTAAAACTTTTATAGATGAGCCTTCTAATTTTTAAATATAATAGTTAAGAACAATTAGATTGGTATAGTGAAAAAATTGGATATTTGTCAACAAACATAAGTCATGTTTCTTGTGGAAACAGTCCATTCCTCAAACTTCAATATTATATAATGATAAAATGTTTTATAAACAGAAAATAATTTACAACTGATATTAAGTTTTGTTCAAGAATTTTTACATTTTATTGAAGAAATAATATTTTTCTTGTTGATTTAAAAATCTGAGGGTATTTTTCGTTTATTTCATTTGTAGCCGTAACGATAATGCCAAAACATCAAGACTCTAGAATTAGTGGTTTAGGAGAAAAAAAATAGTGACTGAAAACAGGTTTTTGGCCAAAAAAAGTACTTTTTCATCATCCATAATTGCTCTCAAACTATAAAGGTGCATCTACACTATAAGCCCCATTTTTGGATAAAATATCAATTTGACCCATCAGAGATTCTTGCCCGTAGCGTGGCCACAAGCTTTGGACTCATACTTAACCAACCACCCAAAAAAACAACACACACATCACAAATATCATCAATAAAACTTCATAAAGATGACTTTTGGGACCTCAAAAGGTTTATTTCCGTCAAAATCTGAAGACCGAATTTTTTAACGATCACTATACTTTACTTATAGTAAAGTAAAAACAAGCATTTTGGGGATGGAATGTATAATTTCTTTTGATATTATTTTCAATGTAAAAAAATATCTTCCTAATAGGAGTAAATTACAATAAGAGCTCTATTAGGAACGAATCAAACTCGTACTGCGAGGTTCTGCTTGCAGTTTTATATTTTAATTATTTGATTCTGAGAGGTGCCTGATGGTTATTTGTAATAGAGTTGGTAATCCTATCAACACTAATCTATCCTGATTACCGGGATTATTATCTGACCTTCACTTATGGTTTGCCAGTTAGAATTAATTCAGTATTGTTTGGTATTTGGGATTACAACCAAATAATTTTTTTAGAGCAGTGAAGAAAATACACAATTTTTATTGCATATGCTTGTTATGATAGAATAAAAAAAGTGGCAATTATAATTTTTCAAAACTGAACTCATTAATACTCTCATAATTTCATAATTTGTTAAAAAAATTAAATAAAGTTAATTATTTTAGTTTGTGAAAAATTTAGAAAGTTTTATGATACAATTGTTTTCTGGATATATGAAATATGCAGTCTAAGTGGTGGGAGGTTGTGTAAGAATCAGAGCGTTTGTCTGGAAAGTGTGGTTTGAAGCGGTGACATTATAGCGAGTGGAGAAAGGGCGTGTGTGACAAGGGTGGCGAGCCACAGGGGGTGGCGAGCCACATGAGCGTCGTCTTTCAGAATGTCACCCTCTGACTAACTTGTCCTTTTCAACATCCCTCCTCTAATTAGATACGCATCCTTGTCAGGTATTTGCTTCTCTTTTTCCCCGCTATTCCCTTCTCATCTTTTACATCGAAGTCAGTGGTGTAGAGGAGACTCCACCTCCACCTACATCACTACCTAGAATAGCTACTACAACTCTAGAAACTCACATCTCTAAACATGAATAAATACTTCAATTATTCTCTTCTATCTGGGATTGAAATTTACTGATGTTGTTTTTCTGCACAGAAAATAATTACCCCATCAAAAAAGACGTATACATAAACAAGAAAGTTTGTCTGTTTTAACACACTTTCAGGTTAGTTGCAAATAACGCAATATAGAACGTCGTCAATTCTCAAAAAGGTGCCTTTCATTTTGCTTAAAGCATATTTTAACGAGGTAATTGAAAATGAAAATTATACCAACTTATTTTTCAAACCGATATTCTTGGGTTTGATTCTATTGTTGACAAACCTAATTGGAATGTAGTACCGTCTCCATTTCGAGAATTTGAGGTCATAACCGTCAGTATCTCATCTAGGCCAGTAAATGTTAAGTACATTCTACGCTCAATAACTATGATTAATGTTGCTATTTTACAATTTTTTCATTTCAGTAATACGCTGATCATAGCTCTACTTGATGGAATCATAAATCACCATGTTCTTAAAATTTAGAATATCTATTCCATCTTCTAAGTGTCCTTTTCTTATAATTAGTAGCTCTTTATCATTAGTGTCTTGATTCCACCAGGGTACCAAATACTTAATTACCCTGTTACCCTAATATAGAAAGCATGTGTAGCACTATTTTCAATAATTTGAGGTAAACCAGACAATACTTTATTGGTTTCTATCAATACTGGTTGTTTAGAGTATATTGAAACCTTACGAGCTATGCAAGCAGTTATTGTGTGGAGCTTACTTATGGGAATGAAGGAAAATGTAATGGTAAGCCTCCACCATAAGGATTTTATTTTAGAACGCTTTTTGAACACTTAGTTTTCATCAGCAAGTATATCTACAATACAAACACAACAAACAATACAAAGTTTTGAAGTTAAATAAAAGGAAAAACCTAAATTTTTACTGAAATAAAAGAAACACTGAACACTGCCTTACTAAGGTAGGTATGTAACTCCTTTATGTTTTTATTTTAGTTCAAATTTTGGTTTGTTCCTTAATTAAATTCATAGATTTTCAAACATTTTTATGTTCATATTGTAGATTTACCTGACCATGAACACTAAGTGTTGAAACGCATTGTAAAATTAAATCCTTATGGTGAATACCAGTGACGTGCAGTCAGGGGAGGCAAGTGAGGCTGTGCCTCACCTGTCGTCATGGAGAGAAAGAAATGTAAATTCAAAAAAATAAATGTAATTATTGTATTTATCTTTGATTTTTACTATAAAGTAATTTTGCTGCTAACTAAACCAGTTATAAGGTATTTTTTATTCGATTTTTCCATATTTATGGTTCAAATGATGAGAAGAGACGTGCGGTAAGGCACCACTCAGCTGAGCCTCACCAGGCATCGCGCAATGACTCGGCTAACTGTACTGCATGCTACGCAGTGAACCGATTACTGTCTCTTTCCATGTCGCTATTAAAATGTTCAGATACATTTGCTATATAAACTACATTTCTATAGTTTAGCTGGTGAATATAATGTATAGTGTTTTTGTCGAAAACTGTATGTATGTGTAACGTGTTTCTTGTGCTGAGCGATCATAAAACGGCTGCGAGAAAAGGTGCCGGGTGAGGCACTCAGTTCCCCCGCCTTACACTGGAGGCACTAGTGAGTAGATTGCAGACAAAAGAGAACATTTTTTTTGTCTGTTTTTTATTATTACATGCAGTTTTTTTTTTTCATATGTTTACAGATCGGATTTTGATGAAGTCAGTGCCTCGCCAGCCATGGACCTCACCGCACGTCACTGGTGAATACATAATAAAATTTTCCTACCTATCAAGATAAAACCTATTCTGTAATTCTCTCAGACAGTGTTCTTTAAGTTACAACTGAAGATTTCGTTGGATTGATATAAAGCATAATCTACACTAATGAAAATAAAACGTATTTGTTTGCGACATATGAAAGTAAGTGGAAAATTGTCTTGGTCTGTCCTATAAACTCTAGAGGTCAACAGCACTAAAAGTGATTGTACTAATTACATTATTTTCTACATGACCATCATCATTCATGATCAACACCAATCATCACCATTGATGATTTGATTACATCAATCAGTAATTCATGAAAATCTGCTCTCTTCTACGAGTTATTATTGAGCCTTACCAAGAATTAAGACAATTGATAATCTCGCAATAATTAAAGTATCAATAAGAGAAGAACCTCTTAATTTACCAGGTCAGTTAGGTAAACCTTGATGGTAAAATAAGCAGATTCTTTTAAGTTATAATGTACTAAACTATTAAACAAGCCTTCCTTGATGGCTTTTATTAAAAATAGTTTCATTGTTTCTTTTGTAAATAACGGCAATTTCGTAGGGATTTCTACTAGTATAATTATTATATCATCACGAAATATACGTATCTCCGCCATGAAGCTCTCTTTTTCTGATTTTAAGTTAATTTCAATAGATGAAGCCCTGCCGTTCAGTCAATGATAACTCGGATATTTTTACATCTACTGCCTATAGATCTATTGTTCCTCCGAGAGTATATTCTGTAAATAGTTCTTTTTGTTACTGTTATTATTATTTAACGCTTTAATATCTAGTGATAACTAAATTTAAAATTTAGAAATAACCATCTCTGTTTTCAATCTCCTTTGGAAAGATATGAATTGGATACAAGATGACGAAACTGTAATGTTACCCAAACTCTGCATTCCTCCAAACCTGTGGTATAAAATCCTTATTACAACCCCTTTCCACAAAATATTCGGACAGTTTTGCTTGATTCGTTTCTATTATACTTAAACATGTTTGCTTTACTTTATTTAATATCATTCCCTTATTTTCTATCATTTCTTTTGCTGTTATTCAGTTGGTCATTTTTTGGTATAATACATATCCATTCGTTAGTTGCAAATACTACCTTTAATTATTCTTTTCTATTGTAAATATTTCTACACAATATTATTTCACAGAAGGTATTCAAGTGGTTGTGCGGTCTTACATCTACAGAAAACAGTATGTGCTCATCAATCAAGAAGTTGTTGATAACGTATAATCCACACATTGACTAATAAATCGTTTTTCTCCTTTTATTTATTAAAACTACTGATCCAGTTGATAAAATGATACTATTATTTTATAATAATAAAATATAAATTTAAATTTTGAAATATGCCTAACAATTCAGCAATCTTTGATTTTTACAATAATTAAGTATAGTATACGTTCCAGTATAATTATCTTCAATTTCAGTTTAGTGTATTTGGTTTATTGTAATTTTTTTTTTTGTATAATGGACTAATATTTACTTAGACATCATCTTTTGTTGAAGATATCTTAGCGTTATCCTAATTTTTTAAGTAATAAATTAATGTAACTTTGATTTTGTCTAGACTGTGAACCAACGGATGGATTTTTATTTTGGTTATATTAAATACGATTACAATACTACTATTAGATAGGAATATAACAAATTTATTTCTTCTTTCTTATTTGTGTATATTCATTTTATTAGTAGTTGGTTTAAAAAAAAAACACGTTACCATAGAAACGGAAATAATATTGTTATTTAATAGGGCATGAAAAAACAAAATATTCATTTGGGCCGCATAAAGAGACTTTCAAAGAAATGTAATCAAGGAAATAGAGCCAAGAAAAATCAATGCAAGCGAGAATAATACTTGACTGGGCTGTATTAACGTTAATGTTATGGCTTGCTTAATCTCTTAATAAAAAGTTATACGAATATACTCTAGATTTTCATATCGGAGTAATAAAAGGGAACTTTGTTATGTGCAGTGCAGTACAAATAAATAACGCCCCCTCATTTCGCTTAATGTCTTTCCTCTATTCCGTTCCCACTCGTGACGGTTATTCCAAAATTCTTAATTGCTTTATGTAAGGTTGCTTTGGTCCAGCCTTCTCTAATCTCGTTAGAACCTTGTCACTAAAAAGACAAATTATCTTTTCACATCTCTTATTACTTAAATCCAGTATTACATTTTCCTATTTTTTTCACCTTTTTTCGAGTAAAATTCTCTTTGCAACAACGAATATACTATTAATGTAAAAAAGAGTTGTACATTGCTATAAAAGGTAATGAATTTTGCATTTGATTCAGTGAAACTCATTTCCATTATGAAGGAAATGTTAAAGAAAATAACACATTATGCTTATTGTGAAACACTATTTTCATTTTCTGCTATTTTAAACACCTCTCTTTTGTATAACACCAGCTAGCTAGTATAACATTGTTTTCCCTCCGTTGACTCAGATATAATTGTCCCGAATCTCATATTAACATCTGGAAAACATCTTTGCACATCAATATGAACTTCATTATAATGGAGTCGTTGTCTGACTGCGGAGAGACTCGTTTCTATATTCCTGATGACGAGGAGATCGAAATATAGAAGTGAGTTTCTGTTTCATTTCTGACTGTTCTTTGTGTCAATATAGTTTATTTAGTTTGTAAAATCGTTTCATTTAATTGGTATATATATATATAAACTTCAATGTACATAAAGAAACACAAAGAAATTAAAAACACAAACTTACAGTCTCTAATTTTCGGTTGAACCGTCTTCAGGACAGATAAGAGAGGGAAACCAAGCGCACTGGTACAGAGACGGCTGGGTCTCCAACTCCGTCTCCAAATCAGAGACTGTAAGTTTGTGTTTTTAATTTCTCTGTGTTTCTTTATGTACATTGAAGTGTATTTGTCCATTTCGGATCGTATTTTCATCGAAAATATATATATATATATATATATATATATATATATATTATATATATATATAGATTACTTACTAATATAAGATTACTTACTAATTAACTTACTACTAAATTACTAATTAATTACTTACTAATTAATTACTTACTAATATATAAGAAGACTAATATATAAGTCTTCTTCACTTACTACTAGTTTGTTTTATCCTATTTTATTTTTCTAAATTCTTATTCTTAACTAGTTTCCCATACTTACCCTTTTATTCAGTCTCTATCTTTTATTTACTAAAACAACCAATGCAAGTTTTTTGTATTGTATTTATTTTTATTTATTTATGTATTTTTTCTTCTTTTCTCTATCATTATTTTTGTTTCTTATAGTTTGTTTTTATCTTATATTGTTTATAATTTTTCACCTACTTATAGTTTTACCCAACCAGTACTGCTTATCTGAGCTTCTGTTTATATCTTCTCCTAATTTTATACTTTAAGACCGGGTACGGTTGACAGCACTGGCGGTTGCCGGGTTGGTTACTTGCCGTTGCGCCTACAACGTGCTTGGTCTCCCATTCTCTTTTCTCCTGAAGACGGATTACCCGAAAATTTGAGTCTGTAAGTGTGTTTCCCTACTTTGTGTGTTGCTCTTTGTTAATCTCGAACTCGTATATATATATATATATATATATATATATATAAAGATTTCACATAAACACGTGAAACAACAATCAATGATCAAACCACAATAAGAAATGGGAAAACAAGACTAAGATCTTTCAACCGTAACAAGCGGTCTTCGTCAGAGTCAAAAACCCAACTGAACACTAGATGCAGAAAACATCTGGTGAGGAGTTGAGAAGAGTGGGAGGGAAGAGTGGTATACTCTTACGAAGACCGCTTGTTACGGTTGAAAGATCTTAGTCTTGTTTTCCCATTTCTTATTGTGGTTTGATCATTGATTGTTGTTTCACGTGACTAACCGACACGTACACGTCATATCAACTTATATACATGATAATACCTAGAAATTGTATTCTGAAGTCCTTGTTTTAGATAATTGTTCGTTTGGGATTCAGTTGGTTATTGGTGAACCCCTCTTTGAATCATTTCTTATGAAGCAAAGGTTTTGGTTTGTCACGCACCGATATAAATAATATTTTTTTTTAAATGAGTCATTTGTTAAGATTTAACTTTTAGATCGAAACAGCAAATATTGTTGTATGTGCATGGTTGACTCAGTAAAACTTTTCGTTGCAGGATTTAAAAGAGCTGATCACGATTAAATTCTTGACCAGAAAAATAAATAAGTATAGACAACAAATTAGGAACCCTGACTGCATATATGCAAGAAGCACTCCATTTTATATAGCAGGTATAAATCTTTTATAACTTACTTTGTATAACTTTATTACGCATTCTTATTTAATCATTAGCTGATAGAATACAAACGTAGACAATAATTTTATACACTATACAAAATGGACTTATTTCAGTCATTGCTCATTGCAATAGCTGTATTATTCGGTATATTTACAACATTCGTGATATGTACTTCGTTCAGTATTATTACACTTAATCAAGAAGAATAGATATATCCACTTTTGATATATTTGATATCACTATTCTAAAGCTGTCAAGCAAAGATATAAAATATTCATATCTAGATACTGACCTCATTTTTACTAAAAATACCGTAGTATGATGAACGAAATTAAAAATTCGAATTTAAAAAGTAAAGATTATTTTACTTAAAAAAGAAGTAAACTTTTTTTGCTAGAACTGTTTTAAAATTACTTTTTGATTCTAGAAATATTAACTTAAATCTAGTGAGTTCATTCAGTGGTAGTTCAGTTCAACCTTTCACCAAACGACAATAATAAAACATAGAAATCTATTACTACTTTAATCTGCTTTGCTCATCTATGTACAAGGATTTCTGTAAGGAAACTGAAATTAACTAAAAAGAGGCAACGACAGGATTAAAACTGTGAAGACCCAAGAATGTGACCTTTTGAAATAGTTCTGCATTTCGTTATGCAACCTTTGAAAGTGCCAAAAAACTACTTGTTTCTAAAGAGATCATATACAATGACAAATTTGATGGAACATACAAAACAAGATAATGTCTTCAGACTTGATGAAAAAGAGTAGGTAATATAAAAAATGTCATCCAAAACCCTACAACATTAGCACATAGAAGATCTAGTTTTTTAAATTCCTTAAATAATTGTTTATTTAGTATTGTATTCTTATTAATGGCAAAAATTTGAACTAATAAATATTATAAACTTGGATATGAATAGTGATTCATCACCAGAATGGAATGGAATAGTATTTCTATTGGTGTATTCGTAAAACTTTACCTAAACACGATTAATGAGATGCTAATGCATTAGTAGAAGGGGAAATGTTGCTTGGGAAATAATGTGATCGAATTTTTGAAAATATCGCAATACTGCGGAAGAAGCATTCTACAAAATAACGAGACAGCTTTCATCAAATAATTACCATAGCACTGCAAACGTGTACGCAAGACAATTTTATTCCTTTTCTTAATGCCTACGTTTCCAACTTTTTGCCTTTGCTCATTTATTATCACAAACCTATTTTTGTAATGAACGAGCCACGTTAATGGATTGATTCTATCTAGGAAATCCTAAATTGTGTATAGCTCGAGTGTATTTAGTTATAGGGATCTTAAGCGAGTATCTGACATCATATAAGCTCGAAACCGATGGCTTAATAACTTCTGCAAAGATGTTGCGCTCAGAATCGCGTGAAGAAATCAAAGGTCAGAGAATAGATTTACCAGGGCAAAGACGTACACGCAAAAGCACTGGGCTACCCTAGTCTCGTTTACCAGACAACTGAACAAAAAAGTTTTTACCTGTTTTACCTGTCCCAAAAAATAACAACACTAAAACTTCAGTAATATTTTAAAACAAAAATAATATTCCGGATTGAGTTTTATAGTGTCTTATATAATATTCAAATGGGACTATTAGCTGAGCAATTAATTTAAGTATAATAAACAATATTTGTTTTAATTATAACAAACGTGGAAGTATGGAGTTCGTCGATTTAAATCACGTTAGTATTTTCACAATTACATTCAGCATGGAACTTAAATAACGCAAATTCTTTTATTTTATTAGTGGTCTATCTTTTTTCATAACATTCAATTTTTTTTAACTGCAAACTTTTACCAAGCTTTTTTTTTTAATAAAAAATGCACTAAAATGAGAATCTCTAATTAATTGATTAAGTAATTAGACACATGAACATACCGTTCAAGCAATATGTTTTTAACTCAGTACGTAATTAACAACTTTTTACAATATATTACTAAAATTTTAGAAAAAAATAAGGATTACGTTCTTAACAAACATAACTTCACTCATACCTAAATCGTACCTCTATAATCATTAAAATATTTAACTTGTTCACAGTTTTCCTTTCAATAAATAAAGTTTTAATTATAAGTCAAAAAATTTTTGTTGCAAATTTTCCGGAACATTATTAAATTGAACAAATAAAAACATTTCTTTAGATTATTCTCTTTTAAACTTTTGATTAAATAAAAGACTGACTACTTCAAGCTGTGACTATAATTTAAGTTCGAAGAAATATGCTGTAAAATCAATAAATAAGAAACGGTACTAATTTCAAAGTTTTTTTTACAATATTCAAATAATGGATTGTGATTAAACATCACAATAACTAAGTATAGACAGATGAAAGGCAACGAACAAATTCATCAGTAACTTCAGACCGATAAATTCTATATATTTTTTGGTATAAAAATTATATAGATTAATTATGCTTAAATGCTCTTGATATTTCCTCAACAGATAATATAAAATCTACTGATTAATACATTATAGTAATACTATAACGGTTCAGCAAAGCACATTTTTGCACAAAGTTCATTAAAATACGAGTATGAAATTGAAATATTTTCATGTCTTATCAATACTATTATTGTTATTTTGTTTCTTTTTAAAATGTCAATAAAATTAAAATAAACACAATTAATGAGTAATAAGCAAACAAAACCAGTAAAACTAACAAAATGAATGATAAACACTACAAAACGGAAGAAATAGAATTTCATTGTTTAAACTTGGAAATGTAAACTAATTTTTCATTAACATTGTCATTAAAAAGAGATGTCTAACCACTTCAGAAAATTGCCTCCAACCAGAGAAAAAAAAATTATGAATATGATATGCAAGATTTTTTTTATTCTCAATACACGTATATATCGACATTAATAGTTGAGTGAACTTGCTAAAATAGGTCATTGTTTAAAAGGCAAATACTTGAATTTAGTAAGGGATCATGAAGAAAACATTAAAATAATTACGGTGCATTTATCATTTCCGTCTAACAAAATGTGTAACGCGCAAATCCTGTAGTTCCAAAATTACTAAAAATGATGTTGAATCTATTCAATTTACTGCGGATAATATTAATAAAGATTATTTATTTGTTTATAAAATATTTAAGAATTATGCAGAGATATTGCTAAATAACTATAAACATGAAATAATAAATAATTATTAAAAAAAGAAAATAATTAAACAGATATTATTGTATCCTAAAAATTAATAGAATTAGTCATTTAAATGATAAATCTTGTTTTTAATGTATTATAATTAAATTAAAAAAGTGTGTTTCTTTTTTTGAAGGTGTGTTCAAAACTCATGCTACATATGTTGCAAGTCATATTTATTGACAATTGAGTAAACATATGTTCATTAGACGTTTATAATTACTAAATTTTATAATGTTTGTATGTTAAATAACGATATTTAGCTATATTAACAATAACTGTGGAAACAGAATTATTTGAATGTTTTTAATTCAACTTGTGTTGTATACTTTTAGTTGTTGGAGCATATAGTTTGCTTCTATGATAACCTTTTTTTTTATGATAATTGTGACATTCTTTTTATTTTTCAGTATTATGAGCTGTAGCTTTAGTTTCGTATTCAGTTAGTTTTGCTGTCAGTTGTCAAGTTTAGTTACTGTACACATATTTCTGATAAAATACAGTAACCTGCAACCAAAAACCAGAACAGTCATAATCTAAGTCGTCATGCAATTTTGATCTAAGTACTAACTTATCTGGTTTGTCTCAGAAAGAGTAATTTTCAGTTACGTAGGAGAGTTTATATGCACCACAATTTATAACATATTTTCATGGAAATAACCATAAACTTTCGCAAAAATAATGTCAATTTATTAGAAAACAAAATATTGGATATTAATTGTTCAACATAAACTCTGTGTTGAAGAAATTTTGCTAAGGTCGTATATAATAATGTTGTTCTCTAGTCAATTTAAGCTGAAAAATTTTTTTATCATAAAATTTGATAAAACTATAATTTTTTTTATAGATGTTGATTATCAGTTGGAAGCTTATTTTTTTTTGTTTATTTTAGTCATAATATAAATTTTAGATTATCTACAAACTACTGTGTTCACAATATTCGTAATTGCTTATATGGTGTTTTTTTTTCTTTGTTAGATTATCATAGTTGGAAAAACGTTATCCATGACTAAATTACTGTAGTTAGTAATTTAAAAGAGTCCAATTTTAATTTTAAGGAATAGTTGAGGATTCTTCTTTTTTTTAATACCATAGGAAAACCTTTGAGGTTAGAGAAAAGGCTTTGTGCCGGAAAAATGCTCCCCGTAACTAACAAGTGTTCTCTCTGTCTCTTTTGTATTTCAATATTAAAGCTGTACACTTTCCTAAAGGTATTTTTCTACTTTCATTTTATCAAAAGAAATACGACAGCAAATCTAAGATTTTTTTATTATTTTTTAAACATTTCAACTTCAATTTGGTTCTTTCATAGATAATGATGAATATTCAAAATTTTGTTTAAATATATGTCATATTCCTGTGTTTCTACATGTTATTCTATATGAATACAAAAAATTAATTCAACTTTTAAAATTGGTGGCCCATTCAATGAATTTTGTGACATGCCTTATTCCAAGTGAAAAACCCTATGTACGAGTCTTTCGTACATAGCTTCAATTATGAGCTTGGTTATTTAAAGTGTGTAGATACTAGATTAGTAGTTTCTGTATAACTAATATTTTGAAACCAAATGTCCACACACTCTACTTTTTAAGTTAAAAGAAATTTTAGTATTTGATTTGTGTACAAAAAACCTCAGTGTATTTATATCTTCTTGATTGAGTGATAAATTTCGGAAGGAACATGGTGAATAAAAGAATGTAATTATAATTTGATTGAGATATAGAGAAGTTAGCTTAACATAATATGGTTTTATTTCTTCGCCTGAGACTGTAAATGAAGCTATATGTGCAATTATTCAATTGTTGGAAGAGATATACAAGTTTTGATGCGGACACTAATCGAGCTGACTTGGCCAGGCTTCCCACAATAAGCCATCAATTATAAGAATTAACTTTTTCTGGATAATTGCTGCTGATTGGCAGGGAATGAGTGTTAATAGGCCTTGGCTGATGGACGCTCTGCCTCAATGATCCTCGGGATTGGATAATTAAAAAGATCATCTCTACCCTCTTGGAATTAGAACCAATCATTTCAACCAACAGTCACTCCTCCCATCCTCTTCCAAACTTTGATTAATTAGAGAACTCCAACTTTATTTGTAGATCAAAAAGTATGCATGTCTGTAGAGAAAACCGTTTTAAAAAAAATTTAACAACAAAAAAATATATATACAACAAAAATTCAAAATAGACACATGAAGCAAACATCAATACAACTAAACTAGATGTAAAGGAATTTACGCCTTATAAATATATGCCTTATTATAAATATAGCATATAAATATCGAGAATTTTGGTATTAATTATAAAAAATGCTAAAATTATTACATATGAAAGATCGGTGTTGTTATGGAATAATATCGAATCTCCTTTGAATAAATTTAATAGATCAAATACCATATACATTAGTAATGATTTATTCAAGCTCGACTCAGTACTGATAAAAGCAATAAAATTAATAAAAGGATTGAAAACTAGCTCATAGTTTTTAATTATTTATTCTTGAACTGTTTATAGATCAAGACTTGCCTTTCCAGCCCTTTGTTCCTTCTACTGAGCATTATGCTCTATAAAGTGCCTCGTCTCCCATCTTTGTCAACACCACATAAGATGATTTATATCACTTGTTTTTGAAACAGTTAGACTCCAACGAAGACAACTTGTTTTGGCAGAACGATCTGAACCATAATTTGCATTTTCATACTGTGGTTTAGACGTTATATATATATATATATTAGTATATTTTGGGAGCAGACCTTCATTTAGACAAGTTCTATTAAAGAGTATGCCGATCTTCATTTTCGTTCGTTTTTTATTCAATTTCTCCAGTTTTCTAAACTATATATATATATATATATATTTGTCCGGTTAACATTGTTGTTCCTTTAAATAATGTAAATTTCATTTTCTTAGTTAAAAAATTCTTACTTCTGCCTAAGAGAAAGGTTTTTAAATAAAACCGAAACGTTGGCAACGAGAGTTTGATTTTTTATCCTGGAAAATTGACCGAACCCCGATTAGAGAACACACCTATATATATATCATTAAAATTAACCGCAGTCTCGGCATTTACGATCTTAAGACTGAGAGATTCGATCCTACGAACTAACCTCCTGCTAATAGGGTTCAACTGGAAAAGGAGTTGGCAAAGTGACATGTTAAATTAAAATCGATGACTCATGCTTAGTCATTGCCATAAATAGATTAAAAGGATAGTACAGGTTAATATAAAGAGAAGGTCAAAGGTCATAAACCTTCAAGCGGTTTATTCTAACCGCTTGTTTCTTGTTTATTATTGACCTTTGACCACCAACTTAGACCTAGGCTTAGTTTAACATTGTTCAGTTGGCAATCAAACGCCAGTCTAGTCTGTAATTTGTACATTTCATTCATATAAGTATTTTTGAGAACCTGATGATAACCACAGGGCTGAAAGAATATTTTATTAGTTTAGTTTATTAGTTTATTTACTGTCAAGTGTTTTTTTAACTGCAAACTTCTCTCGTTTTGTGCTGTACTGAATCTTGTTTACTAACTTTCTTTGGCAATCATCATCTTCACAACGGAAGATCGTGAGAAAAATAGAGGCATTTAGTATCAGCAAAATCAGCTATAATTGCTAACTATATATATATATATATATATATATATAAATGGTTAGTAAGTGTTTTGAACCCATTAATTGAAAAAATTTCAGGCAGCCATATTAAAAATAATTTTCATTTAATTAGAAAGTTAAAAAGCGTCAACATGAATAAACATCTGGAGTGGCCTACACTCAACTTTACTATTCCTGAGGTAGTACTGATAGTGATTGAAGGATATATCAATATATAACCTTATTTTGTACATCACACAGCTGATGCAAATAATTTCATTAGTATAACTACAGCAGTAATAACATTTTTGAAAAACCAAAGTGAACATTTCTTGCAACGAAATATTATCCTACAAGAGAACATGGCTATTGTTCAAATAGCCAGTAGATTTCTTACATCGTTTACTTGACATCCTTCTACATTGAATATTAAAGTAAAATTTTCAAATTTGAAACAGTAAAATACCCTTTTTTTCTCTGAAAAACATCTTAAACAGCGAAGAAAATGTTGTTTTAAGGTGATTTGTTAATTAAAGATGTACGATAATTACAGTTATTAATCTCTAAACGAAAGATTTATATTTTGAATTATCTTTTACATTTTTGGTTTTTAACAGAATTATTATACTGGGAATTTTATGGCTTCTTAGTATTTAATAAGATCATTTTCCTTCCCCTTTATCATATAACATATATACGAATTTTTTTTTATTGAGTGTTATCATTTACCTGCACAATATTATTCCTCTTACATCTCTTATAAGTCAATAATATATTTTCATTTTTCCATTAGAAACATCAATTTTATCTCAGTGGATTCGCTCAAAGAATTTCTAAGTCAATGTAAACAATGTAAAAAAATATAAAAAATTCGACAAGTATAGCAGGTGATCTCTTAGTCTAGGATAAACAAAGGGGTTTTATATCGTTATTGCTCTTTCCCGTAATTGAAACTTCATGATTTTTTTTTTTATTAATTGCTAATTTTTTGTTCCATTTTTGGTCAAAGTTTCATTATTTTTTAATGAGCCGTTTCGCGTCAAAAAAACATTTTCTGAAAACAGAAATCGTACTATAATGTTCTATTTTTAGGTATAGTTTCATTTTGATCCGTCAAACGGTATGGCTTGTATCGCTCTCACAACGTTTGAGATTGAATTAAAAGTAAAAATTTTTACATTTTAGTGAAAAAAAAATATTTCCCGTTGTTTTAAAATTCTGAATATATTTTTCGTTTGTTCTATTTGTAACCTCAAAGATAATGTCAAAATTTCAAAACTCTAGGGTTATCGGTTTAAGAGAAATAAATGTTTTAAAAAAAACGGTTTTTGGCAAAAAAAGTAACTTTCCCATCATGCCTAATTCTTCCCAAACAATAGGGATCTTCTTCCCTATGATTCCCATTTCGGTGTAAAATATCAACTTGATCCATCAAAGATTCTGGATCGTAGCTTGGTAACAAGCAATGCTAACACACTCACCCACCCACCCACCCACTCAACCACACACACACAGACATTATCGTAAAAACCTCATAAAACGACTTCTGGGACCTCAAAACATGTAATTCCGTCAAAATCTCGAGATCGAATTTTTTCACGATCACTATACTTTACTTATAGTAAAGTAAAAATTATAGATTGATCAGTTTCGATGTGAAGTCAAATTGGGTTTTTGACTCTGACGAAGAACGTTTGTTAAGGTTGAAAGGTCTTAGTCTTGTTTTCCCATTTTCATATTGTGGTTTGATCGTATGTATAAATAAATAAATATATATATGTATATATTTAATAAACAAACAGACCAACCACACTGGACACACTACGAGTTAAAAATCGAAGAAAAGTAACACACAGAGTAAAGAAACACATGTCCGCAATGGGTTACTTGCCGTTGCGTCACAACGTGCTTGTTCAACCTTTCCCTTTTCCCTTGAAGACGGATTACCCGAAAATTTGAGTTTGTAAGTGTGTTTCTTTACTCTTTGTATTACTTTTCATCGATGTTGAACTCGGAAATATATATATATATAGATAATTTACATTAAGATATTTTACTATATAAAATATTTTTTTTCTTTTCTGTTACAGAAGACGAAATTATATGATCTAAATGTCTGGGTAATTTATTGGAATTTAGAGCTTACATGTTAAGCAAGATTTACTGCTTAAGTAACAAGCCCATGAATTAGTGGATCATTTGCATGAAATTATGTCAACCATCAGCTTGTTTATAGTTTGCCTGGTAAACAAATGGCTTCGCTTTCAAAACATATTTATTTCACTGACAAATTGTAAGTAATTTTGTATTACATTAAGCTATTCATATAACATAGTTTCTGAAACATATAAAAAGATTCATCACTACCAACTTTGTCAATACGTATAAGGATAAAAATAACTAACGATGTATTTTAATAATATCAAAACATATTTGGTGTTAGCATCAGTCACAACTTTAATTCCTTAATTCCTTGAAATCTTTTAAATTTTTTCATCTCTCAAGTAATCCATCTTTGCAATATGTATGAATGTGCTTGTATGATTTTGAGGATTTTCTTATATTTTTGAAAACTAAGAACAAGTATAACAAAATATTACGTACTACGAATTTATTCGGCTAATTGTAATACTATATGTTCATTTATGAAAATTATCTTACTTACTTCAAGTTACTTAAATATTTTCGTTTAGTCATTATGCTATCATGATATTTAATATTTAGTTCATTTTCCAAATATATATATATATATATATATATATATATATATCTTCATATATAACAAAAGGTAGTATAGTTTATTGAAATAAACTTGTACGCAACTTAATATATTCTTAAATTTGAATTTACCAAAATAAATTTAAAACACTTAAAAGGGTAGATTAAAACATGCGTGGTTCCAAAATATGTCGTATTGCAAACATTCTTTACAAGAAACGTGGAAATTACTTACTGTGCAAAAACCTAAGACAAACTAAAGAACGATAAATTAAATAAATGAAAAATTTCGACGAATAATCATTAGTATATCTTATCACTATACTAATTCTGACTTATTATTTATACACAATAAATTATACTAAATTTATTGTCAATAAATTGTCAATAGTTTTACTTTTTATAAAGATGAGAGAAGAGCACTATTGATTTGTTTGATGATAGTCAATATTGCAATTTTTCATAATGCATCAATTACGTAACCTTTCATTTTGTTTTTACTACTTGAATTCTGTTTTTCTCTGAAAACGTTCTAGACCATTAACCTCTTATCTATATTCTATATTTAGTTCATACTACTTTTTAATTCAGTTATTTAAGGAGAATTTATTGATTGCTACCTGTCTATTCAATAAATTAGGATTATATTTAATATTTATTTATTTAATTTAATTTTCACATGAATATTATATAGGTATAAAAATTTATAAATAATATGATATTTCATATCCATAAACTCTATTTTGTTAAGTATTAATATTAGTTTTCTCAGAGTGATTAAAAGTTATTTTATGAGAATTTTTGTAAGTTTTGTAAAATTTTAAAACCTGAAGCACAATTTGATTAAACTCAGTATATACTGATTATGCTATTAACAGGGCACGGTTAAACCAAACCTAATACTCGGTTTCAAATTTTTGAAGGTTTTGATGAAAGGTCTACAACCCTGGCACCACATAATATTCGATTTCCAGGCTTAGAGTTACCTAGAACAACAGTCGACTCTGTGGTGATCTAAGAAGAAAATCTCGAGTGGCTAATACTAAAAAGTCTGGTACTTCCTTCTTCTTAATGCTATTATTACTTCTATAATAATGCTAATGTTTCAAAACTCTAGAGTTAATCTACAGTTTATGAGAAAGAAAATGCTGTTTAAAAACACAAAACCGTTCTTCACAATATAGAATATTTCCTAAGAACAGAGGGGTGCATCAACATTATAAGGCACATTTTTGTATAATGAAAAAATTTGATCGACCAAACTATTGTGTGTCTAAATTCTTGAATACAATACAGCCCACGAGCCCACCTACACAGAAATGGTAAGAAAATAACCGAAAAAAAAAGAAATTTGGAGACCTCATAACATGTAAACAAGTAAATCCGTGAAAATATCGTAATCAATTTTTTTCATAATTACTATACGTGATGAGATCAAAAAGTAAGTATACTTTACATTTTGAACACCTTTACAAAGTAAGTTCAAAAACTTTAAAGTTCTTTTGAATCTTTACAAAAATAAGATCACATCAGATTTTGAACTTGTCCCGTATTTCATATACAGTAATGTCAGAAAAAGTCAATGAGAATCAATGCTGAATGAAAGGAATATTTCACCAAATTCATTAATCCTTTGGATTTGAATTTATTGTGTTAACAAAATTTTATTTCTTTGGTTTTATAAAATTAACAGACTGTGATTTTTATTTCATATACGTGTTCTAAACTTATTTAAGTTAATCTACATAAATTAAAGTAATATATATAGTTCTACGATATAAATATTACACAGTTCAGAATTATATATCTAATTATTAGTTAATATGTCTATTTATGATTTAATTGTTAAAATGGTATTTAATTTATTTCTTAATCTTATTTAAGATGAGTTCAATACATGTCTTTGGAATACAATACCTTGGTTTCTATTATAACCTAATCAGTTATTGGTTTACTCATAATAATAATAATAGAAATTTGAAATTGTGATATTCTAGTAACATGACAATTATTGTAATAGAAGTATCAACATAGATCCATTGTAATGATAAATTTAATTAGTCTGGAATATTCATTCAATTAGACATTACTCTAGGTGTATTTAATATTGTTATTGTTAAGCCTGTTATCAAAATAGGAACTTTTTGCACTTTTAAATATCTCAGTTGCACTTTTAATAAGAAAAAAAAACAATACATATCTAATACAACGAGTAATATCAGAACCATACTGATATAAACAATATTGGAAGAACAGTTCTAATGAGTCCTAAGCTGCTTGTATATCTTTTAAAGAAAGTGCTCCGAAAAAAGTCCAACATTTTTGTTCTATTTTAGAGCTAATTGTAACGAATCATGTTTGTTTATTGTAACTTCTTTAATGTTGAAGATATAGTGGTCTCACATACATGCACATGTGCAAACTTACTCACATACACACAAAACAGCCAAAACACACACACACACACACACACACACACACACACACACACACACCACAATGTACACAATCGCAGCCACTGACAGAAGTTCTTTAAACATACTTTATTAGGCTAAAAATCATATTTTTCGTCAAAAACTCTATATCAAAGGTTTGACTGTACTGAATATTTATATTTATTTATACTTACTTGCATATAAATATTTAATATGGATCATAATTAGAAGTAAAAATATAAATTAATTTAATATGTATGGTTAACTAAGATATTACTTCTATCAAACGCTTGTTACAGATTATATGAATTATAACTCTGCCAGTAATAGTTTAAAAAATGTTACTACTTTAATTATTATACTATTTTTATGCTTTCATGTGTTATCTGGTTCCCTAACCAGTTGCTCCCACGTATCAATATTAATATTCACTCGAAGAGAGATTGACGATTGGTTGGCGCTAACTTCTGTTCTCTTGGCTTGACATAAGTTCCTAACTTATCTCACAAACCATGACCCTGTTTAAACTTCAACCGTCTTTTAGAAACCAATATCTTGTAAACAACCAACTCTCTATTAGTAGATATTCATATTTACTAACTAACTTGGTTTAACAGTTTTATAAACTTGATTCATGGGTAGTGCAATCATTTATTCTGGGGTACTTATTAATTTTAGCAATAAAAGAAAAAAACCTGTTCTTCACACAAAATATAATTATGTGAAATCAATGCATCAAGGCTTGTGTTTATTCTCAGGTTACATTTAACGAATGCTAATTACAAGTTAACGAATACAAAGAAATTTCTAATACTAAAAACGAAGTTTGAGTTATATACTATTAAAATTATTATAAGAAATGCTATGCAATGGCCACTAGGGAGAAATCGACACATAGAACGAATGAAAAGCGTTATTAATGCTATTTGTCTATCCAAATAACCCTATTTAACCTAGTAACAAATGTATCCTTATTTTTACCTGTTTTAGATATTATTCCGTTGGAATAACAAATATATAAAATACAAATTTAATGTTAATGCGATCTTAAAGAGTACAAGAAATCTAAGAAGCTGACTAAACTACAAATCTGTTACAAACCCCATGTCATTGAGTGGAGTGTACATATTGTCATATGACAGTTGATAATCATGTTTATTTGGGAATGACGAGTGGATCCTGTTATTAAAGAACTAAAGAAGACTTTAATAATTTTTGCATAAAATAGTAGTAAAAGCATGGCGCCAGGTTAACCCGGTGGTGACGTATTCGCCTCTGGACTGGTAGATTCGGCTCAATATAAACTCTTACTCTCCATTTATTCACACGGGAGATAGATAAATCTGATCACATCGAAACTTAAAGTGGACATTGAACCGTCGATTCCAAGCCTGTACTATATCAGGTAAATGTTAGAGATCCCTTCTTTAAATTCAAGCAAAATTTAGGACTCACAATGTAAAATGTTCATTGTTTGGTATCAAAAAGGGTTATAATTTTCGGCTTATGTGTGTTTTCTTGTAAGACAACCACTGCCGTCTAACCTAAACAGCAAGAGCAAGAACAAATACATTTTCTCAGACTTTTAAAGCATTTAATTACGAGTTATCACAGCTTTGATCCTACTAAAAACATAAACACCCTACATTATTATTATAAATATCATGAAATCACTAATTTAAGAGCCTTTGAAAGAACCTATTAAATAATGCATTTTAATATAGCTCAGTATTTGCATGAACAGATTATAGGATGTCTTAACTTTTTAAAATATTTCACATTAATGGCTATGGGTGTAAAGTATGGAAATTGTGAACAACGCTTAAAGGTGTAAACGGTGTAGTTTCCTACGGGCCATATAGCTTGGTTTACTTTATATAAGTATAGCACCGATATCGTAAGCATACCTACTACCCTCAACACAACCTTCAACCTCCTTCTACCCTTTAATATCGAGTAACTCTTTTGTAAGATTATTGCATACTTAACTTTAATCATCATTCCATCTTCCCATGAGGAGGTCAGGTAAGCAACTTACTATTTTGTGTTTTAAAATAATTAATATTGTTATTTTCAAACTTCCCCTTCTATATGATTACTTGAATCATGATGATAACTTAAATGTAGCCTGAGGATGAATACAAAGTGTTCGAAACGTTTCTTTTTTTACACATAATCATGTTTAGTGAGAAGACTAAATTTTTAAATTAGATTATTTACATTTATAATTTACACTTCTTTATTCTTAAGTCTCAATCATCTACAAATTTGTTTAATTTGAAACAATAGGAATACTTTGTTTCTTATTACTAAAATAAAAGTAGTAAATTTCTAAAATTCAATTATACATTTTTCAAAAGAAGTTTAAAATTTTTAATGGGAATCATGGAACTCCCTATATATTGATATTGTATTTGTATGGAAATCAATACATTCTATGCAGAATAAAAACATATTTGTACAACGATGTCTTAAAATTTAAAATATCAATTTAAATTTCGTTAGCATTTTCAAAAGTCCTGGTTTTTTCCTCATCATTTTCTCTCACATTCTTTCAATGACCCCTCAAATAACTTGTTTCTGAAATCTGCTGTACTATTTCCATAGATGGTCTTCTATAATGGTTTGTTGTACTATTGAAACAACTAATGTGAAGTGCTTTTCTATCCATGTTCTAATTTTTTTCTGTTTTTCCGGTTTTTAAAGTACACGAGTATTAAAATGAAATGAATGTAGATATCAAAATTTTCATATTAGTCGAGTACCAGACGAAGGCTTTTATCTGTTACAGTTATAATTATTAATATATTTTAATAATAGATAGTTTACTGAGACAGTTTTGGATAGATAAGGTAAAACTATTAATTCATATTAATAATTAGTAAAATCATTATTACTCACTATATATGTAGTACTTTAATTACAGAATACCATCTCTTCATCTTCACTTTAAATGCCACTATTTTTGAAATACCACTGGCAGAAAACATGCAAGGTTCAATTAAAGGTAAGTATTTCATTGTTTTTAATAGCATTTTTCCTTTTATATTTCCTTATTTTTTTGTAGCATTATTTTTATGTAGTACTACATGAATGCATTAGTTGATAACTGCAAAAAAAATTATCAATACATATTATTATATAAATATTTAATTATATAATTATAATTAATTCCAACGTTGTTATAATTATAATAAAATATTATTCTAATAACATATTTTTAAATATATGTCAATCATTAAATCTCGATGAAAATTGTCCAAAAAGAAAATCGTACATATTATAAAAAGTGAAGAAAGGTGAGTAAAACGGTAGTATTTTTCAATTTTTGCAAGTGAAGTTTCGCAACCTATAGAGCCAATTAATCACTGCCTGACTTCATTCGCAAAAAAAAAATACGCAACTTTTCTCAACTCAATAAAGATGAATTCGTTTCAATATTTTCTCCCATTTTGCCGATTCAATTTCAGTCAGAATGACTCCTTAGAACTGTCAAAAAGATGCATGGATACAAATTATCCTTCTTTATATTCTGAATGAACAGTGTTCGTCTAACAGATTCTATCATTTCTATGATATTAAATAAAAACATAACAGATGATAAAGAATATTCAAACTACTGCTTAATATATTTAACACTCACTTATTTAAACTTTTTATTAATATAATATTATTTTTTTTTTATTTTCAAATATATTATTATCTACACGCTTTCAACAAAAAACAAACCCTTATCGGATATAAAATTTACAAGAGCGTTTTACCAATTTCTTTTAACCATGTACTAGCTGGTATATCCATGATATCCTTCCCATTTAATCAGATATAATGGTAGAAAATGTTATGCTGAGAAATGGAAGAATTTCTAAATAGAAATTAATTTAAACCAAACGCACCATCTAGTCCAAGAATATCGGAAAAATAATAAAAGAAATTTTTCGCCTTTTTCAGCTATAAATATACCTATATATGTCGTAGTGTTCTAGAAAAAAAAAATAGTTTAAAATACTTTATACTCAAACAAAAGTTAAATGTTTTGTGAAATTTTCTTTAAGGTATTTAAAAGTAAATATGCATCACATTAAATCTTTTTTAAGCATATTTATTATAGATTTTCTTGCAAAAAGCGCTTGTACAAATTCTATTCTAGTTTTATACTGATCTGCAATAAACCAAATGTTGAATGATCTATATTTGATTTGTCAAAATGAGGTGTAGTTTTCTCAGATAAATATTTTATATCTTAATATAATTACGTATACGTTTGAATTATTATAAAATAATTTCAGTAATATGTAAGAAGCAATGAGTTTTATTAACTATCAGTCGGTATATGACTAAAATTAATGATGCTTCTCCAATTTTTTATCACTGACTGCAGAATATCAATGCAGAAACAAAAAAAATCCTACTTTCTTGTTTAATTTTATCAATTTAACTTTGTAAATTACACAATGTAATTGGTTGTAGTACTTTGTTAACAATTATCTTGTAAAAGTAATACTCCACATTTTAATTCCTCTTACTCATATACATGTTTCTTATTATTTAATAAATGCAACTGTATAAAGTAAAATCTAAAGTTAAACAATTTTATAAATTAATTTACTACATATGTAGTTGGTAAACATTTTTACTACATCTTAAATTAAATTATCAATACAGAGTTTCGTATTTAATTTAACATCATTTAATTAAACCTACAAAACAGACGAAACTAAAACACATGTTTTCATTAAACTGCAGTTTAATTACGTTTTAATTATTTTTTTAAAAATTAAATGAATATATTGAGGTTTGATTTTTTCATAAAGAATGTCTAGAGTTTCATAGTGGTTAATTCTTGTGTGCGTCTATGCCAATGAAAATCAAATGTATAAAATTTCTCAATGCATAAATATATTTAAGAAAGTTGTATTTTTCTTATTCAATAATTATGTTGATATGGTATATGCCTTTATCAGAAAATGGCTTAATTCTTCATAATGTTTTCTTTAGACGTTATATTTACATTTAATTTTATGCATAAAATAACTTTTAAATACGTTTGGAACAAATAACTAAATTAGAAAGTAGTTGTTTTTTCGTTGTTTGTACAATACATTTACTTCAATACACGCATATTTTTATTACCCCTGAGGTTAGTAGGATTTATATTATTATTATTATTATTATGACAAACCGTCATACCTCGTACGGTGATCTTGGAGCCTTCGGAGCGCTTTCGGACGTTGTCCATCTTTGTTGAATTGCCGTAGAGGATGTATACCGTCTGAAAGTGCTCCAACAACTCCAAGATCATCGTACGAGGTATAACGGTTTGCCATATTAATAATTTAAAACATTTACTTCAGATAAATCTGTAACCGACACATGTCAATCTGTATACTTCCTGTAATGTCAATTATACGTATGCAAAATAAAACAAAATAATAAAATGATTGCAAATAAATATATCGACCATGATTTGTAAAAAAAACTGTATGAGTACCACAATGATTTCATTTACTTCCTTTAAAATCTTTAAAAAATGAATAAATTTACTCGAATACCTACAATTATGAATAGGAAATATAATTTGGAATAACAACTACGAATCTAAATTATGACTATAGGAATTATAAACTAATTAAAATGAACCAAATAATCTAGTTGTTAAAACAATGCTGAGCACTGAACTCATTTCTCATTAAAAGCGCTAATAAAACGTTCATGTAAAAATGTGCTGTTGCACATATCTTATGTAGATATCTATCAGTTTAACTAATTTTCATAAAAATTGTTATTTCTATTTGATAGCTAATGGTCATATATCTGTATTAACTCAATATTACCTTATCTCTGCCATATATTGCCAACACTATTTTTCTTTCTTTATTGAGGCTTGGTGTAGCTTCACAGATTCCTATGTAATCGCAAAAAACAATGCTATTTGAAACAAAATAACATGTGGTAATTTTTTTCCAGATAGAGCACTCCTTAAAACGGAGAGCTTGTCATTTCTTCTTAGGGATTACATTACCTTAAATATGAAATTTGGTAATCATTACTGTTTGATTTTTTTTGTTTATTTTTTATACCAAGTATATACAATCAATTGATATAATGATCAGTATGGCTTGGTATAATACACAAACGCTTGGGTGCTCTTGAACACACTTGCGTATACACAGTCACACGCACACGCACACACACACACACACACATACACACACTATATATTTTTTATATAGAAAATAAAAAAGTAAAACTTAAAGACTCTTTGTTTTGTAGAAAACCTCTAAAAATATATTTTGAATAAGATTGATTGACATATAACATCCTTTTCTTGAAAGGTTGAAAAATATTCAGCCATACTGATCATAATATCAATTGATACCAAGAAGTAGACTAAAAAGTCATCTTTGGATAGCTGAGAAGCTTATACTCAACGACTTGAATGACAAAAACGATATAATCATAATAATGAATGGTATTGTCTAAATTTAAAATTATTGTACATGCTTAATAGAGTTGTATTTTTAGTTTATAAAAACTGGAATGGTTTTTAGATAAAAACAGCAAAATGTTGTATTAGAAAAGAAAAAAAAAGATAGAGCCTGCTGATGAAATACGAGAGCAGACGATTCTAGGAAACATAAAACAAGATTAGATGGTTCTGGTCTCGTAGATTTACCTCTCAAGTTACCAAACACAATGGCAGAATGAAAATGTTCCTATTTTTTTCTTACTTATTCATTCTTATAATATTTACATCTACATTATTGATTTAATTAGTTCAAACTACGAATGCATTCCTAAAAACTGGTTTTTAAAAATGAAATATGAAAGCAAAAGTATAGATGATAAAAAAAGACAGACTTTGACTAACTCATCGCATGGATACTTGGTATAACTTCAGTTACAGCTGTATTTAATAGTTCGAAAATAGTTCCAGTTTATAGGGATCAAACTAAGTACATCCTAAGTTTGTAGCAATTAAGGTCATCAAAATTTGTTAAGATTAAAAAACTTGATCCAAAACTAAGATCATCTATTGAAACTAAATTTATCTTATTCAAAACTAAATGATTGCATGAATTGAACTTTTTTTTTTCTTTTGCTCAACTGCAAGTAAATTTTAGTGATCATAACAATATTTTATCTAAAGATTTTGACTGATTCACATGTATTGAGAACCTCAAAATCTATTGACATTTTTTTGATTTTGATTGTGAAGTGGTTGGTGCAATGGTTTGTATCCAAAAAGATGATTGGAAAGTTACAGGTCACACTATTGCTATTCACACACTACAGAAAAATAGCCCTTGTAGTAGTGCCCTGTTTTTATTTGGTAATACTGCAACATACAACAATTTCTTTTTGACCAAAATGTGATTCAACAAAACATCTCTTTTTTCTTAAACTACTAAATTTAGAGTGTTGAAATTTTGGAATCGGGATAAAACCGGAAATACTATTCTTCAACAAAATGGAAAAATGTTTGATTTATGATTGATTCTGAAAGATTGTGTACGAGATAGTTAATACCTTATATGGATAGAAATGAAATTATGTACAAAATAGCACTTATTGATTAGATCAGGCAATTTTTATTTTGCTGAAATTACATTGGCAAAAAGAGAAGTTACAGGTTTCTCTAAGTTTACTGAATTAACAATTCTTAGTGTTAGATATAGAGTTTCTGGTATGTTTAATAAGTGAACTGTTTTAGGTATAATACAAATTGTAATTTTGAATTGTTTTTTTCTTTTAATGTCTATAATATGAAGTAAGAGTATTTTTCTAAGATGTTTACCTAAAATTAATATACTATATGAAAAAAGTCAAGACAGTCTAACTACATAAAAAGTAAATACAACCCTCAAAAATAAAAACTGAACTTGAATCAGGATCCAATGATAACCTATTGTACATTGTAGTTATTCTTACAATGAATTAGAAATTTTCTATCCGAATGGAGTTCAAAAGAAAACATAGAGACATAGAGATATAACATATATATGTTAATAAATTAAATTTGAAGATATTTTAGACGTTAACATGCTATATAAAAAGATTTAATCTTAAAGCTAAAAAAGAAGAATTCTACCAGCACATACGAGGTGTATAAATAAAGTAGTGAGACTGGCAACGTCGCTTTCGATCTGGCAACGCTGGAGACGCGTGTCCTTGAGTAGCGTCAGGTGCACGTGTGATGCGCCTCCAGTATGAATCTGAACTCGCCACAGTCATTTGTTTGTCCGTAGCGTTGGTTTTCGTGAAATGGTTTTTTCTTGAGCGTTTTAAAAATGAGTGACCTCAAAGTTGAGCAGCGGTGTGCAATCAAATTTTGCTTCAAACTTGGACATAATGCAACCGAAACCGGCCTATGGAGAACGTGTTTTATCAAGGGCACAGGTTTTTCGGTGGTTTAAGGAATTTTCAGAAGGAAGAGAGTCGATTGAAGATGAACCACGAAGCGGAAGGCCTTCAAGTGCAAACACCGATGAAAATGTCAACAGAGTACGGAACCTTGTGCGTTCAGATCGACGCTTGACAGTCAGAATGACCGGGGAACAGTTGAATTTGAATCACACCTCCGTTCATCACATTTTGACCAATGAATTGGAGATGAGAAAAATTTGTGCGAAAATGGTTCCGAAAATTCCGAAAAGAAAACGAGTTTTTGGCCAGTAAAAACATTCCTGTTGCTCCTCAGCCTCCTTATTCACCAGACTTGAGTCTTTATCACTTTTTCCTCTTCCCGAGATTGAAAAATCACCTCAAGGGAACTCATTTCGGGACACTACAAAACATACAAACTGCTGTAACCGACCAGCTGAAGGCCATTCCAGAATCCGAGTTCCAGCAATGCTACAATGAATGGAAGGACCGTCTCCAGCGCTGTGTGGCTTCCGAAGGGAACTATTTTGAAGGTGACAATATCACATTGTAATTATATTTGAATAGAAAATTTAAAAAAAATCAGTCTCACTACTTTATTTACACACCTCGTATTTTATGTTTTTAGCGTGTGATGGATGCGTTCCAGCTAACGTGTTCTAGTCAATCTATATGTTTATTGAATTAACAATTCTTACTGTTAGATGTAGAGTTCCTGGTGTGTTTAATAAGTGAACTGTTTTCGTTAATAATGAAGCATTGGAAATTAATTTTTCATTATGAGAAAAAAACCACTAATTTTAATAGTAATTAATTTATCTAGTTAATGGAATTGTTTCATTTAATACCGTAAAATATGTGCCTTAATGGTAAAGTGATTCAATTCAAGCATTTACCAAAATTTTGGAGAATCAAGAAATTTGTGTACATAGAGCAGCAGTAAATTTATTTGTCTAAATCTGTGTATTAAATTAATAAAGTGTTCTGATAAACTAATTAAATATTTTATTACTTGTCTGTGCTGCAAAGGAAAGTTTTAAATTGACTATTGTCGATGATTAAGCTGGTGATTTGAAATTTCTTTGCAAAACACATGAAAATTTAAAATAGAATGTCACCAAAAGAATAATGACTACAGATGAGCTAGAGAAGCTAATTTAGATAAAATAAACAGCAGCTATTAAACAAAACAATAATGCTTTGAAAAACACCTTCTATGTATTATTTAATGATAACAAACTTGTCGTGTTCGTTTAGTGGTGTAGAAATGCTTCAGGAAGTGAAATTAATTTTATGATGGGCTCAAAAAAGCAAAGAAGAAACTAATATTTTTAGCATGAAATGGTAATTTGAAGTAGATTACAGTACAGTTAATTTGACTGTTACAGCTGAGTGAACAAGATGCTTGCCTGACCAAGATGATAAAATCCTTCCCACACTGTCTCAACCTATTCGCGTCCAATTTACTAATTGTGATATTCTCAGTTCAAGTCGTTAGGGCTTTTCAAGTATCTTTCCACCCAATCTATTTTATAACGGCTTTGTCAAACCCTAACAGATCTTCTCATAGTGCAATCCCTTCAAACGTAGTTTTCTAAACAAACACCTCTTTCCTTCTTAGTACTTATAAACTCGATAACTTCTTTCCCATCAATTAGAACACAATTACCATAATAGACTATCATCTTGTTAATTACCAAGTCATAGAACAGAATTTTTATTGAAACGTCTTCAACTATTACTTGTTAAATACATGCAGTGAAAAACATTTTTGGAGATCATAAAATATGCATAATCTTCTTAACTAATTGCCTATCAGTATGATTATATGAACTAGTTAATTACACCTAAAATTGTAGTTCATTAACTATTCCAAATAATTCACCATATGCGTACGAATAAGAAATAGTCAAGTAAACTCATATCGAAAAAATAAAACTATTTATAGTATAGTTTTTGTTTAAAAAAATATTAATAAAAATAGAAAAAAATTATAGGTTTGAAAATAATAATACTATTTTTCAATATTTTGTATTAGATTTATGCATATAATTGATTAAGACTCAAATTTAATTTAGGAGCTTGTTAGAGATCTAACTGCGTAACTCATTGTCTGTGATTTCTTTCTCAGTAGACTAATAAAAAAGAAAAATTATAACTATTATTCCTGATAGGGTATACTAATAAAATGAGATAATCATAATAAGGCAACACGTAACAGTTTAATAAAATATTTTATACAAATTTAAATATGCTGTAATAAGCTTTCAATTTGATTTTATTGGGTACACATCCAACATTGAATTACATTTCTGTCATAACACTGTTTAATATGGCTTTTCTCGATGAGAAGGAATTATGAAATATTTATCACAAGACTTATTGGCCATAAGATCTTCTTCAAAAAGAAAAGACAAATTTGGAATGAATAAACAAATCTTTTTGTACAGGGAGGAAGTTAATTCATATGATTTATATACAGTGGAACCTCTTCACACAAAAGTCTCTTCTTATGAAATTTCTATTTACGAACTTTGTTTCATCATACAAAAGGTTTTTCATGGGTGGTTAGAAAAATGTAAAAAGATGATTAGAATTCATTATGTTGTTAGGCATGTCAAAGCATCAAGTGGTTATAAGAAAATAACAGACGAAATTTTGCGGAAATTCAAACAATTGGTGATATCGGAGGGATACATTATACAGCAGGTATTCAATTCTAACGAAACTGAATTATTTTAGAAAAATATGCCTCTCTGTACATTAATTACATGAAAAAATATACATGGCTTTGCATACTTCAGAAAAAATTTTAAAAGTCGTTAAAGACAAATGTCCTTAGATCAGTTTTTCACAAAATGCCAGGCAGTCAGTGGTTGAAATAGCACTGGCAGTGCTTGAAATCAACCAGAGTGAAAAAAGGCTAAATAATCTGAAGACGACAGCAGTTAAAACAAGTGAAAAATAAAATCCAAAAAATATAACAGATACACAAAAAAAGTGATACAAGTTCTGTAGTTAAATAAATGTTAAAAGTTTTATTATTAAAAATTAATTTTATAATTTATCTCTATGCTTATTACTTTTATAATATCTATATAACAATTATTGATAAAAAGATTTCACATAAACACGTGAAATAACAATCAATGATCAAACCACAATAAGAAATGGGAAAACAAGACTAAGATCTTTCAACCGTAAGAAGCGGTCTTCCTCAGAGTCAAAAACCCAACTGCCCAACTTAGTCTTGTTTTCCCATTTCTTATTGTTGTTTGATCATAACAATTATTATATTGGCTATTACATAGATTCGATTTTTTTAATTTTCAAGTGTATTTTGGGGTAGATATTAGAGTTTTGGAACGCATTAGGCTATTTACATGTAATTAACGATTCATTGTACGAAAAACTTCTTTCGAAACGCATTCGGAACGAATTAATTTTGTATGAAGAGGGATGACTGTATTAGGAACCAATACAATTATTTTATCATTATTTTGTTGAATGATCAAAAGGTTTAGTCTAAACCTATAATTAAACCATAAGCAGACATTTCAGAATAATTAAGAATCGAGTTTTAATAAAATATATTTGATACAGTTTTACATTTAAATTTTCTGGCTGTGATAATTATGACTGGTAATTATTGATAATTTTAAATTGTATATAATAATATATCTAAATTTTAGTAACTGTGACATAAAAACAATATAATTTTTAATTAATGGTTATTGTAATAATATAAATCAAATTAATTTCATGTCTAAATAGCAGTATGTATGATTACAATTCACTTCTATTTCTGTTCAGCAAGAGTCAATATATAAAAACATAATAATTAAACAAGGCGCCATAGCTTTGCTGCTCTGATGTGAAGACTTTCAAGATAAAAGTAATTACGATGAGGGTTTCAATTAATTAAACTACTTCCCTTGGGGTACATCAACAACAAAACATTGTAATCTTATTTTGTCTCTTTAAAAATATTTGATGACTTTGTCTATAACAAATAGGAGTAGATAAAGAAATAATTTATAAATAAATATTAATTATAACATTATATTAGCTTCTAGTGTCTTTTAAACTCTGCAGATAATATAAAGCAATAAAAATAATCGTCTCTGGTCTAAACAAAAATAAAAAATTTTTAACGATTAACATTTTGGGGTTATTGAAGTATAATGAAATAGGTAACGAAACTGGTTTATATATAAAAACTAAATTCACAGAATGAACTGCAATCTAATTTCTAAGGGTGGATTATACAAAAATAATAATAACTAATGATATTTGGCTTCAATACTAGCTCAAAAAGTTAAAGATGATTGATTCATTGCTAATAGTTGATTCAAAATTACTGAAGACCTTTCTTCATCACACAATGAAAGTATGATTTCTGAATATTGACTATACCAAAGAAATGGTTGTACGAATTTGGCTAATGTTCTTTTTTTTCTTTCTATAGTTAGTTCTCAATAAGTTAAAGATAATATATATACTCAATATCAACAAGTAAAACGAAAATTATTAAATATGTTTTGCCTTCCTTTATGACGCATTAAAAGATGAATAAAGAACATAATGATTGCTTACTAACTTTTTTAAGAAAACGAACTATATATGTACTCAAAAAAGCGTGCTTTTCATGAGATTTCAAAGTAAAAAAGTAAAAAGTAATTATTTCTTCCGCTTATTCTGCAGAAGCTGATACAGAACTGCCATTGAATAAACTCTTTTAAATTATTTCAGATTGAGTATCTGGAATTTCTAGTGAGATGTGTCACACACCTTATAACATAGTTTTCCAAAAATTGGTGAATTACAAACAAAAGGTATGAAACAATCGGGTGTTTTTCCTCTCGTAGTCCTCTCTTATCTATCTTATATTTACTCCACTATATTTAGATTATCAAAAAACTATGAAGCAGTTCTTAACAATTCAACTAAAATCTTAAATATAACTTAATTCCGTTCTTACAATTTATCGCATATTTTAAGAACCATATAAACTTTAATTTCATTCGGTATAATTATTGTAAAACATTCACTCATCAACATTTCTCAGTATTAATAAATGAACACCATGCATGCAAAAAACAGTGTGTTAAGTTATAAATTGAATAATTATGTTTGCTTAAATATCGTCTGAATACATTCATATTTGCCCAGACTAAAATTGTTAACTATTATTTTGCTAAATCACAGTTTTATGGTCTTTGCAGTTATAAATATTATTTATGACTAATAATTGTTCATCGTGACTAATTACAATATTGTGGTAATGTAATAATTACATTATTGTAACTAATAATGCAATTATAAAAATATTCACTATAACTGAATCTAAATAAAATTTACATTCATTTAATATAATCAACGAAAATATTGTTAAAGAAAACTTCGCTTCGAAAACCCATATATAATATAAAAAATACAAATAAAAATTAAATCTCCAGAAATATTAAAGGAACTTAGTTAGATAAGTTTGACAGATTATAGTTTATATTATTTGTGTGTATCATTTTTGTGAAAAAGTTGATTTTAAATAAAAAAAATATTTCTTAAGTAACTTTCTCATCCCAATATATATTTTCTGTCATGTCATTTATGATCCTTAAGAATTTTTACATAATTTTATTAATGTACAGCTATTTTGAACGGATATGCAATATAAGATAGAAATGTGTATTCTAGCTTATTTGCTTTGAAGGCACACATGGCTTTACACTGCTTCAATATTCTCTGTTTGATGTATTTCATGATTTCTTATGTAAATGAATAATGTGTACCAGCTAATATAATGTGCAGGATATAGTATAAAAGGTCTTAAGAAGGGCTCCATAGAACCGGTAAACTCATACTAATTATCTATTTTACTAAATTATAGTTACTAAACAATTGAAGCATGGTTCAACCTATATAACTAATGTGTATTTAGATAATATATAAACATATTTTGTACCTTTACTTGCTCTTCTAAGAAACTTCCTTAAAATGATACATTTATAACCATATTTATTATATAGAAGTTTCATCTGATATGTTTAATACCAATAGCTATCCAGGCAGTGATTTTTGAAAGATAACTTTTACTTTTTTGATAATAAAACACTATTTCAACGCGTGTTACACTGTGGATTGTAAGAATAGTAACAAAAAGTTATATCAATGATCAAACAACAATATGAAAATGGGAAAACAAGACTAAGATCTTTCAACCGTAACAAGCGGTCTTTGTCAGAGTCAAAAACCCAACTGAATTTTTTAAGACGGTTGAAAGATCTTAGTCTTGTTTTCCCATTTTCATATTGTGGTTTGATCATTGATTGTTATTTCACGTGTTTATGTGAAATCTTTTTATCGATTATTATTAAAACGTTAAATATTATTAATATATATTAAATGTAAATAAAATATAGCAAATATACTAAATGGCAACAATACAATTAGACGATTGAAGGTCAAAATAATTGTAGTGATTTTAATCAATATAATTTAGACAGGTCTCTATTATATCTGAAGAAATCCAAACTTTTTATACAGAAAGTAGAATATTTATAATTTCCTAGCTATTCTGTCTAACGAAAAAAAGATTGAAATGTGAATTCTGATAGATTATTCATTTGCTTTTAGATATCATGCTAACACATATAAACACACATTCACTCACTCACAAACACACTCACACACACACACACACACACACACACACACACACACACACACACACACACACACACACACACACACACACACACACACACACACACACACACACACACACACACACACACACACACACACACACACACACACACACACATACACAGAGTTATATGTGTCAAACCTGTTTTAGTAAACTCAGAAGATCCTGAAATTGCGTTCATATTGAAAATCATATATGGTGAACTTGATTAGAGAATATTTTATCTTTAATTTAAACTTTTAAAGAGTTTAAATGAAATTATGAATTAGAAAATCTACCAATATGGTTAGCACTTCTTGCCCAACTAGATTACTGGTTAAATGAATAACTTTAGTGAACTAGAGTTGACATGTTTATTCTCATGCGTCAATAAATTGATAATGATTAAGAATATATCCCATGTACTGACAAGAGTGCTTTAGATTTAAATTCGGCAATAAGGTAATTTAATAATAATTTTTGTATTGCTTTATAATACAATTTCGCATAAATAGGAAAGTGTTTTATGTTTGGAACGCCATTACGTATTCAGACTGAAATTGTCAGTTGACTGAACTGGTTAAGCAGCTTGCAAGAGAGGAGTTGCTCTGAGGAGTACTTGACATTTTGCTCCCTAAGTGGTTCACAAATGAAGTGATGGTAGCTCTTGGGCCGACTAGAATTACACAGGTCTGATGGATACTTGTTAGCCGCTATTAGGCCTCTCACTTCTCTGTTCTCTTGATAATTTAAAAACGCCGTCTCCTTGCCCCTCCGACCCAGTAATGATGGTCTCTAGACCACCTGTAATACACCACACCAACCTCATTAGCACTGCCTTTCATGCCCTAATATCAACTTAAATGGTATCAATTTCTTGCTTCAGGTACCTTATTAGGCTTAGTTTGACTTCCAATATACTCACATCAGGCATTTACATCTACTTCTCAACAAATTTCTCAAAAATCTAAACACTATTCATTGTTTTTCAATTTATTAAAGTCACATAAAAAATATTTCCATAAAACATTCAATTGGAATTTTTTCTTAAGAAATCAGCACCAGAGAAATAACGGTTCTGTATTAATGCGGTTATAGGTGGTTATGACATGTTGTAACTCTCACTGGCGAAGTAATTATAATTTTACTGCATAGTAACAGTGTTTCAGTTTATAGGCACTGTTTATATATAGCATTGTCTATAGTTACTAATGCAGTAAATTTTATTACAATAACAATAATTATTATAAACAATATTTTAAAGAAAAAGTACCGCTATTAGATGTGGTAGTTATTTTAAACGTGATAAACATAACTACAAGGGAATTTAAGTTTTAAATTTTTCTTCAATATCAATCAAACGACAACAAAAGTAAACTATCAGCACAGAAAAAATAAAAAAAGAGACTTCAGAGGTGTTAACAAATCAGTAGTTTTAACATTAATCTAGATACCATGAAAGGGAACAGATGACAAATAATACATCAAATCTGGCTGTAAGTGATCCTGATAATCAAATTACGCTAAAATATAAACTGATTTTCACTGGAACACCAACATCCAGTTGGTTATAACGATTGTTATAACAAGAACCTCTAGTGAATGACACCATATAGCTATAACAGATACTGCTGACAGAGTAACTTTACAGCCATAAAATTTACTGTAATAATAATTATGAATAATATTATAAATAAACAGAAGTGCTCTTAATATGTAATTAATATGTAATAATAACAATTACATAGTCAGTGAGAGTTAAATTACAACATGTTATAACCAGCTACAACAGGTAACTATATATATAAAGTGCGTGAGTTTGTTTGTATGTTCACCCATTTTCAGTCGAGATGGAGACCTGAAATTATTATTATCTTTACTTTTCTTGTGATTGGCTTTGTTGTAGTTGTATTGCATAATAACATATCATATTAATGGATCAGGGTAGCCAGTGGCTTGCATACACGCCTAGACTTTCTACTATATTATTTATTAATATTTCTCATTTGGGGGTAAGGGTAGCGTATAATATAAAATAAACTATTACATTAGAGGTTAAAAATGAATAATTTTAGAAACAAACTTGAACACAACTGTCAGATAAAACGCCTGTTCTAAGGTAATATTATAAATACCTATTCCTTTCATTAATGTTATTTTATGTGGGGTAAATAAATTGAATACTTTAATTTACAAGTTTTGTTTGTTTTAGGTATATTTGATTGTCTATCTAATTTTGAATAAATGTTTTATTTATTTATATTATAAAATATATAATTTTTTTTTACTTTTAAATGATTTTTATTTTGCTAAATATACTTACTTAGTATATATCTTGAATAAAATTAAGAATATTACATCAAAAGCTTGGAGCATATAAGAATCTGTTTTTGTTCCTTAATAAAAAGAAACAACAATTAAAATTATCCCTATCAATCATGTTCAGTGAATTTATTTAAATAACTATTGCTATAATTTCTTTTTGACACTTATAGCACAAAAGAAATTTTTGCTATAATTTCTGAGGGTCACGGGTTATCTAGTATATTAATAAATTGACATAACTTATCGACCACTTATTCTTCAACTCTAAAGCACGTTTTGAAGATGGTGTCCAAATTAATTACTCCAGATTATAAGCCGAAGTTTCGCCAAAAATTGTTCAGATTTTTAAGGTCAAAAACAATTAATTGAAAAAATAAGAACTAATGAAACAAATCTCTGAAAACAGAGAACAACTGTGGAGGTACTTTTTTGGAGAGATTTGCTTATAGTAGTACTTAATTTTTCAATAAATTGTTTTTAGTCTTAAGAATGTGGAACAATTTTCTGAGATCTTTGGCTTGTTACTCGTATCTAAAGTAATCAATTTTTTGACCTAATTTCAAAATTAATTAATACCTAATACCTATTTGGCATATTAATATATTTATAAATAAGTCCTGTAGTATACATTGTAATTTATCAATAGGCACCACATGGAATTAGCTTTACAGTTTTGAGTTATATTTGAAATGACTCATAATCCTCATATTATGATTAATGTGTTGATGTACTGTTTTCTACTTAGTTTGTAAATGTAAAACAGCTATAAACTTAGGTCAATAATAGTAATTTATCATAATATTAATGTAACGCAATAACAATAATATTATCATTGTTTTTGTGTATGGTTGTGTGTGTGTGTGTGTGTGTGTGTGTGTGTGTGTGTGTGTGAGAAAAAAAAGGAATAATTAAGTTCTTGCAGTCTTGAAATGAAAACAGCCAGCTCGGCAGAAATATTAAATTTTTAGTCAGTAAGTTTAATGTAGAAAAATGTTGGACAAATATTGGAAAAATATGTTGAAGTGATTTTTAATAAAATCACGGTGATTTTAGCTTTTTGGTTGACATTTAATATACAGAGGGTGAAAATCGCGTAGAAATTGCTTCAAGGTATAAAATTTAAAAAACTCTTTTGAAGAAATAATAAATTAACTCTTATAAGCCCTGATTAAGCTGGTATGCATTTTAAATAAAAAGTGTAAAATATAAATTGTAATAATAATAAATTTGATTTTAATTGATTAATTTAATTAACAGACTCCTTGATTCTTTCTTTTGATAAATAATATTTTTGGAAAGCATCGTTATATAATCTTTCTAATTGCACTTCTAAAGAAAAAGCCAGTAAACATTTTTCATATAGAACAAACAATAATTGTAGAATTAATTAATATAATGTTATATCAGAATTTCTATTTATGAAAATTATAAATATTACTCACATTAATACAATTATGCTAGAACTATGGCCACAAACACCTCATGATTTAAAAAATGTATTATAACTCCAAGAAAAAGTAGTTCTATGATAATAGGTTAGGTCAGATATGTAATAAGTAAGAAATCAAGTTGTAGTGGCAGTGTCACAACAGAACACACATAGGCCGAACTTTATCTCTTTGTGATATCACACAATGAACATGCGACATTGCGAGTCCTAGAGTCTATTTAAATTAAGGACCTTTAACGAGCACCTGACATTGTCGTCTTCGAGGGACGACATGCTCAGATTTTTTCATTTCCCGCTTAAATAAAATGAGGACCAAAGTGAGTATCGAACCCTTGATCTACTAGTCCAGAGGTGAATACGTTTCCCCTTAGCAACCGTATCTCTAATTTGAAGTAATATAGTCGCATGTAGATATATTTCTTATAAGTATACCTCCTATATATTCATATGAGATTATATATATATATATATATATATGTGTGTGTGTGTGTGTGTGTGTGTGTGTGTGTGTGTGTGTGTGCGTGTAATTAGGGAGCAGATTTACGTTGATACAAATTTTATTAAACACTTTTTGAACCATTGTTCTAGTCTCTTTTCTCATTAACTTTTCTAATTTTCTAATCAGTATTTTGAAGTTTTCGGGGATATGAAATAATTTGGACAATTGTAATTTCATTTCCCTGAAAACTTCAAACCACTGATTAGAAAATAAGAAAAGTTATTGAGAAAAGAGACTAGAATAAGGGTTCAAAAAGTGTTTAATGATATATATATATATATATATATGTATTAGGTTAGTTTTGTTTTTGAAGGCTAGGTCATATTGTAATACAATACTAGGTCATATAATACAATAGAATAGAAGAGGTCAAGAACAATTTTTTTAGTATATATATTATGACGCTGCCTGAGACATATTAGTTAAAAATATGTGTAAATTATACAGGAACAATGCAGAATAACGTCATATATACCAATTTGTTACAGTAATTTGTAAGGTCGGCACAATTATGATCATCACTGAGACTTCAATATTTCTGTGCACGGTATTGCTAAACTCAGTAGGCATTGTTAATTATGTCGTTACGAACTATAACTTACATAATATATATACTGTTAATCGTATTTTGGGATGTTTATCACTAACTATCTTGAGATAATAATCATCCTTTCAGAAACTCAGTCACTGAAATGATTGGAATATTATTCATGTTTTCAAAAACTCTATCACAAACAAAATTTGTATTGATAATTATGTTTTCACAAAACATATCATTCATATATTGGTATTGTTAATCATATTTGTAGAAAGTATGATGTTAACATGTATAACATATAATGTTAACATATCTTCAGAAACTGTAACTAACTAAATCAGAATTAATAATCATCTTCAGATCATTATCACTAACGATATAAATATTGTTAATTACGTCTTCACAAATTTTATAATGGGGACATGGAAAATGTTTAGTTGATAATTACAGTTTAAATTCTGTGTTTTATATAGAATTGTGCTAGTTTATAATTTTATAGTGCCAGAATTTATATTTTTTAAACTAATATTTAATTTTCTCTGATGTGTTATAAAATTGAGATGCAAAATAGAATGTGTTTATTTTGTTTTAAAAATGGAGCACTATCGAAAGAATTATATTGAAAGTTGTCTGTTGTTGGGAAGGGTCGGCTGGGTGTTTTTTTGTTTAAGGGACGATAGAATCTACAGGATTTACACGAATGCAGCTGCAGGTTTACGCACGATATAGTCAGCCTACCCTGCTCGAAAGAAGATTATTTAGTGAGAAACAGATAAATAAATCACAGGTTGAATGGACGGCAACGACATTAATAAAACATATCATCCCCTGCAGGCCTTCCAAAATTACACCCAGAATTTCCCTCACTTAAGACCTTGATCCCTGCATATTTGTCATGTGTAAGTAAGAAATTACTTCTACCCTTCTCAGTAATACTTACACAACATCTTTTCCTATCAAGTAACTAACAGCAACAATGTCCTTGTATGTATTACGATAACACAATTCCGAAAGAAAGCATTAATGTATATTAAGAATACCACAGTAGAGGTATGTACTTCTAAATAATCCACTAGCTATCTTCTACATTAGTAATGCATTAAAAGTTATGCCACCAGTTGTATATTCGTCAAAACCATTTAAATCTCGTCCATCATATTATAATAAGCAAAAATTAATTATACAATTTTTTTGCGGAAGAAGGTAAAATTTCGAAGAATTTACACAAAGAAGAAGATAAATTAAGAGCTTTTATGAACTCTGGTTATTAACATATATCAGTTTGGTTCAGTTTAAATGTAAGTCAAGAGCAGCTAGTTAAATAGATTGTACAATTTATAAAGTTTAAAACATATATTGTACAATGTATACATTTCTATAATTAAAATTAATTTAACATAATATGGTAGTATTAGTACTAGAAATTTAATTATTCTCCTAGCAGTAAAATATATTTTATTCATATCATTTAGAATTATCCATTTATACATGAAATCTATATCATTTAGACTACAAGTTACATTCAAAACTAGTCCATCAGTTTGAATCCTCAAAACCGAAATCAAGTTGTGAATTCAATAACTTTAGCTATTAATTAAAGACATATCAGTTTTTTGTAGTTGTAAAAAAAAGTCAAAACAAACTAGTGAGATATAATTTTCTATTAATGTGTACAAAATACTTTAAAAGGGTATGGTTTTCTATAAATGTACAAGCTCTCTTCAAACAGAAAAAAAATTGCAATAAAACAGGATGAGATTTTCTATAAATGTATCCAAAATGCATTATTATGGTATGTTTGATATTAAAGAATACCAAATGTATTCAAACGATTAAATATTTATAATCTCTCTCTCTCTTGAGGCAAAATAATTTCATAATTTCAATTCTTCAGGCAAAAGTTGTAAATTAGATAGTAATCTCAATTAGTTTATACACAGGTAAAATTTAAGCTTCCATATTAGATGAAAAAGAGCATCGGGAAATGTCCTAGGCTGAATTTTACAAATTTATAGGAGGACAAGAATAGTTAGCGTTGAGGGCTCTACAGTAAAGTTAGAAATAAATTATATTGGGCTTCCAAAGTCTAGCAATAAACTTGGCTGTAAAGCCCTGTTTCAAAGCGAATTAAAAAAAATGACATTAATCTGGCCTTATAAATTATTCCCCTTGTAGAAGAAGCCAACAAACTGAATATCGTTGTGAGGATAAACCATAAGCCGATTTATATTGATATAACTCTCTTTTTTTAAAAAAAAATCTTGCCTCGTAATTCAGAGTACGCGATATTTGTGAATAAATAACTGGCTTGTTTGCATTTGAACAGTTAAAATGTAGGTCATATTTTGACAGAATTTTAGTTTTATCAGAAATGAGTTTTCGTTTTATGAGGAATATATCTATTTATTAGTTGAGGTTTATGATAGAAACAAAATCACTCCATTATTCTTCAATGTTCAACTAAGATACTTCACAAATCTTGACAGTAAGTGAAGAATCCATTTAAAAATATTAGGTGGAATTCAAAAATTACGTTTAACAAAAAAAAAATACTACACTATAACAGATTGCACAAGTAATGAACCATTTATCGAAATGAGGCAAAAAAATTAGCAGGAAATATAATAAATGAATAAATCATGTGTCATCAAATACAAGCAGTTAATTAAGAAATAAATGTGGTTAAATAAGTCGATAATTACATTGTTAATTTGTGACTATTTGGTTTCAAAAAGAGCTTAAAAAAATAAATTAGTTTTCTTTAAAGACTTATAAACGTTGTTAAAGCAGTGACTGCTGCCAGCTCAGGTAAACCTTATCTTTGGTTTAATATTTAATATCCTTTAAAATAATGTTAATCAACCTTATTATTTACTGAGGATAATTGTTAAACTTATTTATTTGTGAATAATGTTAATTATTAACTTATTATTTACTAGTGATAACGTTAAGTCTTAACCTTATTATTCACTTGTGAATAAAGTTAATTATTAACTTTATTATTCACTTGGATCAATTACTAATCTTATTATTCAATTGTGAGAAAGGTTAATTCTTAAACTTATTAATCACATGTAAGTAACGTTTATTATTAACTGTTTTATTCACATGTGAATAACGTTAACTATTAAACTTAAAAAAGAACCTTATTCACAAAAATCTTGAATATTTTGGAGTTGAAGCATGGAACATTTACTTGTAAGAAATTATCTCCAGCTCATGGTAAAATATGCATACTTCACCAGATCTCCAGTAACAGATTTTGAATATAACTCTATAATTCATCTATAGTAGAGATAAGTTGGCATTCGACATATCAGAAAATAGAATTTACAAACACCAGTGAATGACTGTAATTTTCTCTAATTACATAAAAATGGCTCTATTTTCTTAGTATATGCTTTGTTCACATTCAAAATAGTAATTATTAATAATACTGTAATCTCTAAATGCAATATTCATAGGAGATATTATTAGAAAAATAGAGTGTTGAAAAGTTATATATATTTGGAACACATTTAAACCTTGAGCACGCTAGATTATTTAGGTATTCATCTTACAATGTGCCACCTATCGAAGTGATAACCATCTTCAAAGTTGTTGAACAGAGGTGATATAGTTGAAACAACTGTATTAAATATGAAATAATCTGTTAGATCTTGCAGTTGTATGAAAAATACATTGGTAATTATTATGCATACTTTAGAAAAAATACCCCAAAAATTATTGTTTTAATAATCTTTATATTTATATTTAGATGTTATATTTGCATTTTAATAGTTATATAGCTTATCAACTGCTGTTTTTCAAATAAAAAATTGGTTCTTGAGAATTAGGTCCAAAGAATAATTACTTCGGATTACAAACCGACTAACATGTATTTGGCATTCTTAAACATTTTTTGAAGAAGCTGTTTAAGGTATTATGCACTTTTTAAATATATATTGTCAAAATTAAATTCAATTAACATAAAAATTTGATATTTCAAGGATCACACAAGATGATCCTTGTGTGGAACAAGTTTCGGCCTGAAATCTGTAGAGGTTAATTTTTTGAACCTAAACCTCAAGAACCAATTTTGTATTTGAAAAATCAATGGTTGATAAGCTATATAAATGCTAAAATGCAAGTATTAAATTGAAATATAAATGTAAAGGATATTTATACAATACAATACTTATAAAATAGTTTTTCGGATATTTTCTCTAAACAATGCATAATAATTACCAATGTATTTCCATATAACTACAAGAGCTAACAACTTATTTCATATTGAATACAGGCTTTTCAACTAGATTTCTTCAGTGGAACAACTGTCAAGGTAGTACCTAATCAATTGGATAGTTAACGAATTGTGCTATCACTACCTCAATAATCTAGCGTGCTCTTGGTTTAAATGTCTCCCAAATAATGAATTCCACCTGGCATAATTCAATAGATGGAAAGTCCATAATTCATTAATGTTATTTTAATAACATTCATTAATGTTGTTTAAACAAGACACTAAAAAAATGGAATCAGATAAAAATATATTTTTTTCAAAGAACAGTTATCAATTACAAAAATAGATTTTACTAAAAACATGGAAGTATTTAAAAGATTTAATAAGAATTTTTGATTTTTACATTCATAGTTGGATGAAAATATATTTTATTGTTTATCATTACAGGTTGATAGAGAACCTTTATTGATATATAAAATGTTATATTGCTGTTAACTGATTGTTTGCTGGCAAAGCACTTTCAACTAGGCAAATTTCATTGCTGTAAGAAATGATCACAGTTTTCATGATTATGTACAGAATAAGATTATTATTCCGATATATAATAATATCTATTTCACGATATATATGGGCATTAAAACCAACCATAAAGCGCAGAAAAGTACGGGTTCTGATTGTAGACATTATACAGTATAGAAATATGACACACTAATAAATCTTCATTAAGAATTTTTTTCCCTTAATTATACTGCTTATAAGATATTAAATAACTTTATCAAGTGTGTGTGTGTGTTTTTTTTTTTGAGTAATGTCATTCCATTATTGGCCAATATTATTGTGAATTATAATGAAAACAGTAATTCCAGAAGTATACAAGATAACATTGCTGTCTTTTCATGAAAATTAATAATCGTGTATAAGATCCTGATAAATAACAATGAATTGAATTAAGTAGGTTTGCTTTGTTCAAAAAGATTTCCATTTCAATAGATGGTGACCGAAATAGGTCAAGAGTTGTTCGGACAAGACACGTCGAAAACAGGCATTATTACTATTTCGTCGGCCGCAATTCATCAGCCCGTGGAGGATAGCTGTCTCAAGAAGGAAAAACAAAACGTCTGACGGATGAGGCTTGACTTGGAGAAAGACATTAATTCCGTCCAGATAGATACCCTCCTGCTCGCAGATGAAAGCCAAACCTCCCTATTCTACCCTAAAATATTACATCCCCTTGCCCCTTTTATGATTAATTTCTCCAGTATCAAGTCTAAACCCAATATTTATATCATCTTTGAATTACTAGAATTGTACTATATAATGTTTAAAACTAAACTAAATGCACTATCTAAATAAAATACTGTTAAATTAATAACAATTTGCTTTTGTACAAAAATTTATCAAATTATTTTTTTCAAATTTTATTTCTGTTCGATTATTTACTAATGGTAGTCAGTATCATTTAATACATTAATTTTAAATTATAGTTTTGTATCAATTATTTCCAGTGACTAATTAATACTTAACTAGGAAAAACAATATTCAAATTTAATTTAAAAAATAATCATTAACAAATTGAAAAATCAACTTGTCTAACTGTAAATGTTAGACTGAATAAAATTATAGCTTTTATAGGTCCATTCCAAGCTGGAAACCAAACTTTATGATTAGCTGCCATAAACTGTCTGGTGTTAATAAGTAAACATAAGGCAAAAGGTTGTCAAGTAAAAAGGTCTAAGGCGATTCTTGAATCACCTTATAGTTTGGGAAGACAACTACATCATTGAAGGGAAGAATCTTGCTATATGTGGCCCCAAAATACTATGAAGGTAAAGAAAATGCTTAAATGACTAGATATCTACTCGTAAGTATTACCACAGCATTCAGAAAAGGCAATAACTTCCATCATATATAACTGCCAAAAGCGATAATAATTCAATAAACATTCAGACGGATAGTAGCTAGAGGGTACTCAAGTTATTCCGTTTTATATAACTCTAAGTAAACCTTCTCCACCTCCTATGCTACATCACGCCAGCCAGTGGCTCCTAATTCATGATCTTACTTCACTACAGAACGAACTATTGAAAACTTTTTGCTTTTCAATTGCTGTTTGATCGTTTCTTACACATTTTACACACCCCTGAAGATAACTGAAGCGTCAAAATTATTTGGAAATACCGTGTCTAATATTCTTCAACGTTTGAATTAAGAAATTATTTTGACAATTAGAAAAGGTGCGATAGAAAACAAACTCAGCAAAGTATGGTGAATTATTTAATCGATATATATATATATATATAATTTTACTTGACATAGAATATTTATATGCGATATGCTCACACATTGAAGAATAACTTAATTAATAAATTTGTATGTTAATTTATAATTGGTCATTGCTGCAAAATTGGAGACCACGAACCTGTGCATTAGCTTGGAGAACTAATTATATTAAATTCAGCGATTTTGATAGGTATCTGGCAACTAATTTTAAATGCAAAACGGTGAAATTGCAAGCAGAAAGGTTGGTACCAGGGGAGTATGTTAATTACTTGTCATTTGATTAGAGAGATTAAACAGTTTGTGAGGGGGGGGGGGATACCTATAAATTTATTGAATTACATTTCTAGTAAAGCAGTAATTAACAAGAGAAAATTAACTGAAAAGAAAAATAACTGAAAACAAACTGATATCATAATTTTTTTTTCAAAAGAACCTCAAGACATTGGTTATACTGAAAACTGATTTTTGATGATATCACAGTTACTAATTTCTTATAATATACAGTAAACATCCAATTGTAATACACTATATAAAAATCAGTTATTATTTCTCCTCCATCACTCATTTAAGATCCTTCTGTCATATAAGTTCCATAAATATATATTTTAATAACAAAATAATTAAAAGAATGATATTTTTTCTAAATTAATTTAATATTTTCAATTAACCATTCTATCCATTAGTTAAATTCATAATTGAAAATTTTAGGAGTATTAAAAAAAATACTTATTACAATTAAAGAAAATAGGTCCTTTCTATTGTTTTGAATTTGTATGGTTCATTTGTTAAGATGTAAGTTAAGGACTAAAAGTTTTTGAAATCCATATTACAAAACACATAGACATAATGCTTAAACCAGTATTAATAATTGATAGATATACAGTTACTCGTTTGTTCATTCTATTTATCAAGTAGTATTACTAAGTATGCTTATTTTCAAATTCAATAGTCATAAATGCAATTAATCGATACGCTTAAATTTAAACGTAATTGTCAATGAAACTATCAATTGTCATAAACTTTTATACAATACTTCAGTCCTGGAAGAACGTCATGAAATTGAATAAATGAGTTCCTTCCTAATCATATATAAAAATATCTTAATTTTTTTAATAAAATCAAATTTTATAAAACTTTCTCCTCAATTCTTAAATTTAAAAATATATTATTTATATTGATCACAGTAAATAATTAACCTTGGGCTTCCATTTACTAAATTTTAATGCAAATGTATATACTAATGATTTTATTCTAAGAAATATAAATTGTAAATGCAAAGGTTCATAGAGTATTTGCATCATTATTTGTAGTTTTAATATTATACTGCCTGATTTAAGCAATAAATTATTAGCAGTTAAGAAATCATCAGAGAACATAATAATGGAAAAGACTCATGTATAGAAATAGAAATATACCTAACTATAATTATGATATATAATAGTGCATCATATACATGAATTGATACTGATCAAAAACGGTTCTTCTTGTGTACTTAAAAATGTTATTAGAATACCTTTAGCCTGTTCATAACAATGTATAACAATGTGAATATACATCATATAAATCGATATTAGCATGAACATGAAGTAAAAAAAAATAAATTTTAGAATAATGAATAAATTTGAAGAACAGACTGTCTAATTACGAACATGATATTATTTGTATAAATCCGTCTTACTTGAAGATGCATTTTAAAAAGAAACCGGTGCGAAACCGATAGACAACAGTAGCTATTTACTAAGTAAGATGTATTTTAGTAAAATATGATATTTACTGACCTCTGTCGTACTAACAGTATGTATATACGAAAATTCGTCATACCTGTAAAAAAACAACAACTTATTAGCATTAAAACAAAACAATAGCATACATTATAATATTTATAACTTGGAATATAAAAACACAATCAGAGTTTGTTAATAAATGCAATGATTTTAGAACAATTTTTGTGTCTGACATTGATTGTAATAAAAAATAAATTGGATTATTTAAATTAAAAATTGTTTTTGAAATATAAATAAATACAGAACAGTTATTTTTTTTTAATTAAAAATAAATTGCTCAATTCTAGACTTCTGTTTCAAATGTATTTGGTTTCTATATGTTTGTGCATTTTTTTTTAATTTTATTACTTAATGGTTTTTTGTTATCTATGATTAAGTTAATGTAACAAGGAAAAATCAGAATAATTCTCATTAAGGTGAAGAGAGACTGGCATGCTAATCAATTATTTTTTCTTTTTAACCTACTAAATCAGTGTCACACAAACATCCCTCATTAAAAATAGAAAAAATTTCTTATCCTACGTTATTCAGAATGTGAAACGAATATACAGTTTCATAAATACCACTTTTCATTAAAAATAGGATATTCATAAAATGTTTGAATTAATAGCAAGAATCAAATATATTTAGACTAACTTTTGTTTGAACTGTAATCAGAAAACAACGTCTCCAAGCACGCCTTAAGTACTGCGTGCGATCATTAGAGAGGAGAACGAAGCAAATGGTAAATGGAATTCCTCACTTATGACATGTGTGCATTAGATAAACTTGAAAATAACTATTATAAACCATCTAATAACTGTTAACAAAACATTTTAAATACATTTTGGCACTGTCCTTTTACTGTATGCTTGTTTGCTCTCATGCGATAAACCCAGAACATATCATTCTATTTAAATAAGTCTGCATATTTTAATAAAAATATCCGTCATTATAAATCACTGAGTACAGATTTATTCTGTAAGTAGTCTAGATCTGCTTATACATGTTGATCGTAGTATCTGTTAAGTTATCGATGAAAAATTATACTTAAGTCCCTGCTCCTGAAGCAGCTCCTATTGTAATCTTCGATGTTATTATTTTTCTTATTATTTTTATCATTGTATCAGGAATCTTTTATGATTTATACATAATTCTAAAGATACAAGGAATTAATTTCTCGTAAGTTTTATTTGATTCTTCAAAAATTTAAAAACTTAGTTGAATTCAAATTTCAAATTTTCATTACTAATAATACAAAACTGTCATTATTGTTGTATTTTTTTATTCTTTCAACCGATCCCCTATCGGATGATAACGTCAGCTGTTTACATTGGGAGTCCTAAATTTTGCCTAAGTCAAGAGTATTTCGAGTAGGGATTATTAAAGAGTACCTAACATCGTACAGACTCGGGACCGACGAATGTACGTCCTCTCCGAGGGACGACGTACTGAGATTTGTTCACCTCCTGAATGAACAAATCGAGGGCCAAGTGGGATTTAAACTGACAGTAATTATACAATTTTATTTATGATTTTCACTATAAAACTCATTGTCTCAATTATTGAAATTTTGAAATGAATATATATATATATATATATATATATATATATATATATTTATTAACTTTACATTGTTTTACTCACGTTCCATTATTCTTTCATTCTAAGTTGATGTAAAAACTATAAGTTTACGAAGAGAAATAAATGTTTATATTTCGTATTATTTAAATAATGATACAAGGTGATGCATGTGGAGGAGACTGGCAAAAGCAAACAAGTCCGAGAATGCTCACAGCTCGTGTATTTCTAGAAGCTGGCGCAATAAATTTGGCTTGCAGTCAGACGGATGATCCTTCTCATTCGCCTATTGTGTTCTCTATTCTTTTTACTCCATTCTCTTCCAACTCTGTTCTACCAGTCCAGACCTTCTTATTTATATCTACTCGCTTTAAACCTTCTTCGATTTTATCCAAGCCAACTCCAAACCAATTCCATTTAACTCTCTTAAACCAAATCCCATATTTACAAAATTCTTACCCTTGTAAACAATGAATTCAAAAAATTTATTTTATTAATTTTTTTTGTTTCTTTTTGACTAATTAATTAATCTAGATAACATCTAGCACCTACTAAAATTTAATCATTTTCTAACATCTATTCTCTTTGTATAAGTGAACTATAATTACCAATTTTGATTAAACTTGCTACCATTACATCAAGTTGCCAATTATTTAAAATGAATCGTTCACAAGTCTCATACCAAATATGTTGTTAGTATGTTGCTGTAATAAAGAGAGATATAACAGTTACGAGAGTCAGCATATTTCATATATATACAAAATAAAAGTTAATGAGGACTCAGTCAGTTCTTCAGGTTCAAATTAAATTCTCATTGAAACGTTCCAGTTTTTATTTAAAACTTTTTTTTCATATGGCTGTAAAACAGAAGAAATATAAGAAATAAAATATCATTCAAAAATCAAATATTCATAAAACGCGCAAAAAATTACAAATAAGAAAATACAATAGAAATTTTTACAATAGGTTATACAAGCAGAAGTATAACAGTTCGAAACTGAAAAAACTTAAGCATTAAATTTGTGATTTTTTTTTTATATAGAGAAAGCACTTTGCCAAGTTATGATTTGATTGTATTATTTCTTAAGTTTCCTTTGTTTTATAGCTCTATGAGAAAGGTTTTAAATAAAAACTGATACGTTGGCAATGAAAGTTTTATTTAAACCTGTAGAACTGACCAAATCCTGATGAACTGATGAACTTTTATTTTCGATCTACATTACGTCGATTCTTTTATTAGTATATATACTCACTATACTCACTCAAATTTTCAGAAAATCCATCTTCAGGAGAAAAGAGAGGGAGAGATCAAGCCGTAAACTTGGGTTACCTGCCGTTACAGCGTGCTTGGTCTCCCTATCTCCTTTTTTCTGAGCATGTATTTTCCAAAAACTGAGTTAGTAAGCATACTTCTTTACTCTGTGTGTTACTCATCATCGATTTTGAACTTGTGTATATCCATGTATATACACATATATCTACTTGTATATACTTGTATATATCTTTCCGATTTTATAGTGAATGCTAAAAAATATACTTTTATCAGACTTCCTAAGTCTTACTCACTAATTGCAACCATTATTTTATTTCTCCAAATGTGACTAACCATTTTTTAGTGATTTATTCTGGTAGTTGACTTATTGCCATGAGACGGAAAATCCTAAGTTTTATCTAATATTGGTTGTTTTTAAATAAATGAAGAACAAAAAATGGTGATGTAGATCTTAACTGAAAATAACATTGATTATTTTTTACATAATGGCTACTATGACTAAACATGTATAAGAAAATTATGGAATGTTTACCAATAATTTTCGTTATATTGTACTCTTTTACCATCAATGAACGCAATATCAAATATTTTTTTGTTAATTAATAGTTTCATTTTAGGGTTTTTAAAAGGCTCTAAATTGAAATAAAACTTCAGATAATGGTTTAAGGTCAAATTAAGTGAGATTGATCAAAATTGTCTATCCAACTATGCGCTAATTAGTTCTCAAATTAATCTTTTTGAAATTTCATTTACTAAGTATATATTGTACTTGATTTTAAGTTCTTGTGGTTTCATATAGACTCACATTCATCAATAGCTAAGTATTTAACTTTCTTTTACCTTTATTATATATCATAAATTTCTATAACAATAAATAAAAAAATATTTTATTTTAAAATAATGTACGAAGTTTTTCGAGAAGTCTTCTACATCCCATTTCTAATACCACCAACCCAAATTCACACCGCAGAAGTATGATAATTTGTTGCAGAGATTTATTTATTTTCACAAAATGAAAACATAATACAGGGTTCAAATAATTAGTCTGGAACCAATCAATTTTCATAAAAATACTAACAATAAATTTAGATATACTCCATTATTTTATTATTTCTTTAGTATTACATAGAGCTACTTACACGCTAACTAGACTACCCGTGACCCTTTGTGTCACTCAGAAATTATGACAAGAGATATTGAAATTAATTCACTGAACATGATTGACAAGGATAATTTTAATTGTTGTTTCTTGTTATTAAGACATGGAAACAGATTCTTATATGGTCCCAAGCTATTGATGTAGTATTCTTAACATGATTCAAGATATATACACAGGAAGTATATTTAGCAAAAATGAAATAATTTAAAAGTAAAAAAAATCATGTGTATTATCATATAAATAAATAAAATATCACTTCAAGTTATATACACAATGAAATATATTTAAAAAAAAAAAAATTGGTAATTGAAATATTAAATTTATTTATCTAACATAAAATAACATTAATAAAAGGAATATGTCTTTATAATATTATCTTAGAACATTCGTATTTTATTTGACAGTTGTGTTCAAGTTTGTTGCTAAAATTATTCATTTTTAACCTCTAATGTAGTAGTTTATTATATATTTGTAACATTTATTTTATAAATGTTACTTATATCCAAGTAGTGCTTGGAATTAGCACTACTGTCATCTGTGAGCACGCAAGCCTCTGGGATACTCTGGCTCCATGACTTTATTTTATCAACAGTGTTTATATTTCGCAAATTTTGAACTACATTGTTTTTTTGTTAAATTTATATATAATAAATTTGTACTACTGTCATCAGCGAGCAGGCAAGACACTTAATTCGCTGGCTCTAATTTTGGAAATATAGTGATTATTTTCTTTTATTTTACAATATTCAGGTAATAAATAATATATATTTAATTTCAGGTCTCTATCTCCACGAGAAATGGACCTGAACAGACAAAGAAACTAATAAACAAACCAATAAACAAACAAACATACAAACAAACCCACGAACTTTATTTATAGAGATTAATGCAGAATAGATTGTTTCATTCCTTAAACCGGGGATTGTAAATTACGACTTCATTTGGTAAAGGCAAGATTGGTACCAGCCTGAATATACCTCCGACGCATCTTACTTGATCGGACTTCACTCAAAATTATGCTACAATTTATGTGCTAATATCTTGCTGAATTCCTGATCATGCTACCCCATTGCATGAGTAGCAAATTAAGTTTAAATTTGCAGAAGTTGGGGTGACGCAAATTCTACTCACTTCCATCACTTTATTAACTGAAACGACGGAGGGTATACTTCTTGTAATTATACAAAAAAAAACAGAATTTTTTTAATTTGTCCAACAATAAATTTCTTGTAAAAATGATTACGACTAAATGTTGTGTCTAAATAACTAACTGAATCTGATGAAATCAAACTAAGCCATATTTATTAATATTTTACAAAAATAATGTGCAAAAATATTTTTGAATATTTATTTTATTGTTTAAACTATCGTGCATTGAATAAGTTTTATATCAGCAGCATTCTACAACTCTCTAACTCCTTCAATAAGCACAATGCAGATTGGGTTGAGCTCTAAACATTGCATAAATCATGTGCTAATTTGGAATAGTTCTGATTGTGTGCATCTAACAGCTGAGTAAGTTATTAGATTTGGATTAACTTCTAGCCTCTGCAACATTCTGCCTCATACTACTTTCATCGAGATTAATTTGTAGTTTAACATATGAAATATATGGTTTAAATACATCTTCAAAGTACATCAGCGGATCTCGGTTCTTTTAAGCAATAAAACTGGAAACGACATGAAAAGGAATTAAACGGTCAATAGTGATGGTTAATTCTACAGTTTTTGAAAGGTTCTTATCAATCTTAAAAAAGGAAACATAACTAAAAAGAATGTTGAAATTACGTTTATTGATAGCAAGCACTATCGAAAAAAAACGATAGGAAGAAATAATTAGGTAAACATTCTTATTTCACATGTTCACTATGAAATCATGTTATATGTATTGAAATTAAATCACTTTTCTTAGAAACTAATAAAACATAGTACAAAAATGTTAAAATTTGATCAATGACGTCATTATGAAATAATGGATCAAATATATTATGGATCAAACATCCTAAAGGAACATGGTTCATGGAGTTTCAAAACAAATATAACTATAGACGTCCATCTTGAAAATTGTAGGGGATTGAAAACAGACAAAACAGACCGTGCAACTTTATTATAGTAGATACTATTTTTTTTTTTTTTTTTTTTTTTTTAGAAATTTAATTATAAACATGAAATTTATGAACAAATATCAATTATAATTTAAACGAAAATGTTTGGCAGTTGTTATAATTATCAATTTTAACTGTCTTGAAATTAAAAAAAAGCACAAATTTATTAATATGGATTAAATAAATAAGTATTTCTTAAATTTTTAGTATTATCGTTGTCAATGAGAAAATGATGGTTTCTTTTATCTCATCAGGCATAGGGGTGGAAAAAATAATTAATATGTTTTACTGCGTTTTCTTTAATATCTGTTTCAACCATATAAGATAATATCCTAATAAGAGTCATTTGAAACTACTGCTATTATTATCCTAGAATAAAATTCTAAGGATTTTAACCTGAAGTTAATTTTTACGAAGATAGAATCCCCTTAGTGTGCTTAGGTATATAGGTTTTGGCAAAGTTTGCCAAACACTGCAATTTGAACCACTCAAAAAAATCTAAGTTTCACAAAAAAATTTTTTTTCTTTGACATAACAAGTGCTAAAGATGTGCTGATCTTGAAATCATGGCTTAGAGCTAAAATAAAGGATAAATATAGTGGCAGATTGCAAACATACAACAACATCTCTACATTTAAAAATATATCTAGTAGGATGGCATACAATTTATAGAGTTTAGGCATTTGAAATCTCTTCAAATAAACGACATTAACAAAACCTTCACATATACGAATATACTATAAAAGTTTAATCTCATTGCTGTTTAGGTCCTCATTGTTGTAATATAATTTTCGTACAAACTATTTAAATCAGATTTCAATCTTGGTCAAACCATCTTATTGAAACTTTAGTTCAAAATAAGGTTTAGTTGCCGAAGGTTTTCACTAAAGATGTTGTACTCTAAAGTTATACGTCATAGTGCACAAAAACTTCAATCACATCTACTTAAGTCACTATTAAATAATGATTAATAATTTTATTTCATGTAATGGTCTATTGTTCAAACAACCCAATCTTAAGACATTTCTTGAATTTAACATTTTGAATGCTAAGAGTGGCTTAAGAATTTCTCATTTTTGCAAAAGAAGAAAATGGAATCAAATTTTTACAAAAATTTATTTTTATGATTTCTTTTTATGATTGCTAGGAGTATATTTAATTAAAAAAAATCAACATGAAACCAATATCATGCAGATAATTTATAAAAATTAAATAAGGACTCTACCAACCAAAGCCGCAGATCATATTCAAGGTCTAATATTAAGACAATGAGATGAGGCCACTCACTTGGATCAGTTAGTTTAAAACGAAAAGGGCTTTAAAAGAAAAACAGTGATCAAACTTGTGCATTAATACAAGTATGAACATTTTAAACCAAGGATTCTCAAGATTAAAGGGTGGTATGAATTCGTTTGGCCTGTTAGGAGAGCGCTAACAGTTGAAAGTCCCATCGCGAAGTACCTGGTTTCTAACCACAATTTAATTTATATTTTCTGCTCTATAGTTTAGGTGGTCAAATTTAATGCCACACTGATATAAAATTCTTATGATAATTTCTTTATAGTGGGTGGACAGTTCATCTTATATATGTATAATTCACTTCATTTTCCCATATATTTTCAGAAGATCATACCCATTGATGTTCACATTTTCATTTTTTTTTTTAAACAAGATGTAATGATTAACTGATTTATATTAAATATTTTAATCCTTTTTTTTATGTAGGTGGTAAAATATTTCTTCTCACAATGATTTATTTTTTATTACAACAAAAGTTTATATTTGAAATATTGATTTTAAAAAGTTAATATCGATATTAACTTTGCAATAAATCTGCATGGGCAATGAATAATAATGAATATTCCTTCTGATTATACTTCCCAATTTTACCATCAAATCAATATTAAAACAGAAATAATAAATTAATTTCCAGATCATTACTAGTTTAATAACAAGTAGAACGAAAGCTACTGATCTAACCCGACTATCATTCTGAATTGGGGTGGACAGTTCACTGTCCTTATCTCTATGATAAATTACTTGTCTGTCAAAGTCAAGGCTACTATCAGCTTGAACCCAGCCCTGTTCTCTCCAGCTCTGACTAATTTATGTCACCTTCCAAAATGATTCAGGTGGTTATCTTTAAAAAATATTCACTAACTGTTACAATTCTATAGTTATTCCTTTAAAAACAAACTGAGTTATGTTTATTGAGTTTATACTTGAGTTTAGTTTATGTTTATGAAATATTTATGGAATTCCCTAAGAAAACAACTTGATGAAACTGAAATAATACTTACAAGTTCTATAATAAGAAAAATTATTCCATGACTACCTGAATGCTTATGCGCACGTTTCTATAATTGCATATTTATCCTTCTTTACATATGGCTAATCTATAATTTTTACATATGATTCAATATTGTACAAATATGCTTATACGAGATTGTACCTTGACACGTTTACCATAGCTATATTAGAAATAATGAAAAATTTCCACCAACTTAGATACATTTATATATTTCCAAAGTCAATCTCATGAGGATGAAATGTTAATGATCTGCAGGTAAATTACTGTGTATATATTTAAAACTTTCATTAAGTGTTACTAAATTTCATCTTGCCAGACTTACTCAATATGTTTTAAATTTCCTGAATAATGCCATTTTTTAATATCATCGAAAGTAATTCTCCAAAAGTTGTACAATAGTAATCTATGATCTAGAGTTGTAACTTGTTTTTATAGAATTCAAATAAAACATTAAAATTCCAAGTTTCCATGACCCAGTCATCGTTTTTTGAAATGAACTAACATCGACACAAATAAAGTTAACAATTTAAAAATTATAGGATTAATTTATACTTTTAAATAATTTTCTTTTTGAATAGTTAACTTTATTGTTGTTAGTAATGATGAAATTTTCAAAAATGATCACTGGATTATGAAAATGTTGGAGTTTAAGCATTTGAAGTTTATTGTATAACAAAAGTTATACTGAATCCTGAATTGCAGTAATAAATCCTTTGGATGATCACTCAATGTTATCCTTAGGCTAGACAATCATAAGGTGATTTGAAAGTGAGATCACTCTGTGTTATTCTTAGGCTAGAAAATCATAAGGTGATTTGAAAGTGAGATCACTCTGTGTTATTCTTAGGCAAGAAAATCATAAGCTGTTTTGAAAGAGGGATCACTCTGTGTTATCCCTAGGCTAGACAATCATAAGGTGATTTGAATGAGGGATCACTCTATGTTATCCCTAGGCTAGAAAATCATAAGGTGTTTTGAAAGAGGGATCACTCTGTGTTATCCCTAGACTAGACAATCATAAGGTGATTTGAAAGTAAGATCACTCTGTGTTATTCTTAGGCTAGAAAATCATAAGCTGTTTTGAAAGAGGGATCACTCTGTGTTATCCCTAGGCTAGACAATCATAAGGTGATTTGAAAGTGGGATCACTGTGTGTTATCCTTAGGCTAGAAAATCATAAGGTGTTTTGAAAGAGGGATCACTCTGTGTTATCTCTAGGCTAGACAATCATAAGGTGATTTGAAAGTGGGATCACTGTGTGTTATCCTTAGGCTAGAAAATCATAAGGTGTTTTGAAAGAGGGATCACTCTATGTTATCCCTAGGCTAGACAATCATAAGGTGATTCGAAAAAGAGATTACTCTATGTTATTCCTAGGCTAGAAAATCATAAGGTGATTTGAAAGACTGTTATTACATCTGTTAAAATGGTACTTAGTAAGGCCATCAATGAAAGATTCATATATAAGGATCTGTTCCCATATTTGCATGTTTCTTTATTCTTTTGTTATTTTTTTTATCAAATTTAGAAAACAACCTATGGAGAATAAACTAACGTTACTTACATCCCTTTTTGATAAAAATTGTCATCAGGACCGACCTACTAAGTGGCAAAGTACTATTCAGCTATAGTAGCAGCTAACTAGTAACATAAGAACAAGTTTTTCTGAAGAGAATTCTTATCTTTTCAATTCCCCATGATTACAGACATTATACTGTAATAGTAAATTATTTTAAGTTTGTGTTTACTTATTGTGAATTTATTATACATATTTGTTCATCATTATTTCGGAGACGGTACAATAAACTATAAGATAAATATTAAATATTTTTTTTTCTTTTTGTGAGGCGAGAGATGTAAAACCCACACATTCAGACGAAACTTGTACACAGATACAATTTATACCTAGGAAAAAATATCAGACATAATCACTGTTTGCCAATAAAAATTAGGATACTATAATATTTAGGATTTTAGGATATTAGGATATTAATGTTATAATATTATAATGATATTATAGCATTCATCAATGAATGTTACAACAATTAGAGCTATAATTATAAATATCTTTTACGATTATCACCATAAATTAATGAAATTTTTTTGTGTTTGATGAACCATCTTTATAAACAGGTACAATTTTCAGTGTTTCAATCAAATTTCAAAAACTTAAGCGTTAGAGTTCAAAATATAAAACAAACTAAGTTATTTAAGTTTTAATTTATGAAATATTTATGAAATTTTCTGAAAAAAGAACAACTTGATAAAAGTGAAAAAATACTTACTTGTTTTAAATTAAGAGAATTGTTCTTCAGATATCTTCCGATATCAAGGATTAAATAAAATAGGAATATTATTAATTTCCATTTTTTTAAATTAAAATTCAAGACGTTTATGGCAAATTTATACATTTTAATTTGTCCTACAATATAAACTCATGAGATACATGTTTTCGAGATATTACTGTATAATAAGGAATAGATCTTCATTACAACACATGCCTTATGCTATATAATTATGATGGCATTCAATAAACCATGCATTTCTAATATTCACAAACATATATTTGTGAATATTGTACATATATTATTATATATACAATACATACCATAAATTACATTTGGTACGTAAGTATTTTTTCACTTTTATCAAATTGTTTTTTTGAGGGAATTCCATAAATAGTTCATAAAAAAACTGAATAACTTAGTTGATTTTAAATTTTGTTTTTGGTTTCTGATTTCTTTTTTAAGGAAACTCTTTATTTGTAAAAGTAATATATAATAATTTTAACATTAGTAAATTATATGACTGCTACCTTATCATGGATTCATAGCTAACATTGTCTTTAAAAAACAGAAAAAAATGGGAAACTGTTCTTCTGAAAGAGAAAGAATTAAGACGTGAGACAGAATATAACATTGATTACTGTTGATGCTAATATATATATTACTTGCTAAGGGACGCATTTGTACTCTATACTTGACAAATTGAAGACGAGAGGCAGGGACAATGACCAGGTACCTCCTCCTGTCACTTCCACTCTACATCCATGCATCACTTTGTATTTATCGTTCCATGATTGTCACAACCTCAAGCTTCTTCAATTGCTACCTGACTTCTATTCTGCATATTGAAAAAGTAAGTACTGCCAAAACATAAATTTGTTTAAAAAACCTAAGTGAGTTTTGAAAAAAAAGTAATGTGATGAGAAACAAAGAAAACTTCATTAAGCAATTTCGGGAGTAATATTTTCAGTTTTCAATTTCAGTTTGAATATTCTCTTTTAATTAAGATAATATATATATATATATATATATATATATATATATATATATAAATGAAAAGAGACAACAAATAGAAGAATTAGAAAAATAGAAGAAAAATTAGAGACTGTTAGTGTGTGTTTTTAATTTATCTATGTTTTATATATATATATATATATATATAAAATTTCCAGAAGGAGAATACATAAAAAATATCACTAGAAAAAAATTAGTATATTTCAAGTGCCATGTCATCAGCAAAAAAATGTAATTTGCTCCGAAAACAAGGTCTGTCTGGTGTGAAGTCTCTAGTGTGAAGAGGCACTCAGTATAAACAACTTACAGAGGGTAGGGCAGCAAGGATTAATAAGGTAAATAATAACAACAAAAAAAATAAAATGAAAATTAAAAAAATAAAAAAAAATACATTGAGGAACATCTAACGACCAAATATATTTTATCAAAATAAATGCTAACCTCATCTTTATTTTTAATAAAATTATAGATTTTGAATTACATTTTACTTTAAGACAATTGAAAATTCTAGAATTTACATTGTTTTGTTTAAACCAGAACTATTTGTCTATTTAAATTTTTTCTTATATCGGACATTTCGATCTGTACTCAAACTATTATCTTATCATAGTTATTTGTTATTTCCATATACACCAGCAATACAAAATACGCATTTAAGAGCTGTTCCATTTGAGTTATTTATTTCTAAACAAATTTTGAATGTTTTTTATTACCTTCAAAACATTAATAAAAGAGAGAAATAAGCCATTTTGATATAACAAATCTACATATGGTACTAAATGAGATAAATTACGCGATTATAATAAATCTAAATAGCACTATAGTCTTAAAATTTTAAATTAGTCTGTTTTAGTTAATGTTTTAAAAACATTAGATATAGAATCCTATAGCGTTCTGTCTACGGAGATATAGGTAGTGGTTTTTTTTTTCTACGATGTTGCGAGCATTGGCAATTATCTAAGAATGACTGAATAATAAAATCTCAGGTTTACTGATGACAACAGCAGTTGTTAATTCTACAATTACTCAAGTTGAATAGGTCAACACATAGTTGACATTTTTCCGGTTCCTCTGAAATTAAGATTGCTTTAAGTGATTGCAGTGGTAACTTATTCATCTAAAGAATATTGTTGTTTATTCGTAAAAAATGGTTTATCTATAGTTACAGCACATATAAACCTAAAGAAAGCAACTATACATGGTAACGTTTTGATAATAATGTAAAGGAGACAATGAATCCTCTAAGAATAATGGCGTGATGCTTACATTGTTCCATCAACAAGATGGTATGAACTGTGATCTTTATTAAGGACCAAATCCAAAAGAAATATTACCATTTTTCCTCAACACAACTTTATCAGGACCAAGTCACTTCAATTAGCCATTTCATTTTAACATAAACCGATAAAATATGCCATATAAATATTTGTTTCAAATATTGCTCAAATTTAATCAATTTCCTTATGAACATTGTATATCTTTTCCAGAACTTATATGTTATCGTCAAAATTTCTGATATTTGTTTATAATAAATTATTCATTTTGTAATTTCAATATTTATTTTACAATATTTTCTAAATTTTTAAAAATTTATAAATATAATTTTCATGGACAATTCATTATAAATTAGTAATATCATTTGAAAATAATTATGCAAATTTAATGTTATGTTTTACAAGTTTAGAAATGGGCATCTTAAACCCTCTAGAATTATAGCATACAATATTTTTGTTCTAATGTTTTACTAGTGTACTGTCTTATTTTGTAAACTGGTGGGAATGCGAGCTGGCCTAATGAAAACAGAAGCTGACCCCCATTAAATACGGTTATTCCAACCTGCACCACAAACAAAATAAATACGTCCCTCAGAAGGGTTGCAATTTAATGAAACTATTGTTAACATTTACTTCTTAGGATCAACAACCATCAGCAAATTATATGATTGTATGAAAAAAGCAAATGAAAATGAGAAATTTAAGATTTTTTCTGTATTCACTGATTGGAGTTATTTTAGAATTGATAAAAATTAAAAATATATACAATTTCAAAATTTGCTATTGAAATAAAATATCAGTATAAACCACCAAAAACTGAAAATAAAGAAAACGATATATATTATCACATATATTATCAATACTTAAAGATGATAATAAATTATTAAAAAAAATAATAAATTAAATAGAAGAATTTATCTTCATTTTGTAATAATATGGGATTAGTATACATATATATATATAAACTAGAATTTAAAAAAGAACACATAGAAAGGAAACCACTGAACTCACTACTATATTTCGATGTCCTCGTCTTCAGGAAAAGAAGTGAATCGCTCCAAAGGCTGATAACGACGTTATTGAGTCGTTATCAGCCTTTGGAGCGATTCACTTCTTTTCCTGAAGACGAGGACATCGAAATATAGTAGTGAGTTCAGTGGTTTCCTTTCTATGTGTTCTTTTTTAAATTCTAGTTTATTCAGTTCGAAGAATCGTTTCTCTAATTGTATATATATATATATATATATATATATATATATATATACATATATATATATAATTTACGTCATATGATACGTTCTTCTTTTTCACTTATAAAATTTTATATTTCTATGCACACAATTCTAAATACCAACAATTTTTGATGCCATGTTACAAATATATAAAAAGTTCAGTGTAAATAAATACCCATAGAGAAATTGAAAACACTCTTAGAGTCTCAAATTTTCGGTTTGAACAGTGTTAAGGAGAGATAAGAGAGGGACATCTAGCGCACTGGTATACAGACGGTTGGAGAACCTCTCTCATCTGAAGGTGGTTCAAACTAAAAAGTAAAAAGTGTAAGTTTGTGTTTTTCATTTCACTATCTTTTTTATCTACGTTGAAAGTTTGAAAGAAATACGAATCGTATTTCTATTTAAAATTTTATATATATATATATATATATATATATATATATATATATATATGAATAAACTAGAATTTAAAAAGAACACATAGAAAGGAAATCACTGAACTCACTACTATATTTCGATGTCCTCGTCTTCAGGAAAAGAAGTGAATCGCTCCAAAAGCTGATAACGACTCACACACACACACACACACACACACACACACACATATATATATATATATATATATATATGAAAACAAACCACAAGGAAAAAAAAGAAAACAGATGGAAAAAAATGCTCTGAGGCCTTTCAATTTATGTCATCAGAGAGCAAACAAGGTAAGAACTAGAAAGTAACATAACAGGTATGTACAAGGAAGGTAACTAAACAGCTGGGAAAACAAGAGTCGAAAAGGCATAATAAGAGAAAAACAAAAAATACCCAATACAATTAAACAATGCAAAATGAACAATAAGAAAATTAATTAAAATAAAAATATAAATAGAATAAGAAACAAGTGTTATATATAATTCCTAACTATAAACAATATATGATAAATATAAACAAATAGATACAAATTAAATTAATGCAATATCAAAAAATAAACAATATTAAATTATTAACAAAACAAGAATACATGAGAAAGTAATAAGTCAAATAAAAATTATGTTCTATTATTAGAATCCACAATCTGGTCAGAGTTCATGTTCAATGTTGCAAGTACATTTTGAAGGTCACCCACAGGACCAATTTGCCTAACTATACCTTCAATTAAAATTTCATCCAATCTAAAAAGCCCATGACATATATTTATTAGTTTATCAAAATTATACTTAATTAGGGCACTTTCTACTAAGTTCCTTTCCACATCAGATGAGAGAAATATCAATTCTTTGGAATCTTCCCATTTTATTGAATGATTTTTTGAATTAATATGTTGGAACAAGGCACTTGATTCTTCTTGCCGCCTAATAGTGTATTTATGTTGCTTCACTCTAGTAAGCAAACTTTTTCCCGTTTGTCCAACATATGAAAAATCACAATCTCTACAAGGAATCCTATAAACACAACCTTCCTTTTCTTTTCTTTCACAATTATTTACAAGTCTGTTTAATAATTTCCCACCACTACTGAAAACAACTGAAATATCCATTTTTTTTTTTCAAAAATACCGGGATGTCTCTTAGAGTTTGACTAAAGGGAACAACCAGAAGGTTTCTATTTGTAAAGGGTTCTTTCTCATTTCTTGTTCTTAAGGATTCTTTAGTTTCTTTCAAAACTTTGTTTATTAGGGATCTTGGGTATCTTAATGATGAGGCAATTTGATAGATGTTTTCAATTTCATCATTCAGGAATTCTTCACTACACAATTTTAACGCTCTTAAAAACATATTTCTGAAAACACCTTTTTTGACATTTGATGGATGAGCGGAGAAAAAATGCACATAAGAAGGAACATGGGTAGGTTTTCTATAAATACTATATTTTAGATTATGCCCAAAACGATGTAAATTTAAATCAAGAAAAGGTAACTTATTATTGCTTTCAAGTTCTAAAGTGAATTCAATTGATGGAACGCACTTATTAAGAGTATTCAAAAAATCTGCAACACATTCATTGTCCAACCAAAGTACTATTTCCCAGAGCCATATAAAGAATAGTTCGGACCTTGTCTCAAAATTGAACTCACTCTCTTTTCACAACTGTACTTTGATGAGCTTCGATGTGAAATCTCTCTTTACAAATGTTCCTGTTGAAGATGCGCTGAATTACTTAAAAACAGAATTAGATACAAGAAACTTTAGCATGCCTATTTCGGTGCCTGTCCTTATTGAATTAATTCGTCTTTGTGTTTGTGATTGTTGTTTCTCATTTAGGGATAAATTTTATAGGCAAAAGTTCGGTTTAGCCATGGGAAATTGTCTTTCCCCAGTTTTTTAGCAATATTTTTATGGAATGTTTTGAAATGAAATTTCTTCCTAGGATTTTGCCAAGCAATGCTAGATGGTTTCGATACGTGGATGATGTTTTGTGTGTTTGGCCGGACAATGAATGTGTTGCAGATTTTTTGAATACTCTTAATAAGTGCGTTCCATCAATTGAATTCACTTTAGAACTTGAAAGAAATAATAAGTTACCTTTTCTTGATTTAAATTTACATCGTTTTGGGCATAATCTAAAATATAGTATTTATAGAAAACCTACCCATGTTCCTTCTTATGTGCATTTTTTCTCCGCTCATCCATCAAATGTCAAAAAAGGTGTTTTCAGAAATATGTTTTTAAGAGCGTTAAAATTGTGTAGTGAAGAATTCCTGAATGATGAAATTGAAAACATCTATCAAATTGCCTCATCATTAAGATACCCAAGATCCCTAATAAACAAAGTTTTGAAAGAAACTAAAGAATCCTTAAGAACAAGAAATGAGAAAGAACCCTTTACAAATAGAAACCTTCTGGTTGTTCCCTTTAGTCAAACTCTAAGAGACATCCCGGTATTTTTGAAAAAAAAAAATGGATATTTCAGTTGTTTTCAGTAGTGGTGGGAAATTATTAAACAGACTTGTAAATAATTGTGAAAGAAAAGAAAAGGAAGGTTGTGTTTATAGGATTCCTTGTAGAGATTGTGATTTTTCATATGTTGGACAAACGGGAAAAAGTTTGCTTACTAGAGTGAAGCAACATAAATACACTATTAGGCGGCAAGAAGAATCAAGTGCCTTGTTCCAACATATTAATTCAAAAAATCATTCAATAAAATGGGAAGATTCCAAAATTGATATTTCTCTCATCTGATGTGGAAGGAACTTAGTAGAAAGTGCCCTAATTAAGTATAATTTTGATAAACTAATAAATATAAGTCTGGGCTTTTAGATGGATGAAATTTTAATTGAAGGTATAGTTAGGCAAATTGGTCCTGTGGGTGACCTTCAAAATGTACTTGCAACATTGAACATGAACTTGCCAGATTGTGGATTTAATAATAGAACATAATTTTATTTGACTTATTACTTTCTCATGTATTCTTGTTTTGTTAATAATTTAATATTGTTTATTTTTGATATTGCATAAATTTAATTTGTATCTATTTTTAATTTATCATTATTGTTTATAGTTAGGAATTATATTAACACTTGAAGGGGTAGAAAATAAGTTCCGTTTTGGTCTTAGGCGGTAAGTGGTTTTTGCCAATGGGCTCGGGGAATGGGGGAATAGAATGAGAGGTGGGGTCAGTCTCAATTACCAACGTCAGGGCAGGTAGTTGAAAAGCCCTTGTCATCCCCATCCCTTTCCCTCTCGATTGTTTTGCGCTGATTCAACTTTATGCACAGGGTTTCAAATCGTTTTCACGAACAGCTCATTTCTGTTTATGGAGAAGGGTAATGAGTGAATCAAGGTGAAATGGGTACGTGAATTTGGCGGGAAGACATTCACTTGAATGAAGTGGGAGAGGAGACCCTCATTGAGACGAAATTCCAAAATCGACAATGTTTGCAAAGATCGTCGTTAAGATGAATCCACCTAGTTTCCCCAACATTCACGATTTTTGAGATCGTCTTTGATTTGGAAAGTTTCCCTTCCCTAAGAGCTGAATGTCTTGCCTTAAATTCCTACCCATTCCTCACCATTGATTCACTCATTAAACTTTCTCCATAATATTTAGCTGTCGTGAATTCACCAATTTAACCCTGTGCAATAAAGAAATTGAATCATCCGCGCAAAACAATTTTTCTATACGGGGATTCGAGTTTTTTAGAATTGATAAAATTAAAATATCAACTACCTGCCATGATTTGGTAAATAACCGACTCAGGTTAAACACCAAAAATTAATAAAAAAACGTCTCTCTTTCGAGTATAGTTACGATTTGCAAAAAATTACCGTTACAAACAAAACGAAACTTATTTTCTGAACGACCCTCGTCTTTATATTTGTAATTTTAATTGATTTTCTTATTTTCATTTTGCATTGTTAAAATTTATAAGCTATAAATTTTCAATGATTAACCATTAGACTCTTGTTACCCAGCTGTTTTTACCTTCCTTGTACATACCTGTTATGTTACGTTTAAGTTCTTACCTTGTTTGCTCTCTGATGACATAAATTGAAGGCCTCAGAGCATTTTTTTCCATCTGTATATATATATTTTTCCTTGTGGTTTGTTTTCATTGATTGCATCACGTGTTTATTGTTATTTATCTGCATATATATATATATGTGTGTCTGTGTGTGTGTGTGTGTGTGTGTATGTGTGAGTGTGTGTGTATAATTGGAACTTTAAATACGTATATATATATATATATATATAACACTGTTGACCATATAATATTCCACAGACACAAAATTTCAAAACCAAATTACGTGGTTTCAAGAAATATGATGTTTTATAATTCAGAGAGAGGTGCATACATGTAGGAGAGAGATGCAGAAATCCCCTTGCGAGTCTGTAAATTTTACTATTAATGTGTACATTAATATTAAAAGAAGCTCTATTCTGACATCTGACTACTTGCTACTACAGCTTGGTAAATATAGGTTGACAAATATTACACTTCCTCGCATCTTTAGATATTACGCTTCTATTCTTTGTGCTATGCTTTTCATACCAAACTTTTATTTTTTAAACTTGCTTTTATATCTTTCAAAATGCATAATTTCTTCAAAAATATATATTATTTTATTTAAATTTAATATATATATATTAGTGAAGATTAGCAGCAATCCTTCTTGCAAACAAGTTTCTAAAAATTTTATGCCAATTTCATGCTTGGTTACCTTTTTTGAGAGTTTCTCTAATGTCCTGCAGGCTCTTCTCAGTTCTTTCTCAGTTTCTTTTACCTTGAATATCTTCGGTCCATTCGTAACATTTCTAGATGTAAATATCACTGTTGGTTATAGCTCAATCATTATTCCTGATACATAAAACTTTCTGAGCCCTACTTTTATCTAAACTCTAATATTTACCAGCCCTCTGATATAAAATGTATATTCCTTCTGCCTCCTTCTTAAAGTTAATTTAATCTGCAACAGACTGCAAGAGGAAACTCCTAATCTAAAGTCATTACAAAATAAATTATCAGAAGGGAACCTTAACCCATCCCTACCAGCACATATTGCGCAATGTTGCTTCCATCAATGGCACAAGTTCATCCTGGATCTAACTGTCCTGCCTCTCCTTAGAGGGTTGGTCTCTCAACACATACTCCCCAGGTATCTGTAAACTGGATATCACCATCAAATAAATCTTTCCCATATCATATCTCTCTCTCTCTCTCTCTCTCTCTCTCTCTCTTCTATTTCATTCCAGCATCTTTCCTAATCTCTCGGGCTTGTCCGGCAGTCACCGCATCTCACTTTGGTAATTTTCTCTCTGAGAGGGGTTTGGCTTTCCAAAAGACTAACCTTTTCCTAGACTGAATGAGCTTGTGTAATTGGTGAAGATGTCTTGTCTTCTTCTATTATGAACCCCTCCACCCCCACCCAACTATTTGTTACTTTCTCACAATAACACAGCGTTTTTGTTTGGTGGGTACAAAATGTGAATCTACCTAGGCAGATATATACGGTATAAAGCTTCTATCAACCACTATTCCACCCTGTTCGTCGTCATCCATGTCAGTAACTATAGACGTCAGGCTAGCTCAGTAATTAAGGTGCTTTCCTCTAAACTGGTCGGTCCATGATTCAATACTCATCCTCGATTTATTTACTTAAAAGGTGAATAAATCTGAGTGTTTCAACCCTCGGAGAGGACGTTAAACCGTCGGGCCGAGCCTGTACAATATTAGATACTCGTTAAAAATCCCTTCCCTAAATACACTTAAGTTAGGCATAATTTCGGAATCCATATGTAGAATCACAGACCAAACAAAAATATCAACCCGCTAGGAGCCATAAACTCTTATAACTCATAAAAGGGGCAATAATTATAACTAATTAGCAACATCCATGTAATTACAGATAGGGACTACTACTTAAATATTACTTAAATTAACTTATATATTACATTAACAACTAGTCTGGGCTACTTTTTAGCGAGTACTGTAGATTTTTTACTCTTTAATGTAAAGGAAATAGTGTTTCTATATAAAACTCCATGCATAGTTAGTAATTCTACTTAGTTAAAACTATATTCACGTAAAAACCATTGCAGAATTTGCAAATAAGTCATATTTATAGAGTCTTATGAAGTGAGAATATATATTTTTTGTGAAGGATATAAATATTACGATTGACTAAGGGGAAATTAACAAATCTGTCATTTTTTCTTGTAGAATGTAGACTATACCATAAATAGTCCCATACTGTAATAATCGTAGAATGTTGTGCTAATTTGAACTCTTTGAGATTATTTTTTTAAAGATATTGATCAGTAATTTAAAAAATATATATTATTTGATATGATTAGGAATATAAAAAGAAGTAAGTATTGACATTGATGTGTCAAACTCTTGTCTTTAATCGTAATCATTAGATTAAATCAACGAAGTCAATCGTACCCGTCTAGAGATGGTTACACAACGTAACCAACATAACACAATAACACAACTATTTATACGTCTGTTCAATGTTAGGCTGGGTTGCAGTAGAATTTCCACAAGGGAATACCCATAGGCCGAACATTGGTCCTTTGTGATATCACAAAATAAAGGTTGATTTTACATTGGGAGTCCTAAATTTTGTCTAACTAAAGTGTTTTTAGAGTAGAGATCTTTAACATGTACCTACTTAGTACCTACAAATACATGCTCGGGACCGATATCTTGAAGAGTCCTATCTGAAGGGCGACGCGGTCAGATTCATTCACCTCCCACGTAAATGGATATTGAACCCTGCACTTATCGGACTAGAGGCAAGCACGTTACCACTGAGCTAACCTGCCTCCTAAAGATGTTCAAAGAAAAAGAAATACAATTAATATTGAAAAAAGTTAAGGTTATAAATAGTTAATCAGAAAAAAATGAGGCTGTGAGATATGCAAAAATCACAATAAGATATGGAATAAGTCCCTGTGATGTTATTTAAAGTATAAAAGAAGGAAAAGAGTTTGGAAAAAATTGCTTTAATAACAATATCAATTTTCTGAAAACCAGAGAAAAAGGTAGTCATGAAAAAGGCAGTATCAGTATAATTGTCCTGGATCTAAACTGTTGAGGTATCTGTTACAACATATCACGATTAAATTAAGAGAATAATCCGCTGGATTGGCCTTCTTTATAAAGTTAATGTATGCCTACGGATTTTAAGCCCATTGATAATTTGATGTGACTGTATAAACTGAAATAGCATTTCTCAGATATTCAATTTTTATTCGTTTATATTTCTCCCACATCAATGCATGCCACTTATTTTGAATATACTTTTAAATATCTTGAAATAAACAGGTAGAAAGATCAAAACTTTTTTTTGTGGAAATAATAATGCTTTAGCGAACGAATCTTTTATTGCAAACAATTTTTATAAATCCTATGAAGCATAAGTCGTTAAAATAACATTCAACAATCCAAGACTGAATCATATATCAACAACTAATGTCACTTGAAATTAAATTAGATAACAATAAAATAACATAATCCGATTAGATTTGGGTAGGTTTTGGTGTCTTTCCTAGGAGAGGACACACATTGGCCAAAGATTGGCCCTTTACAATATTATACTATAAACATTCTACCGTGGTTGTTCTAAATCTGCCTAACCAAAGTGTATGATGAGTATAGATCTTCAACGAGTACCTGACATACTCGTAATACAGGCTTGCTACCCACGGCTTACTGTCCTTTCAGATAGACAGTATCTGACTGACTACTCCGAATTTTCTTTCACCAACCAAGCGAATAAATCGAGAGTCAGAGTGAGCATGAAACCCCAGATCTACCAGTCCAGAGGCAAGCTACTGGGACTGGTCCAAGTTAGCTACTGGGCTATCCTGGTCTTCTACATACGTACGTAAAACATTTTAAGAATTGATCTTTATAGCTGTATAATAACATGAAAAGGAAAAATGTTAAAGTAAACTCGAAATGAAATAATCAAACTCGAATAACTCACTACCACTTCACAAACTCAGTAATATGTTATAAACCGAACATTGAAGATAAACCTTTAACATTGAAACATTGAATATAAGTGAAATTATAAATTTTACTTAAATTCAAAAGCACACACTCTTACTATGACAATATTCAGTAAAATTATAGAGGCAGAAAAAGCGCTATTTTGATATAATACTATTCGATTCGCTATAACAAGTTTAGTTACGATCTTTTTATTAGCTTAGGTTAATTTATTTTGCTTAACTTTTATTATCTTAGAATGATTAGTAAGATAAGCATCAGCAAAAAGTTAACAAATCAATAATTAACAAAATTAAAGTTTATATATAATGTATATTTATGCATTTAAACATAATATTGTTGAAAAACTGTGTTTCAACAATATTTAATATCTCCATCATACAATGAAACTCATTCCGCTCGCTACTGTAATCCATTTGGTTTGTTAGATTGGTTATTTAAACGCCAAAAATACTTTCTTTTTTGATCTTTTTTACACAACTGGCTCCAAACAATTCTTAAAAATGTTTGCACTTGTTTCTAGACGATTAGCAGTCATTTTAAAATTATATAGGTAAATGAAAATAAATAAAATAAAAAAAGAATAAAAACAATAAAAATACATTACATATACAATTTTATAATAGTATATACAAATAAAATTAAATTAAAAAGAAATAAAAATTATAATAAAGTTCTACTTATTAGTTAGCTTTGTCGAGATCAACAAAGAATAATAATATTAATTAACTCGAACACTGTTTTTTAAATTGAGGTGCACATATTCTATCACTTTTGTTGTAAGATAGATTATCTATGATATATTCCATGTAATCAGACTTCGTAGTGATAAATGGGGCAGATAAAAAACGAATTCAAACTTATAAGTAACAGTTTTTCTTCTCATTTAGTGATTTTTGCATCACTTTAAAAAAGAATAATTATTTTCAATTGTTATGATTTTAGATATAATTATTAAATTTACGAATGAGATGAAGAAGAAAGCACTGTAATATTATTAAATTCTAAACTTAAAAAATACTTTGAAAAACATTTTTATTATGAGCATTTTAATAAAATTAATTTGTTTTTTGCAACAAATATAACAGTGTACTTCTTTAGCGAACCGAAATTCCAAAACTGATTCATGAGCAGTTCATTGCTATTATAATTTGCTACCTTTCTGTAAAGGAATTTCTTGAAAGACATGAAAGGCTATAGGAATGGTAATAGCGAAGCCCATTATAACCTATAGTCAACATAGTTGTGATACTCACTTACAAATTAGTAAAAACAAACAATATTTGTTGTTTTTTGTAGAAACTATTATGACAGCAATTACAACACTCAAAAGATTTAATAATTCTACAGTCACTAATGAATCTTCATCAAAAATTCAAGAAAAATATAATTATTTTGTTTTTATATAAAATAGATGCATTGCATTGTCTTTGTATTCATAATATTTGGAACGTAATATTATAGATAAAAATAATAATATGCATAAATACAAAAGAAGAAAGTAATGATTGCTCTTCAATTGTAAAATTCATACAATTTATTGACTTAGTACAAGGATGATAGCACTTGAACACAATGGCACAGTGGCTTACAAAATGTGACGTAAAAATTAAAAGTATATGGCTACTAATAACGATTATGTTGTTTGAACTAAACAAATATATTATTGATAAATTTAAAATGTTCAATGACCATTATTTTCATAAAACACACTAGAATATTTGTACTGCTTTTACATAATTGGAATAATAAAAAAAATAATATAATAATAATAATAATAATAAAATAATAATGATAATAATAATAATTATACTCGTATTGTACAAAGATATGCTGATTTATTATCTTTTATTTAATTAATGCAAGTGTATAAAATATATTTTGATCCTTTAATATCGCTGCAAAATCAGATGGTGCATAAAACGGAGTGTCGGTTGAACAGATCTGTTTCTGTTATTTCTCTAGAAACTAATCCAAGAGTTATCGGCTTTCATAGCATGATAATTTAGAAGGGTATCGAAATTCTTAATTTAAACTCCAAAATAATGAAGAAGGATACAAAGAAAGTGGAAAAATAAAGCAAAATGACTATGTCTACTTTGAAAATTTAGGATTGGAAACAGAGGGGGAGTTCATAAACATCAGATTCTGACAGAGAAAGAAAGAGAGGGTATAAAAGTGTGAGAAAGGATGGAATTAAATGAAAATCAAGGACTGGTTCAGTTTTCTAAGGTAGAAGTAACTCTATGATGACTCTATATTTCCTACATCAAGTAAATTGAAATAATAATTATATCGTTCTGAATATTATAGGCATGTCATGATGTAATATATTTTTAGAAATACATATTTATATCCATTATTTATCCTTTGCATTACTACATTCAGTAAGTTACATTGATTTATTAGTCGACCCAGATATGAGGTGACAGAAGAAATAGCTGCAGGTTAAGGAAGGCAGCAGTTAGGACGGAGTCAGCCTTCGCGAGAACAGCCTCTAATGCCTCCTTACTGCCCCTTAAATCATCCCCTTTACACCCCCGCACTCATTTTAATATCTCTAATGGTTTTCTCCTTCAGCGTCTAATTACTTACTTTACTATATAACATTAATTGCACTGTTTATTGGCTTCATTTCAGCATTACCTAATATAGTTGATATGACGTTAACCTATATTTTAGTTTAAGTTAAAAACTATTTCAATAGTAAATATCCTTTTTAGTCAAAATGGTAAACCGTATGTGATTTATGTATTACGAATGATGAAACACTTCTCTGTTATCATACAAAAGTTTCAAAAAAGCTTCGTATTTTATAAAGTGGTTACTTTATTTAATAGCTGCAAATATCAAAAGATAAAATATATTTCATTCGATTAAAGTTCAATTAATAAACAAATACGCTTTTATAAGATATGCATTGCCCTCTTGACTCAATATCTCCCACAGTACGCTTTAATTAATTATCATTTTTCTCTTAATAGTCCAGGACTGCCTACAAGATTGCCTGTGCAACATAGGGACCAGAGTAAACTAGTGGCTGGCGTGCTGGATTTTAAACTAGTAGATCCGGGGTTTGATACTCACTCTGGTCCGCGATTTATTGAGTGAGGTGAAATAATTTCAGCACATCATATCTTAAGAGAAGATAACTGTAGGTACCAGTTAATGTCTTCTACTCTAAATACACTGTACGTACGAAACAAAATAGTTAGGCAAATTAAGAACTTCCAAATTAGAATATTCTAATTTATTAGAATATATAAATTAGACAGGTCACCCTGTCTGTGACCTCTCAGAGATGATTACAACTTGTCAAACGTTAACTACCTGAGAAACGTACAGGTAATTATTACTAGCTAGTACGTTTCATCTCAAATGACAGACAAATCAGAGAAAACTCTGAGACAGGTTTCTAATAAACATCGTCTTTCTTGGTTGAACAGTGGAAGAACATTGGAAGTGGAAGAAACATTTGATGACCTACTGGTAAGATCTACAGGTTTATTTTTTACATTTTGTAATTGATAAAAAAACTTGAATATGACAACATTATTCTATGTAAATATCTACATCGATTAAACATAGTAAACACAGAAATATCAACATTGAATATAATAAACCAATGATCGGTTCTAAGATTAAAGAATTTCTGGTTTTGAGCAAAACGTCAGTATAATAACTTAGATTTCTTTTTTTTGAGGCCATGGTAAAATCGTCATCTTGAAAGATCTGCCATAAAAAAAACATTAATGATACTGAAAAATTCAAATCATATCACTTGCTTTAAACAGAGACATGTGAAAGAGATTGCTAAAAAATTGGTAAGTACAGATAAGGAAGAACTATAGTTTAGGAAGATCCGAAGAAACCTACATCGTTACTCCATACTTTTGACTCTTGTAGATGGCAATCGCAATACATAGATCAATAAAATCTTAAGTTATTACCCACCTATTGAATGCACGGGATTTACAAGTACGCAAACCCCAACAGAGATTCAAAAATGACAGTTAATTGGCAAAGAATGCATAAATAACAAAATACCATGCATGAGAGTTGGATAATAAATAATGCATCAAATAATATTCCTGAATATTTTACAAATATTCACCTGATTCTAGTGGTTTGAATCTAGATTAAATTCCTTCTATTGGCTTATGTTTTTGTAAGTAATTGAAAATATATTAAAAGTGCAGATAATTATTGTAAATTGAGTTGTATAAAATCATGAATCTCATTCGTTTTAAATCATATGATAATAAGTTTCCCTGGTCACATTCAATGTGACATTGAATGAGACTGATTGATGACTGGTGATGTTGATTATGATTCTGATCAAGTGGTATTGTTTGCAGAATCAAGCAAATACGCATGTTGGACAACAATCCAGTATCAGTAGTGCTTGTGACAGTTTTAGATGCCTTTTGGATTTTCGTTATCAACAAATTCAACCACTTGACTAATTATGTATAAACTTTTAGAATAAAGAACCAACTACTGGGTACGTAGATCCATGATAAAAAAAGTATATACATAATATATATATACTTTTTTTGATGAAAATACGATCCGAAATGGACAAATACAGTTCAATGTACATAAAGAAACGTAGAGAAATTAAAAACACACACTTACAGTCTCTAATTTTCGGTTGAACCGTCTTCAGGAGAGATAAGAAAGGGAAACCAAGCGCGCTGGTACAGACAGAGAATAAGGTGTTCTTGTCTGCCTTATTCTCTGTGACCGGGCGCGTATGTGGCAACATTGTTAGTCTCCAACCGTCTCTGTACCAGTGCGCTTGGTTTCCCTTTCTTATCTCTCCTGAAGACGGTTCAACCGAAAATGACAGACTGTAAGTGTGTGTTTTTAATTTCTCAACGTTTCTTTATGTACATTGAACTGTATATATATATATATATATATATTATATATATTAATATATATATATATAAATTAAGAAATTACAATAGAAATTCTGACTATCGGTTAGTGAGAAAACTTACAGAAGTATAAATTTTGAAACAGAAAAACTAAGTATTACATTACAAATTATTTTACAAAGAAAAATACCATGTTGATTCAGTCTGAATGAGCACATGGCACTGAACTGAAATAACCAAGCAAGGTAACCAAATTTCACCAGACAACTAAAAAGACACTAACACAATTTTTCATCTATCAACAATGTTTAACTTAACACACCCGAATAAATACAATTTAATTTTAAATGTCACTTCTATAATTAATGAATGACTGGTCCTTTCTAATATATAATATTTCCAGATCTGGAAATGTTCATATATTATGAACTTGCATCCATGTTTTCTAAATTTTATTCAGCCATATTGTTTGTTGATCACCAAGAAACGATAATGCCCACGCTGTCTTTGTAACTGTAAGTAAAAATAATTCAGTAATCCATTTATATATCTTCAATCTAATGTGAACATTTCACGTCATTGCCATTAATACTACTGTAGTTTTGTAAGATAGCACAGTTTCGGTTCTTTCACACAATATTGCTAAAACGGAAATGAAAAGTTACACGGTGTACACACCAAACAACTTTCTTGCATCCACTAATGATTGAAATATCAAATTTTCTTCCAGATCAGAAGTTTATTTCATGATGTGGAACTAAGGATTAGAGTAGTGCTGAGGTTTGCTCAGGACTGGTAGGTCGTGGGTTCAATTCTTAATCTGACATACAGTTTTCACTCAGGAGGTCAAAAAATCTGATCGTGTTGCCTTTCTGAGAGGACTTTAAGCCGTTGGTCTTTAACCTCTTACATGCTGGGTTCTAGTCAAAGACCCACACTCTAAATATAATTGAGTTATGTAAAATTTAGGGAATAATCCACCCTAGTAATTTATCTCTTCCATTACTAAAATGGGTGCCAAATAATTATTTATTGAGCCACAATTTCAGTACCTAAATTGGCACTAAAATGTAATTGCTTATAAGTTTAGACATTGGAAACAAACAAAAATGAAGTGGAATTACGCTAAATCAAAACTTTAACCCTTCTGTAATTGTATGACAGAAACTGGTATTAAACATGGAAAGAAACAACTAAAAAAGAAATTCAGAACATTTTATAATAGACCTACTAAACTTTTTATTACAACTAGGAATTTAAGCAAAGTGACATTCATTATATACATATTTATCGTTAGTTATGATAATCATAAAACGAGCTAATCTGACTCAGAACGTGGCACTATTTGGTGAATTTGTATTCTGAGAATGACTTTTCTTGCACTTTCTTGCGTTTTATTTCCACAAGAATAGATATTCTGAAGAGATAGCAGGTTAAGTGTCATTAGATTATATTTTTCTACTGCTCAGCACCATTGTAGGACGCATAAATATCACGTTTCATTTCATAGCGCCCTGGATATTATAGAACCTTAGAACCATTACATATCCACCTCACTACATCCAAACAAACATGTATCTCATTAACTACCATGCTATTCATGACATTGTTTTTTACGATTTCATGGATATTGGTTCGCTTTTTCACTTTGTTTTTAAGTTTTTCTAGGATAATTAAACTAACATAGTGTTTCGTTGGTGATTTTTAATTTAAACCACGATTTACTTTTAACCATCAAAATGTGGCTTAAAACATGTCAATCAGTGCTACTTATACAGAACTTGTGATGGCATTAGCCCGAAACATCAAACAACTAGTTAGGTTAGGTTTCAGTGGCAATCCCACAAGATGCACATATAGGCCACATATTGGCTTTTTGTGACACGACACAAAGAAGATTACTTCAACATTGTGAGTCCTATATTTTCCCTAGCTGAAGTGTATTTAGAGTTAAGGATTTTTAACGAGAACCTGATATCGTAGAGGCTCGGGACTAATCCAACAATTCTTTTAAACGACAACATTAACATAATGTTGTTTTTCTTCATATTTTTGAAGCATAAATATAGTGATGATACCATCGATATGATTTCAATATATCAATCACATTGCTTGAAAGCTTTCTTAAGGTCAATGTTATTTTATAGATAACAGTGTATTTATAGAGAAAGGGATTACAACTTTTATATTGGGCTATATATTATTTTCTTTTTACAATAGGCAACTGCTAATGTAAAATTGGGCAGTCCTCTGTAGCTTATGTATGTAGTTATATACATACATTTACGAGGATCTGTTTTTTTAACATTATTATAATGAGAAATCGGGATAGAAAGAATACATGAAACCTCAGCAAGGTTAAAAAGAATTACAGACAACGACAAAGTGTTAGACAATATATCATATTGCAAAAAGCTGATATGCTTACGTATAAATACCATTTGTACTAAAGTATCACCCTTCAGTGAGTGTTTGCAAAGTCACATGCTATATTCTAGCCAAGTCATGGAATGGGTTAGTTTGAAATTATTGGCCAAGAGAAATTAATATCCATTAGACTTAATTAGAATTTAATGTACCTCTGTCAGCTATAATCTCATTACTCTACACCTACACCTGTATAATTCACTACCATCAGCCAGCCAGGATTTAATTTTGAAGCTTCAAGAACATTCATATGTATAATATCTATCAATTGATGTTAATTGAAAGACATAGAAGTGTCCAGGAGCGCGTTCAATCAAGTGCTTAATAGTTTTGCTTGTTGAATATAATATATCGATATATATGAAATTAAACCACAAGGAAAAAAAATACAATAGAAAAAATGCTCTGAGGCCTTACAATTTTTGTCATCAGAGAGCAAATTGCTGTCTGATGACATAAATTGAAGAATACCTCAGAGCATTTTTTGCTCTATTGTATTCTTTTTTTCCTTGTGGTTTAATTTCATTAATTGCTTCACATGTTTGTTTATTTTGATTTATCTGCAGGTAAATATATATAATTAATAATCAACAATAACTTTTGATATAATATATTGTAAACAGGAAAACGATCCAAAAGGACAACAAACATTTCACAATGAATCACAAACATAGAACTTAGGAACAAACACACTTACTGTCTCTAATTTTCGGTTGAACCGTCATCAGGTAGAGTTGAGATAGGGACACAAGCGCACTTCTGGTCTCCAACCGTCGCTTCACAAGTGCGCTTGGTGTCCCATCTCAACTCTCCTGATGACGGTTCAACCGAAAATTAGAGACGGTATATATATATATATAATACATTTCGTTGAACAGCTGACCGTATTTCGCTGATGTCATTTTCTTCACTAGTTTTTCAAGGTTTCCTACACAGTTAACAGTCAACATGTTTCAACTCTTTCATAAAGCCATCTTCAGGACGGAATGATTCTCAATAGCTATTGATAATAGAATAAAGGGAAAGCTATTGAGAATCATTCTCGTCCTGAAGATGGCTCTATGAAAGTGTTGACTGTTAACTGTGTAGGAAGTTTGTTATATAGTTTAGATACAAAAACGAAATTCTTATTTAAGAAGATAGAGAAACTTATAAAGAAGCAAGTTTCTGCCAACTATGGTTACTTTTTTAATAATATGTGCTTAAAGAAGGACTGCTACCAAAATTCACAAATATATATATATATATATATATATACAAAAAAATTTCACTTAAACACGTGAAATAACAATCAATGATCAAACCGCAATATGAAATGGGACAAAAAAGACTAAGACTTTTCAACCTTAACAAGCTGTCTTCGTAAGAGTCAACAACTTCGTAAGATCGCTTGTTACGGTTGAAAGTTCTTAATCTTTTTTTCTCAGTCATATTGTGGTTTGATCATTAATATGTTCAAAAAAGTGTTCTTGACCTCTTCTATTATGTTGTATTAGGTAGGTTTTGTTTTTGAGGGTTAGGCCATATACAAGAAAATAAACTTCTTCCTAGGCCAACGTTTCGATGCATTTGTACATTATATTCAGGGCTAAAATTAGAGGAGATACATTCATAAGCAGAAGAAGAAAAACATTTCTATCATTTCTGAAATTAATCGAAGTTCGATCTTTTTTAATATTCAACATTTCCAGCGTTTTTCTTCTTTGCTCATCTACCATTTTAGTTAGAATGACCTTGCTCTCAAAATCAAAATCATGTCATTTGGTTGATGCTAATGATGAAATGGTTGTTCAATTACTTTAGTTCTTTATACTTCATACGATATTGATATAATCTTTCATTCTTAAAGAAAGAGCTTTTCTCTTCATAATACTCTTTGTTACAGTCATTACAGTTATTTTATAATATAAATGAGATTTCTTTGTAACCACATTAATATTATTTTTTTCTGAAGTTAAAAACTATTCTTTTAATTTCTTTTTTAATAATTGCTGGGGTAACTTCTTGTACATTTGGTCTAAACACTTTGTTAATTACCTGCGATAAATACTGAATTTAAAACTTCTAAACTATTATGGCTGACATTGCAATATTCTGTATTAAATGCTAGGAAAATAAAATATAATAAAAATATGTGAGGAACAATTTCTTTCATAACAATAATGTGTTTGTTATTTTACTATTAGAATCATAGATTAGTAATCTTATACTTAACTTTTAATTGTTTATATCGCAATTATGTTTTTGATTCAAAGCTTGAAAGGAGTTATAATTGAGAATTATTCCACAACTATTTCTTTCTGTCTACTTGTCTCTTAAGGCATTGCAATTTTCCCCCTATAACATTAACATTGAGACAAGAGGATTCAATCTTTTCTGTTTCACAGGTAAATTGTAGACAATTTTAAAGGAAAAAGTAAAATTATTAAACAAATTGTATCCTTCTTTTTTTCAACAATTGAAATTAGGTTGTATAGCTATAGTTGAAATTACTTGTGTGCCTTGTTTGGTAATGCATTTTTTTTTTATAAATCATATTGAAAAAACATAATATTTGAGATTCAATATGAAGTAGGATAATTTGTTTATATGATTCCATTAAAAGTAAATAATCTAGCCCTATGTATTAATTTAGCTCCGATGTCATTCCAGAGTATCCACTAATCTTATTCCACTATTTATTACTAAGTTCAAAGATAGCTCGACTGACATTTGAGAGTTTTATTTTAATCTGTAAAACTGACTACTCTCTAATTTTATTTCATAGGCCTACAACACAGAGGAAATATACGAATTAATTCAATCATTCCAAAATCAAACATACATAAAAAGTGCAATTAGATACAAATAAGAAATTTCAATTGAAATTTTGACAAAAGAATAATGAGAGAACTTACAGAAGTATACATTTTGAAACAGAAAAACTAAGTATTACATTACAAATTATTTTACAAAAAAAAATAGTCTGTGAATTTCAACAACAAATGTCTAGTTTGAATGAACACGTGACACTGAACTATAACAAACAAGCAAGGTAACCAAAAATCACCAGAGAACTAAAAAATCACTGAAATAATTTTTCGTCAATCAACAATGTTTAACTCAACACACCCAAATAAGTACTATTTAAATTTGAAATGTCACTTCTGTAATTAACAGATGAACGGTCCTTTCTAATATATAACATCTTCAGAATTTCCCTTCTCTGTTCATCCATTTCTCTGGCTATTATTTTTATTTCATCAAATTGAAACTTGTAATCCAATACTTAGTTTTTCTGTTTCAAAATTTATAGTTCTGTAAGTTCTCTCATTAACCTATTGTCAAAATTTTTATTTTAATTTGTTATTTTCAACTAATTGCGCTTTTTATGTATTGTGATTTTTGAATGTTTGAATTAATTCTTATATCTCTTCTGTTTTGTAGACCTATGAAAAAAGTTTTAAATAAAAACCAAAACGTTTCATTGAGAGTTTAATTTGAACCTGATGAACTGAGTTCAAATATATATATAGCTAAAGTTATTGATGAAGAGAGATATATAGGTAAATAAAGAAGAGAGACCTACAGTAATTAATTTTTGTTTGAACCAGTATCAGGAGAACAAATAATGTAACCAAGCTCACTGGTGCAGAGATCGTTGGTCTGTAATAGTGCTCTAGGTTCCTGATAGGCTCTTTTTTCTCTCCCGATGATAATTGAAGGCAAAAATTAGGACCCATATGCGTATGTTTTTGATTTATCTACGTATACATGATAATGTTGAACTTTACATATTTATTTAGATGTTTAAGTTGAACTTTAGATGTTTACTTTGTGTACTGTATTTTAATCATGCTATTCAAGTGTTAAATTTAAGTATTTGATACAATTTTCTAAATATTTTTGATGCTATTATGAATATTTGTTTTAAAAATCACCCTGACGATTGCCAAATGTAGTTTGAAACGGTGGAAATAATAAATATGTTTAAAAAATGGAAAACAAAACCTAAGGTGAGTTTTGCACCTAATTTTCGGAAAATTTAAAAGACTAATAAGAGTATTAGAAATGATATTCAAAAAATTGATTAAGAAAAAAGTAGGAAAAACATCTAAACTCACATATAGGACCGAAGTCCTGCTCCCCAAATATATATATATATATTTAAAGGCTACCGTCGGTTACTACCCGTTGCGTCTACGAGTACAACGTGCTTGGTCTCCCTTTCTCTTTTCTCCTGAAGACAGATTGCCCAAAGTTTTGAGTTTATAAGTATGTTTTTTCACTTTGTGTGCTACCTATTCTCAATTTTGAACTGTCATTGTGTCCAGTTTAGATCGTTTTTCCTTTAATTAAGTGAATGTATATGTATATGAGTTCAAAGTTCAAGAAGAGTAACACACAGAGTAAGGAAACACACTTACAGTGTGTTTCCTTACACTGTCCTTACAGTGTGTTCCCTCAAAATTTCGGGTAGTCCGTCTTCAGGAGAAAAGAGAAAGGGAGACAAAGCAATTGGTATATATATATTGGTATATTTAGGAAGCAGCCCTTCAAATCAAACCTGTTTCGACTGACGAGCAGTCGAAACATGTCGATAGTACTGATAGTAGTGGTAGTAATAGTAATAGTACTAGTTGTGACTGTTGTGACAATAGTAAAATTAGTGAAAATGCAAGATTTAAAGACAATGGAACCATTGGAAATGTTCTATACAATTTAGATGTTTGTGTAAGAAGATTATTCAGATCCCTTGAGAAATACGCAAGGAAACTAGTCAACCGTAAATATGGCGTATTATTTAATCAAACCTGTATATATATATATATATATATATATAAACGTACACGCTTTCTGTAAGAAATTCAGACATGGTACTGAGGTGACTTCAACCAACTGAAATTGATATTTGTGTGTATGTTAGCGTGTGTCAAAATATCTAAAAGTCGTTACCTAGATAGAAGTTGCAGTATTCTATAGAAAATATTCAAAACTGGATAAAGAATAGTTTATTCTAAGCAAAAGAACAATTTAGGAATTTGGTATATTTTATTTCTTAATATCTACTTGTTTTGATAATTTTCTATCATGAGTAATGCATGATTAATTTAAATTATTTAGAAGTTTAATAAAATAAATTGAAATTTTGTACGTCTTCTAAGTTAGTGCAACCAGTTATTATGTGGTATTTACTCATTGTAGGATAAAAAGCTAATGAAATAGTCTTCACATATAGAAATTTAATAGTACCATATAAACAAAGCGTTCCGAACACGTTCTTCTTCAGGGATTAACCAAAAAAATACAATGTCATCAGAGAGTCATCTACAGTATAAAGTAAATTGTACAAAATAAATTAAGTAAGGGAGCAAATGTAAAGGTTTTGGCTAACCTTTAGGGAAAAAATAACAAATAAATGTACCTGTTTTCTAATATGAAAGAGATATACACCCCACACCCTCACCCACTAACATCCTATTCCCAGTTAGTTGTACTACAGACACACACCCTTAGTATGTACACTCTCCCTCTTATTTTGTACCATTTACTTTATACTATGGATAACTCTCTGATGACATTGTATTTTTTTAGTTAATGCCTGAAGAAGAATAGTACGTGTTCGAAACGCCTTGCTTATACTATTAAATCTAAATATGAAGAGTATTTCATTATCTCTTTACCATACAATTTGGTATGTTCATACTGGCAAATAATGAATGTTTTTTATAAATATTATCTGTAAGATTTAATTTCAATTTTTCTATCAGTAAACCCATTACGAAAAACTAACATTCAGTTAATATAATTAGTGATGATATTAAAGTTACAACTATACATTACCTATTAATTTGGGATCTATTTTCGGATGAATTGGTGAATTCCTGATAGATATGATGTTCAAAATTACTGTAATCCAATAGTAAAGATACAGTCTAATCAAATATCAGTAAGTCCTCTAATAAGTTAGATTTGTATTGTTTGTTAAATGTTGTTATTAATCATGTCGCTAATTGTATTGAAGAGATCAAAGGGCTCATATGACGGTTTTGTAATTAGTGATTTTGAGTTCAGATAGTCAATTACGCTGTATTCTCATGAGAGAATAGATTTAAATTAATTAAATTAAATGCAGAAATGTACACATTTATTTTACTTTTTGCTGTACATATTGGTTTAAATGATGTTAATATATACAAACATTGTCATCAATGACTACCTTAATAAGAGAATCGCTTCTATTCGAAAACACATCAACATCCATTCAATTGATTGTAAATAATCATAATAATTTTTAAAACAAGTTTACATTCAATAAATTACTTATTCCAACCCTTCAACTATCTTGTGAATCAAAAAATGGTTAGTTAATTCAGTTAATTAAAAAATGGTTCTGTTGTAGGAATCCTGTTGTTTCCTACAACTCAAACTCTCTCTTTCTCTCTCTCTCTCTCTCTCCCTCTCTTTCTCTATCCCTCTATCTCACTCCCACTATCTCTTTCGCTCACTCTCTATCTTTTTATTATATTTCAACAAATGATACATAAAAATCATTCTTGCTCATTTTGAAAAATAATCATACTCGTATACATAAAGTATAATGAAACTAAAGTTTTATTAAAAAATTATTTTGGATTTTATTTGTTTAAGCAGACCTCAGTATCGAATAATTCTCTTTTATACCATTAAATCAGGTATAGCGTCAATTACTATTAACACGAAAGTTACTGCATGAATATAAATTATGCATTTTATGGCAAGTGAAAGGCTGTATATACTTAGACTTATTTAAATGATTAAATGTTTGCTCTAAGTTCTAGATTTTTAACAGATTTTCTTCAAAAACCCACAAAAATGCCGATATAATAGACATAACCTAAACTGTAATACAAGAGCATCGGTAACGGTTTTTTCAATCCAAAAGTGGTCTAGCAAAAAATTAATAACTATATTACTTACTACATTCTGTTGAAAATAATGTCACAATTTTATCAAAATATATGCTGTTGTAATCATAATTCAATAGTAGTAGTCATTTAATAGAACTTCTGTGATTGTAAACGAATTATCAAATATCCATTTAAATGATGCCTTATAGTTTCAGTGCATAAAATTTTAAAAATATTTTCTTATTTATCCTAGTCATTTAACTTTGACATTTTTATAGATTTATGTATTTATAATGATTTAATATGTTCTTATAATTAATCTATGTATTATATCATGAACAATCTATCCTATAATGTTATCTCGTTTTAATTCTGTTTTCATTTGAATTAGTTACCATATTAATTGTTTAACGTACTCAATTTTCTTCAAAACTTTATAGAACTGTTTTTCAATGTAACTATTAAACATTTTAGTCTAATTTGAAGAGAATTAGAATGATAATAAAATAATCACTATACTAGTGTTAATAACTTTGAAAAATGAGATTTCACTAAAAGCTTGACTATCATTTTTTACTGGCCTGTTCAATTTATTTGATCACATTGTCATGTGTTAGTTTTCATGCCAAACATCCGTTCATGTTTTACGGTAATTTCAAAACAAGTGAAGCAACGTGACCAGGATTTTATGGTGTTTGAAGAGAAAAACGATTTGAATAACTGCTTTCCGATAAATTGGTGAAGCGATAAAGTTGTCAAATGCCGATTTATCTTCGCAATCAATACGGCAAGGCTCTGGCGACAAATTCCATCAAAGCGAAATCTTGACTGCGACTGTGCCCTGAGAACCAAATAAAACAATTTCCTTGCACTTCATGGGAATCCAAAAATAAAAATTAATCAATAATTAGTCATTTTTTGAACTAGTTTTTTATATATTAAGCTGATAATAATTTTTTTTCGTTAGCCATTTCATGTAAATAATTCTTAAGTGACGGTTTAATTATTAGTCTAACAAACTAGCTGTTTGTTATCCAAAATCTAGTCCTCAGTCAAGCATTTCTTTCTTTATTTTTTTTTTTTTTGATGTCAAATGTCACTTAAAGTGGGTTATGTCAGCTATTTTATTTTAAACCAACTGTTGTTTGGCAGCTTTTACTCCTGATAACAGCGAGTGTGGGAATAGTAGTATGCCCTTACGTACCTTCGTGGACATTATTTCACTGATTATATATAGAATTAAAATGATTTATAAATTATAATCAAAAAAAGAAAATAAAAGAAAACAATAAAAACAAGAAGACAAACATACCATTCTGTTATCTACCTTATCTTGATAACAATGAATGAATAGTAAAATTATTGGTCTCCAACCATATCTGGCTGTACAATAGTTCTTAAAGCTCTAATACTTTTCTCTCCTTTCTCTTGATTGCAGTTTTAACTGAAAATTCAAATTTTTTTATCCTTATTTTTCTGTATGAGTAACTAAATATATATATATATATATATATATATATATATATATACTAGATTGACAAAAAAAACACACAGAAATGAAACAAAAACTCACTACTATATTTCGATGGTCTTGTCATCAGGAAGATAGAAACGAGTCCTCCGCAGGCAGACAACAACTGATGACGAGGCCATCGAAGTATAGTAGTGTGTTTCTGTTTTGTTTCTGTGTTCAATTTGTCACAATTCTGTGTTCAATTTTGTTTTGTTAATTTTGTCAATATAATTTATTTAGTTCGTTGAATCGTTTCCTTTAATTGGTATATATATTTATATCTATATATATTTATATCTATTATATGTATTTATATTTATATGTATTTATATCTATATATAAAATAAATTCAAAACGAAGGAAACACACAGAAAGACACACACTTAACTCACAGCGATATTTCGACCATCGTCGTCATCAGGAGGTGTGAAGAGCGAAGAGTCCCGCAGGAAGGCAGGACTCATCACTTCTCAGACTCTTGATAGCTACTCTCTCATCAGCCGTAATGTTGTCATAGGGTGTTAAGGAATTAAGGAAAGTAGGATCAGAGACCTTGAGAACTATGGAGGAGATAAATAATTCCAGAGGATGTGATGCGGATAGAGGTGGGGGTTCATTGGAAAAAAGGGATTTAAATCTACTTAGAGAGGTGTGGAGTTTTTGAACCTGCTTATCAGAATTACTGCCATGATACTTCCAAAAGAATTTCTAATGGAGAGATCTACAAAACATTTGAAGATCCTCTAAAATTTGTACGTGGTTTACTCTAGGGGCCGGGCTAAAACTTAGCCCCTTCGAGAGAACACTGAGTTCAGAACAATTAAGCGAACGGGAAGAAATATTGCAAATATTACTATTACTATTAATGGTGTTATTCGAGGGAAAGCGAGTGGAACGTAGTTAAAAAAGGGGTAAGAATTAGAAGAATTGGGAAAGGAATGACGCTCAGGGCGCGAAATAACGGTATCAGAATGGGGGTAGGAATTAGTAGGATTGCATGTGGAGTGACGCTGAGGGCGAGACCTAGCGTTATATGAATGGGGGTAGGGATTAATACCAGAGCAGGTAGAAGGAAGTGAATGGGGGGATTGAGGAAAAGGGTCAGGCAAGGGCAAAGGGATTTGAGGAAAAGGTACCTGGAATGGCAAACTTAAACCCCGAGACAGATAAGAAATATAAAGTTTCGAAAGTTTCTTAAGATTGGAAGTACGAGACTTCTCTAAAAACATTTGAGCATTTTTTAAGGAGCTATTAATAGATATCAAATATTCAGAAGAATTTTAATAACAGAGGACAGTTTTGAGTGGTAAGAAATCCTTAACTTGATATAATTGTGCAGAGTTAGTTGAGATAAGTAAAGAGAATAATAATCCATTTTCATATTATTTATATTTGTTTTTTTTATCATCTTTTCTTTGTAGACCTAAAAAAGGTTTTGAAATAATACCTAACCGTCTGCATTGAGAATTTGATTTTTCAGCTTAAAAATTGGCATAGTCTGTGTAGCATAATAGAAATATATAAGCACACACACACACACACACACACACACACACACACACAACACACACACACTATGCATATATATTTATAACATATATACATATTATATATAACACTATTTTTTTTTATCGAGGTTTGGTCTAGCTTCAATAATACAACACAGCTGACGAATCGTCTATAATATCTATAGACATGTTTAGAGCTACATCAATACAGAATTAAATTACAATAACACGAAAAGTAATTATATTACATTATTTGATTAATTTTATAAGGTGATATAAGAATTATCAATATTACCTATTTGTTATTATTAAAAATTACTTAAAGGAGACAAATTTAAAAATCTTACGATATTTTATAACTTTTACTTATAGCTACTTTATTATTTATATGCCAAATTATAAATGAAACACAATTTCCGCCTCTAGAACCTCACTAAAAGTTGAAAGCCGTATAAGTATGAGCGTTACAACAAAACAAACTTAATTATTCAATGAACCAAAATAATCATAATTATTGATAGAAATGATATGCAAGAAACATCAGAATACAATCTAATCGACTCTTCATTGATATGGTAATTTTGTTCATTTTATTAGGTGAATATCCTTTGATTTAGTTGCGAAGCAAATTGGAGTTGTATCGGTAGGAGGGTTGCAGTAATGAGTAGCTGTTGTTGTTTATTATCTATAGGGATCAGTTTGAATTAAGTGTAGTTGCATAAGTGGGTGTAAGACATAGTTGTAGTTTATCTTGGTGTAGTGAGGTCATGGGGGAGGGGAGGGGGTGAACTTTGAATATAAAAGGGTTTGCAAGAAACTGGACACAAGGCTATTATTACGAGGGTAGGTGTGTCTCTGTCTCACTCTCTCTCACTCTCACTCCCTCTACCTCTCCAGTTAAGGGATTAAGGACGCTCTTCTCGTTTTTCCTCCAGAAAGAACATCCAAGTGTCCCTTGTATATTCATGGCACTTCGCTAGCTGCAATCTATATGTATGTCCTACAAGATCCCCTTCAATGGCCCAATTTGTATTCTTTATATTGAATTTTTAAACACACATCCCACACTTTCACTCTCAGCTATTCAACTCAATATGTTTTTACAGCATTTTTCTGACTCATTCAAACATATTTACTTATATAGCGTAAATTAATTAAGTTACTTTTCCCATCAAACTTTATTCTTCTCTTAATTTAGTTAAACTCCATCTAGAACATGTAATATTTCTGCTATAATAAGACAGAATAAGGCTAAATACAGACTCTGAGCACAAAGCAACATATATAAAATAAACCGATTCAATTATAACATTATTTTGTTAAAATTGCAATTGCAAAATTAAAAAATAATTACTGCATATGTATCTAAATTAAAAGGACGATAAATTGGTGACAATACTTTTTTACGATGTTATAAGCTATTGTTTGTTTAAATACGCATTATAAGCTAACAAGCTGAGGAAGCAGCTTTACATCCTTCGGTTATTGTTATAACTTTTCATGCTAAATCAATCACGATATACAACCTGAAAGTTTTGATGATGTGTATCAAGTGAAATATTTATTTATTCAGTTATTTGGATATAGACAGCTGGATCTTGAGGTATTATTACTTTAATTTTATATTTGTATTGCTATTTTAATGTGTGATTTCTCAATATTAGTGATTCAGGAGGGAAGGGAGAAGCTTCTACTGAGGAATAAAAATGAGGGTGCCATCATTTTCATCATAACATCAATTTTTTGATAAAAGATAAAAAATATATAATGTTATTTAAATGAAATTGTTTCAGAATTATTCATGTCAAAAAACCTTTACAAACTGAAAAAACTAGCTATACAAATATGAACAAAAACAAGTAAAGAGGCAACAGGTAAGTTTTTAAATTATTCAAGTGGTACAGCGAGAAGACGAATGATAACTGGAAAGTCTATTGGAGTATGCTCAGGATAGCCGCAACGAAAATGAAGAAATTAATATGAAGTTAAAAACCAACTGAACAAGGAAAAATAATAACATAAGTCATTTTATAAAAAAATAAATATAAATCCAATAAAAAGCTAACTTATTTAAGGTATATTTAGTGTCATTGGAGCGCATTGTTTACTTATATGTAGTGTAGGTCATACTTGTTCCAATATCTTTTAGCTTTGGCAAAGTGTTTAGTGTTGCTTAAATGATTCTCTTACATGGAAGAAAGTTAAGCATGATAAAAACATTTAGGTTAGGGAGCTTACCACTGCAACTTAAGTAAACAATCGTTATATAACTCATTACTTAGGTTAAGGAGCATGATTACGGCAACTTAAGTAAACTTCCGTTACATAAGTTGTAACTTAAGTTAGAGAGCATGATTACTGTAACTTAAGTAAACTTCCGTTATATAATTTGTAACTTAGGTTTGAAAGCATGATTAATGCATCTTAAGTAAACTTCCGTTACATAAGTTGTAACTTAAGTTAGGGAGCATGATTACTGCAACTTAAGTAAACTTCCGTTATTTAAGGCATAACTTAAGTTAGGGAGCATAATTAATTCAACTTAAGTAAACCTTAGTTATATAAGTCATAACTTAGGTTAAAGAGCATGATTACTGCAACTTAAGTGAACCTCCGTTTTATAAGTCATAACATAGGTTAGATAGCATGATTACTGCGACTAAAGCAAAGTTCTGTTATATAAAAAATATATTAAATATGCTTTAGCTATTCACATTATAATAAATGTTTATGGTAATCTAGGCAAATCATTAAATTAAATTCCCAAAGTGTGAAATCCGTTTACATAATATCATTTGTGTAATTTAAGTAAACGTTTTATTTATATGTTAAAGATTTCAAACATTTCTTAATAAGATATTTTTAGGATAAATTACGTAAATACTTAAGCAATGAAAAATGAAAATCAATAATCATTTAAGAACTTGCATCATATGGATTTTTTTATAAGTACACATATTCAAACTAATTAAATATTCAATTTATATACTATTGAAAGAAATCAGTTTATAAATGGGTTAAAATAAAAAGCAATATTTTTTTTATAATACTTTTATGTTTCAGGCAAGTGTATGAGTATATCAAATATTTAAAGAGTGTTCAAGTTAAAACTTTGCTGTAATTAACATGAAAATTGATATTTTTAACAACTTTGTTTTGTCTGTTGACCCAAAATGTTTTTATGTGTAGTTTATCGAAAATTATGGAGCGTCGACATTTTCTTCAAGTTCTTTTGATTTACTAATTCAATCTGAATGATTCAAAATAGCAAGCCAATGTTGATAAAATGTTCATAACATAACTAATACCTAACTTTAATTCAAATTGTTATGTTATATGGTTAATATGCATTTATATAAATAAGACTTCATACTAGAACATATTTCTATTTTCAAATATGGAAACATATGGGAAACATATTTTTCCTGTGATTTATAAAAACATGCATTCGCTGTGACCTTGTGAACTAAATTGATTCAAGTAATAACCTACAAAATAATTTAAAAATTAGCACAATCAGTTATGATAAGATGTTTACTCATTGTAGGTAAAGAAAATAATATAATAATCTCCACATGCAGGTTTTTAATGAGTTAAACTACACCTTTAGAACATATAGTATTAGACCATACAATAATATAAGTAAAAAGAATGAAGGAAAATACTTATAATTAAAATTTAATTTAGTTAATATTGTGTCTATGGAACAGCAGTTACATTATTTTTGTTTTGAAAGATGTTTTACATTAAAACTAATATTCTTTAGAATTGTAATATTTTCCATCTGGTTTTCTATATAGGGCATTGATTTTGTAGTTACTTATTTTGTTTACGTATTCTGAAGCTTCTTATTTTCTTGGTTTAGAGGTCATAAATCTTTTAGGTGATACCAGATGATATTCCGTATGAATCTTTAAAAACCTTTTTGCATTTTTATCAAATAACATATCCACTTCTAAAGCCTGTCTGTCAACTTTTGTTTCTATACAAAATATATTATATTATTTATCCATAAGGAACTGGATATTATGAGTTTCAATGGAATATCTAAATATTATTTAACATATTCAGTTGTAATTTTTCAAATTTTAGAATATTTAGAATATTAGTAATTACTTGTAACCGTTGAAAGATCCTTGTCTTTTTCCTCATTTCTTATTGTGGTTTAAAAATCTATTGCTGATTTATTTGTTTATTGTATAGATATTCTATATTTATAACAATATATAATAATAAGATATTTTATATTATATTCTATAAATAAAGATGCTTTTCTAATAAAATTAAATTCATTAGTTCCAACAATCTACACTGTAATAAAACTGTGTAAACTCTCATTGCCAGTAATCAGAGTTTAATTTGAACCTCAAGAACTGACCAAGTTATGATAAAAAAAATTATATATATATAATATATTTGAATATATACATTCAAAACTAAAGTTTATCAGGAATTGGTGAGTTCTTCAGGTTCAAATTTACCTCTCAATGGCACAGTTTTGGTTTTTATTTAAGACCGTTTTCATTGGCCTACAAAAACAGAGGAAATATAGGAAATAATTCAATCATTCAATAATCAAACAAGCATAAAAAGTACAATTAGTTAAAGTTAGGGAATTACAAAAGAAATTTCGACTATAGGTAAATGAGAAAACTTACAGAAGTATAAATTTTGAAACAGAAAAACTAAGTATTGCATTACAAATTATTTTACAACCAAAAATAGTCCGTGAATTTCAAAACAACTGTAGTTTGAATAAACACGTGACACTGAACCGAAATAAACAAGCAAGGAAACAAAATTTCACCCGACAACGAAAAAGTTATTAACACAATTTTTTCTTCGGTCAACAATGTTTAACTTAGCACACCCGAATAAATACTATTTAAATTTGAAATGTCACTTCTATAATTAAGGAATGACTGATCTTTCTAATATATCACTTTTTCAGAGTTTTCCATCTTTGATCGCCAATTTATTTAGCTATTATTATTATTTCATGAAAATCAGAATTATGGCCTTCAATAATCCTATGTGCTGCTAATGCAGTGGCATTAATTTTCTTTTTTCTTATATAATAACTCTGCTGGTAAGTTTGAACGTTTTTGGTCAAAATATTTACGACAACAAAAGAGTCACATAATGGTACAAACACTGACTTAGAAGTTCAAGATAAAAAGTTTTTTTTAATTTCCATATGTAGAAAGATTATCGGAAGCAATTAAAAAAGTCTCAAAAGACACTTATCTCAGGGTAATTTAGCATTTTATAGCAAAAGAAAAGTAGAATCGCTATTTTCAAATATAAAAGAGATTCCAAAGGAATTTCAGAGTAATATTAAATATGCAATCAAGTGCAAAGACTGTAACGAAGTTGATTATAGACAAACCAGTTGTTTTATGAAGGAAGGAACTCACCAGCACAGTTATTCTATAAGCAAAAGGGAAATTAATGCCACTGCATTAGTAGCACATAGTATTAATGAAGGCTATAATTTTGATTTTGATGAAAGAAAAATAATAGCCAAAGAAATGGATGAATAGAGAAGGAAAACACTGGAAATGTTATATATTAGAAAGGACCAATCATTCGTTAATTATAGAAGGGACAATGAACAGAACTAAAGAGTGCATAAACCCTAAGTTGTCCCAGTCATGCACAGAATATATGGTCATGCACAACTAAAACAACAATGAATGAACTAAAACAACAACATAAAAACTATAAAAATGTTCAATGATAGTCCCATACACATACTCTACGCCACTACGTTGATCTATTTTGTTATATGTTATAATTGCCACAGATCCCTTTCATACATCATAGAAGTTGTGGTGTTTAGACAGCTTCATGCTTCACCATCATTAAAGAGCTAACAGAATGTTTATTTCATGTACATTCTTTTGTTTACTGACATTGGACTGGTGTTAGCTAACAGCAAACAAAACGATGTCTTAGAAAAAATCATTTGATTTTATTTTTAAATTACATGATGAAAGCAGTTTTAATAATTTACAACTAAAAGAAAAAAATAATAAAAAAAAATCGAGTACAGAACTTCAAAAGGTTTGTCCAATCCTAAAATAATGTTTCAAAGTAGATAAACAGATTAGGATAGTCATAATATGAAATTATAGAAATTCGTTTATAGGTTTCCGTTAAAATTAAGTATTTGTTTATCGTACAAAGTAGGACTTGAAGGAAAAAAAAAGTGATATGTTAATAGCTTGGAGTTGTGTGCACAGTGATGGTGGAGATAGTTCTGGAGAGAGTGGTTTGCAAATCTCCGCTGACGATGCTCGGGGTTTGGCAACAAGGAAGAAGGTCCAGTCAAACATTTAAACGCTGATTCGACAAAACAACCTCCACACTCCCTTCTCCATATTTATAAAGTGCAATAAACAAGCAGATTCACTGGTTTTCACCACCACTCGCCAACTGTTTCCGAACCCATGCCATTCCAAATATCCAATAATCTTTATAGCCATCCCTTTTTGTCCTTTATTTGTTGACTTCAAACTGAATTCTCATTTTTTATCTATTGATTGCTCTATTTAGCAAAGAAATAAAGATAAAATATTATAAAATGATGCAATTAAAATCAATAACAGATGAATCACAAGAAAATATTTATTGAAACTACAGGACCATAAATTCAAGATTACATCTTCTAGATGGTAAAACTCTATATCAATCACACACGGAAACAAAATAACAAGACCCCTGCAATCTAAATCAAAAGTTTTTACTAAAATATAAATTTCTCCTACATTCATAATAACTAAAATGTTTTACTTATAAATTATCTGCCTTACACACATACAAATTTATTTACAAAATATATTTGATTGAATTCAAAGGACCTCAAAACATGTATTTTTGTCAATAAAGCTATTAAGAAATGTATTTTGATATTCTGAGAATAATAAATTTTTAAAAGTATATTTGTAATATTTATATTGAAAATAAAAGTATCCAAAAACTTGAATTGAAAGAACTTAAAAAAAATATGAAATAACATGGAATTAAGTTCAGAAGATTACTTACATGCAGAAGTAAACATTTATCAGATTTATTGAGATTCAATTTAGTACTGAATTTATTATAATGCAACTATTGTGTATTTTCAAAGTCTGTTCAATGCAACACCAAACTCATAAACTTTAAATTTAATGTGTTGATTTATTTTAAAATGGTTATCTTGTTTTTGTAAATTATAACGTAAATAATGCTAGTGTTATAATACAATCCGACTACCTATTCCACATTAAATTTCTAGTTTTTTATATTTACCTTGTGGTGTAGCATTTTAAATTAGCAATAATTAAAATTAAACAAATTTTACAAATGCTTTATTAATCAAAGAATTATATTTAAAAATGAAATGACGTTTCATAGGATCACCGGAGAAGTGTATTAAAGTGAATATCAGTTTCTCTTATGCCACTGTCTGAAATATTACTAATATTTCTCAAATGGTTAGACCTTTTACCAAACTCTCAAAATACACACTACACAATTAATATGTTGTAAATCCGTAAAAATTTGTAAATGTATTCCATTAATAACAATATTCTTAAAGAAGCAAAAAAACTGAATGTGCTTGCCTATAACAATGCAGATATCATTAACAAAATTTTTTTCAACAAATATGGCTTTAGCCATGATAAAAGATAATACCATACATATATCCATGATAATAGATAAAACCGTCTTAGAACCAAACTTTTTTAAGAAGCAAAGAAAAACAAAATGTTCTTGCGTAAATCAAGGAGTAGAAAGTTATTAAAGAATATTTCTTTCAAAAAATATGGCTTTGAACCTGATAATAGATCATACTCGTACGATACTCATATCCTCGATAATAGATTAGAACTGGCATAGTATATATTAATTCTATAATGATATATGTGTACGACACAGTATCTAATGATACAATTTTCTTCTTAAATTATGATCAACCAAGAGAGTTGTTGTATTCTGAAGGGAATACTACCGATTAGTATTTTCCAAAATTATTTAAAAAAGGGTTATTAATTTTAGATAAAAAGTTATCTCAGTTTATTTCTACAAGGTTCTATTTAAAAAAAGTGTGTCATATATTTCTTTTATAATTTTTATTATATATTCACAAATAACTAAAAACTCATCCTACAACGTAGGACCAGTTACTTTTACTCCAAGTATGGTTTCTTGAATTTCAGTCTTTAGTCCTATATGATTAATCAAAAAGTGTGACCACCAATATTTTATTTGGGCGCTGGCAGATTTTATAATGAGTCAAAATTTTTATAGCTTTTGTTATATTGAAATTGATTTTAAAAAAATTCTAATTTATGCCAAAATTAGTTCCTTAAATTATTCAATACTTTTGATTTAATAGGTTAGTATAAGAAAAAGTAGAAAACGTTTGTAGTGACAATTGTGCCCCAAAATGATAAGAGTTCATTTTTTTCAAGAGAACTATTTTTGCCATTCTTTTGATTTAATAGGTTAGTATAAGAAAAAGTAGAAAAAGTTTGTAGTGACAATTGTGCCCCAAAATGATAGAGTTCATTTTTTTCAAGAGAACTATTTTTGGCTGTAATACCAGTGTGATCCTTTAAAGAGTGTAAAACTTTTCGATTCACAAGGAAAAGAAGAAATATTTTAATGATTACTTAAAACGATGCAAAAATCGTTCATAATGGTATTTTGCAGGCTATTTTTTTGGGTCTGATTGTATATTAGTATCATACAATAGACAGATGTTTAATATACTGTTCTCAGTGACTATAAAATAGCCCAAATACTAGTATGTACACAATTCTGATTCCTTTTTTAAGGAGATATATCCGCTATTTTCTCTGAGTGTTTTGACTCTTCAGATGTTTAGAATGACAGTTATTCGGTGGTAATTATTTGAAAAAAACTTTTACTAAATGTCACCATTATTATGTTATTTTACCAATGTTATTGTCATAACTGTCTTCAGGAGTAATAATTAACACTATCCAATCAATTAGAAACTGATAATAATTTGATTATTTCTTATAAAACCGATGATTTCATGATTTTACAATTTAAATTTATATTTTCCATTTTGATTTAAGTGAATCCAACCAAGTGGAAAAGTTTAACGAAGGGAGTTTGAAATAGAGATAATGCTGGGTGTAACAAGAGAAGGATGTCAGAACACATGACCTCTTTGAGACCTGTCAACAATGGAGGTCATTAAAGCCCTCTACACCTGCTGCCTGCAGCTTCAATAGCTTGCCTATAATTAAAGCCAACATCAGCACCCTTAATAACGAGGTACCTTGATCTTCTAACTGATAATCATAAATACCCTCTTGGGTAACATAAAGTATTCAAAAAGAATTAATGATTTCATCCTAATCTCCCCAATAACAAAAAATATTACTTTCCAGATTCACATCACCGACAGAGTGATATTGATCATTAAGCCTTCTTTACGATTCCTCTTTTATGTAAAATTTTAACAAGCATATTATGTCAAACAATTTTTGATAACCATCTTCCTTTTAGGAAGCTGACAAAAAAAAACTGACTTTTAAAAAAAACTGCCTATTATTATTTTAAACGATAGAACATAGCCTAATAGAATACCCACATAATACTGCTTGTCAAGTATTTCTAAGATACATAATTATGATTATTTAAGTAAATGTATATTTTTTTGTATTTCACTAATCCTAGACATCCCTGGGTAACTCAACCATGCTTACATTGAGTTACAAACCATTAATCATGTGCCTTTGATCGCTGACTCATTCTTGACCCCACTCATTCAGCACGATTTTTTTTAGCTGTTTTTTGTCTGACGATGGTCATGGTGGTCAAAAGATCTCACTGTGGTAGCAATTCAATATTAGGTATCATTAATTTTTACTTAATGTAATTAATATTTTATTGAGAGAAAGGTATAGCGATCATTAAAAAAAAATTCGAAGATTTAGACAACTTTACAGGTTACGAGCTCACTCAGTTCATTATTGGCATTCTTTTCAATGATGTCTGTATGTGTATGTGTGTGTGTGTGTGTGTGTGTTTGTGTTTGTGTGCGCACATGTGTGTGATATACATGTTTGAGTTTATATGGGTGTGCATGCTTCCGTGCATTCATGAATTTGGAATGTGTAGTTGGGTAGAGTGTTAATTTAAATAGTATGCAAAAGTGTATGTATTGTGTGTGTGTGTGTGTGTGTGTGTGTAAATGTGTGTCTGTAGGTACGTGTGGATAGCGTGGTGGGTGGATGGGTATGTGAAAACTAAAAAGTATGCGAAAGTGTGTGTGTCCGTATGTATGTGTATGTCAAATTATTTGGGTATGCATGGGTGGCTCATGGGTGAATGTGAATTTTAAAAGTTTGTCAACATGCCTCTTTTCACACGTTTAATGCGTCATTTCAATATTGTACAAAAATATTTCTTGTAACGTAGGTGGGTTGCACATTTTTTGGCAATATTGTGAGCCCACTTCATTGACCACATGTCTTTCATAACATATTGAAAGCTCAGATCATTGACCATATGAACATGGTCAATATGGTCAACATGATTTCTTAACATGTTAAAAGTTCACATCATTGACCATTGTGTGATTCCGAGAACCATTTCTTCTACTAATTGAACTACTAATTGTAGAATAGTGGCATTTCACAGCTATTATAGAACTAATATTAAAAGAAAATTTAATTTTTTGAATAGCTCTAACTGAGCTATTTTTCTAGTGCCCATGACTGAGTAGATAGCCAAAGTGAAAAGCCTCTAGTCGTTAAACTCATGTGCATATGAAATGTTGAAAAGTGAATCTAAAACCACGGGAAAATTATTGACTCATATATTGATAGTGTGTCAAGCTTAGAAGGGAAATGCAGCAGTTTCAATGAGAAGGGTCTAGGTAAGTAAGAAATGTGAGTTTTTTCTCCTGAACTCTACCCGAGAACAGAGCTTATTCTTGCACTCTGAACCAGCCACCAACAGATCGTCCTCGCTGAGACCCTATGGTTGCCTAAATTTTCATTATTTGAAAACTTTATATCTTTTGATATACAAGAATCTCATTTTTTCAAAAAGAACTAAACCAATGGACTTACGTTTGACTATGGAAGCTTGTTACCACAACAGTGGTTACAAATTTGACCAATTATAATGAAATTAAACACCAAATCAGTTAAATTGCTGAATGTTAACTAAAAAAGGTTCATTAAAAAATGTATTTACAGTTGTTTTTGTAAAAACATACACACAAATGTATGTTTATTTTTTTATTAACTGAATTATAATATTTATAACAGTGAAATACAATGTAAATGAACTGAATAATAATTTCAGACTGCTGGTAGAGTTTATATTTCTAAACTCACAAAATGTTTAATCATGAATGCATGCTTTAAATATTGGATTGGTTTATTTCAACTTAAAAAATATTTCATTTAAGACAAAATGGTTTATCAGGATGTAAAATGGTTTTAAAACTGTCCTAATATTCTTTTCATACGTTAATTTTTCTTGAAAACAAGGAAATATTAGGTTGGAAATTATTTTCATTAAGTTTTCCAGTAACCATTCAATTTCTTCTGGAACAATAATTCTATTTTCCTAAGAGAGGATAAAATGGATATCAGCACAGTATAATAAATGATGCCATTAAAATGATTATTTATCAGTTTACTAGTATTTTAAAATTGGAGTTTGATAAACTCTTTACATTATAATAAATTCAAAATTATATCGATTTAGCTAAAGATAAAGAAAATATCTTTAAACTTTTTTAATTTAACAAATCTATGTTTACTTCTGATTATTTATATTTAGCTTTTATTTATTCATGAAGTTTATTTGTTATATATAACAATATATTATTTATAGTTTCGAATTTTTAAGGACATTAATTAACAACTATTATATCCATCGAAATATACCTCTGTACACATATAATATTTCAATGTATTCAAATTTATCATTTGTAATAACTGTATTAAGTTGTTTATAAAATAATTAACACTATTCTGTAGGAGTGATGTTTACTTATACTTTTAGTTTCCGAGTCCCCATGATAAAACTTATAACACATAAAAAAGCAAATTTTACACTTTTATATTTTTATGAAATATACAAATGTAGCTTATCTTCTACTATTTTAGAGGATTGTGGAGATGTTGGTCAAACAGAAAACACTAATCAGTTTTCACTGAATTGTCGTCAGTGATCATTTGACATTGTGATAGACAGTTCATATGTATTGACATTTTCTATGCTATAATAAACAAAATAAATACTGATAATCCATTTAAAATAATTATTTCATTTATTACTTATTTTACTATCAATTAATTATTTATCATTCTTTTTTAATAATTAGTTTATCTGATGTATTTTGACATTAACTGTTTATTATAACCTGGAAAATGTTAATAAATATAAAGAAAACGTTGTTCATGAACTGATTGTTCTTCTATTCTCGACCAATATCTCCACAATCATCTAGAATAATTACTAAACTACGTGGTCGAGAACGCTACTTAAAGTGTTTTCTGTGTTAGATAATTATAATTTAAACAAATATGTATTTATAATGACTTCTGTGGTAGTATTTCAATGCTTCATCTTAATTCTCATTATTTTATCTTGTAAACCTTCATCTTGTATATTATAATGACTTATATGTTTTATATAAGTTTTACATTTTATAGTGATATATATATTAAGTTTTATTTTTATGTTTTATACAAAAATGGAATATGTGTAACATAATGTTTTATACCATGCAAGACATATGACTTTATATATTTTCACTTTATCACTTAGTAAAATTTTCCCAATATGAGTTAATCTACATTGTTGTAAAGTTACTCCGTTGTGTATGATATTCTCTGTCTTCATTTCAATGTTACTAAATATTCCTATTTTCTTTTCTCTTTTATATTATTCCATTTACTAATTAGAATCCTGTAATCAACGTTTGATTGTAGTCCAAGTCTTGTTCGACATTCAATATAATTTAAAATCGAACACAAAGAATAACATGGCAAATTAAACAATCTTTGCGTGTGTTTGCACAAACCTAAATTGAAAGCTTTACCAATTTTTTTTTTTAAATTACAGCTAATAGTAAAAATTGCTGCACTACTGCTCACCATTGGTAGTTACGGATATTTGTTTAACAAGTAGAAAATTCTTTCAATCTCTTGAAAAACTTTTTGCATTCGGGGTTTGATATTTTAAAAATTACTTCATTCAGTAGGAGACTAGAACAATTCTATATGCAACTTAGAAAAATAAAAGTTGACATGTATTTTTTTAAATATTTGCACTGAATGAAGATATTCGAAATGTTGGGAGTAGTAAATCTTAAATATAAATATATAGAAAATATGTGTCAGGTTTCTTTTATATATATATTATATATATATATATATATATATATATACAAGATTTCACATAAACACGTGAAATAACAATCAATGATCAAACTACAATAAGAAATGGGAAAACAAGACTAAGATCAGTTGGGTTTTTGACTCTGACGAAGACCGCTTGTTACGGTTGAAAGATCTTAGTCTTGTTTTCCCATTTCTTATTGTGGCTTGATCATTGACATATATATATATATATATATTTTTTTTTTTTCTTTTTCTCGGAGTTTGGTCAGGATCAAAATATGGAGTCACCTTTTTGCCAACGTTTCGTCTTTATTTCAAGATATCCTCAGGGCTATAAATGAAGGCTGGTTACATTACCCAGGTAATGTAACAGAACCCAGCCTTCATTTATAGCCCTGAGGATGTCTTGAAATAAAGACGAAACGTTGGCAAAAAGGTGACTCCATATTTTGACCCTGACCAAACTCCGAGAAAAAGAAACAGTGTTTGTTAATATTTTGTGGTCAAGAAAACAGTACCGTATATATATATAAAATAGTATATCCACTCAAAATTCGAAAAAACGATCCAAACTGGACGCAAATCAGTTCAAAAATGAAGAAAAGCAACAGACAGAGAAAGAGACACACTTACAAACTCAAATTTTCGGATGATCCGTCTTCAGGAGAAAAGAGAATGGACGACCAAGCACGCCGGAAACCGTCCCGGCAACCGACTGTGCTGCCACCACGCGCGCCCGGTTCAGGAAGTAATGAAGTAGAGATGAACAGAAGAAAATTAAAATTATAATTAAGGAAAGCAGTTCTGGTTGATTGAAGGTAAAAAGAAACAACATGAAGATAAATGAAGTATGAAAAATTTTTCACGGTATTCCTTTTCATACTTCATTTATCTTCTTGTTGTTTCTTTTTACCTTCAATCAACCAGAACTGCTTTTCTTAATTTTAATTTTCTTCTGAAAATTTTTCACGGTATTCCTTTTCATACTTCATTTATCTTCATGTTGTTTCTTTTTACCTTCAATCAACCAGAACTGCTTTTCTTAATTTTAATTTTAATTTTCTTCTGTTCATCTCTACTTCATTACTTCCTGAACCGGGCGCGCGTGGCAGTACAGTCGGTTGCCGGGACGGTTTCCTGCCGTTGTGTTTCCGGCATGCTTGGTCGCCCATTCTCTTTTCTCCTGAAGACAAATCATCCGAAAATTTGAGTCTTTAAGTGTGTCTCTCTCTCTGTGTGTTGCTTTTCTTCTGTTTTGAACTGATTTATAATAGTATAACTACTTCATTTCTGTCAAAATTCAATATTGAAATTTCCACTGAAATATAAGCTCAAGTGGACTCGCAACAAGAAAATAAATTTCGCTAGCATATATATATATTATGCGTTTTATATATATATATAATTAAAGTTACAACTAGAGAACACAAGAAAGAGGACTAACACTCACGAATCTCGATCATTTCGGCGTCTTGCCGTCTTTAGGAGAGAAGAAGAAAAGAAAAAGGACAAGGAATGAAGGAACGGAGACGTAAATGCGTCCACTGGCCGATACAAACAAGAATACAATGACACGCAATGCAGCCACGTTACCAACGTGGACCAGTTTAGGCTGTGAGTAAATAAAATTATAAACGTAATATTTAAGTAAAAGGGAGGAGAAAAGTAAAAAAGAGAAAGGAAAGGAAAAAACACAAAAATAAAATTAAACAAATGAATGAGGCTGAAAAAAAAAAAAAAAAACAGGAAATCATCTGATTAAATTTAGACCAGGGGAGTTTCTTGCACCCAATAACCAAATGAAGGCTTCCTCAGAAGCCTTTAGAGTGGTCTGGGTGTCATCAATTGAGAGTTGTCTTAATACTTGAACCCAGAAGCAATCGTTGAAAGGAAGGTTATGGAGATTGGCGTGGGTGGCAACAGGCAGCTGCTTGCGTTGATCAACGGATGACCTGTTACCATTCATACGGAGGCTAAGTGACGTGAAAGTCAGGTCCACGTAGAATGAGTCACATTGTATATATATATATATATATTATTTGAATGAGATGACTCACTTAAAATTTGTGACAATCAGACCACTATTATTTTGATTAATGAACCAAAATCGTACTAATTTATTTAATCAATCCATTAAGTCTGACAAGTATAAGTAATTCATTTCTGTTAAAATTAAATATTGAAATTTTAACTGAAATATAAACTCAATATATATATATATATATATATATATATATATGCTAGCAAAACATATTTTCTTGTTGTGAGTGCACTTGAGTTTATATTTCAGTTGAAAATTCAATATTGAATTTTGACAGAAATGTAATACCTATACTTGCCCGACTTTATGGATTGATTACATAAAGTGGAACGATTTTTGTTCATTAATCAAAATAATAGTGGTCTGATTCTCACAAATTATAAGTGAGTCATCTCATTCAAATAATTGAATCATAATTATTGAGGTGAAGTAATTAATAAAGTATCAAATGATTAAGGGATGTGCTTTTAGCAAGGAATGATTTCAGTTGGAGGCAGGTAGGTTTTAGATTAATTGTAAACATTTAGCGAAACAGCTGCTCCATTAGTTGAAGGAGTTGCTAGTTGGAACCAAACAACTCTTGACTATTTGACGTTGGCTTACTCTGAGTAACTGCAATTGGGACTTGTTTCTGTATGCTTAACTAACATTATTTATTTATTTCAACATAAACTCCATTCCACTCATAGAACTTCAATTACTATTTCAATATTTGTTATGGACATAAGATCCAATTTAAGATATTGAATAATTCTGTTAAGTTGAAACTATTTCAAAATGTAATATGGCCTGTTCTGTTATAAGAGATTGTTTCGTAAAACTTTTTTTCTGGTTTTAAACAAATTTATTACTGATGTGGTGATACCAAAGTATAATATATGATTCAGTTTGTTCGGTATACCAAAATAAGCGTGTTTGATAACTGGTTCAATCACTATCTGGACGGTCTCCAGGAATGAAATACTAATAAACATCTCCCACATAGACAATTATATTATGTCTAACTGTACCCAAGAAGTTTTTCATTATATTTACTTATAGTAAAGTTGAATGTAGACCGTTCCAGATCTAAAAATACGGTTGAAATTTTAATTTCGTATTTCGAGTTTAGTCAACATTTGAAATATTAATATTTATTAATATTATTAGAATTATTTATATTTTAAAAATTGAACGGTACATTTTCAATAATACGATTAAACTGAACATTTTTTGTTTTCCTAGCTTCATTAACAATATATGAAGACGATGAAATTTTTATGATTAGTTGTTTTGTAGGATAAAAAATTGCTGTAGGCTATGAATTATATTTTGACCCTTAGTCTGTTTGTAGTAACTTAACCTTCCCGATATATATCACAGTAGAAGAAGAGAGTTAGGTTAGGTTAGGTTGCAGTGACAGTCCTCCACGAGGGTACACACATATGCCGAACATTGGCTCTTGTGACACCACACAAAAGGGAGACATAAATATTGCTTAACTCCAATGTATTTAATATAAGGATCTTTATTGAGCAGCTGACATCATACAGACTTGGGACCGATAGATTAATATCCTCTCCGAGGGACGACGTGCTCAGATTAATTCAAATCTTATGTGAATAAATCGAGAGCCAGAGTGGGTAATGAACCCCATACCTACCAGTTCAAAGGCAAACACGTTGCCACTGAGCTAACTTGACTCATGAAAGAAGAAAGATTCCAATGACTTTATTCTTTATCCTAAAACAGTTCTCCGGATATCAAGTAACTTACCCTGATGCCCTGATATACATGACATGTTAGTAGTTCAACCTGTCATAGGTTATTTGTCAATGACGTTTGGTTAAACTCAGATCTGAGAGTCTCAGAGAGGCCTTCCTCTAATGACTCTAAAAAAGTCAGTATTCGCTTACAACGAATAATGCTGACAATCGCTTAAAGACAAACAAATAATATTCCCTAATAGCCTTGCTAAAAGGAATGGCAGACTAATTTTAATATAATTGTCACTTTAATGACAGCATATTAGGCCGAGTCCCTTGAAATAGGATCAAATCTTGATAGAAATAGTCATTAGACCCTTCAAATGACCAGTGTATTAGGAGCACACATAAAATCTGATCAAAATAGCTGCGGCATGCCAATAATAACCACTCAGAAGAGGTCTAAATTATCAGAAACTTGCTTTGGTTTGGTAGATTTAACTGAAACAGAACCCTATAATAAATATTGAATCATTAAGAATATTCTTCAATAATTTTTATAAATTCTTTATATCTACCATACCTTATAATAAATATGAAAAGAACTATATATCATATATTGAAATACCTATTCAAACCTAAATTTAAAATAAATACACTGAAAATAAATAAACGCTATCAACCTACTTATGTTAAAATAAAACAGTTGAAGTAATTTTGATAAACCACCTTAAATGCACAACCAGTTTTATAAGGGTTGTTGTATTATTAATTTATTTTAGATGAACAATGAAATCATTATGCTTAGTTTTAAAAAAAGTAGCTCTAAAGATAACAATCTTACTATTCCGATAATGATTGAGAACATTTTAAAATGCACAAGATAATTAATGACAATAATTAACAATATGCACATACTGTAGTAATTATTATTAATAGATATTAATAACTTCATATAGGTATATGAAGTACAGTGTCAAATTTTTATTGAACTAAGATGCAGAATAAAAACATGAAAGTAAATTACAAAGAGTGTTGTAAATATTAACACTGGCTTCTTTGGAAGTTTTTGTTTGAAGGAAATGCGAGTGGCAGTGATTGAGTTACTCCTGTTTGCAAAGTGCTGAGAATTTTAAAACTGGGTTGAAACTCACGGGGAATTTTAAGTTGTTTAACTTCAATGAAAATCGTATAAAAAAATCTAGAGCAGAAGAAACTATGTAAAAATAGCAATGTGATTGCAAAAAATGACACGATTTAAAAAAAACAGACTATATTTTTTCAATATTTTTGAAATTAGTTTATGTTTTTACCAACAATTATGAATCATGATACAAAAAAATATGAAGAACTTAACTGCATGTAGTAGAAAGGAAACCAACATCTAATTAAACCCACTTATGATCTTCTAAAAAAAATCATTTAAACAAGTAAATATAAGGGTTTGTTAGCAAAACTGACAACTTCTTGAGTTCTACACAAACAGAGATTAAGTATTATAGCTGATCAGTAATCCATACAATTTCTCCAAAAATATAAGTATCAATCACCTATCAGTTCAACAAAATTACATTCCATTCCTATAAAACAATTTTTTGTAAAAATACTATATATCACATTAAGGAAAAAAGACACAGAAATAGACAATGACATTTTAATAGCTTGAAATTCGTGAATATTAAATAAAAGTTTGCAAACCAAGACTACATCATACTAAGGAATTGATACTGATAACCAAATGAGATGTAAAAATAAGACGTTCTTCCAACGTTTATTTTCCTTAATTTTTTTTTCAAATCTTTTCCTGATGGAATCTGTTTTCAAATATAAATTATAGGTTTTTTGTACTATTCTTAGTTTTGTTTAATATATATATATATCGGATAAACGAAAAACAGATTAACAGACGCAGATTTGTACTGACGACGGTGAGTATATAAAATTTGTATAAAAAATTAAGGCTTTCAAGAAATAGGTATATCTACAAAAATTAAAAATATCAATTGCAATTAATTTGGACCAGGAATAACATAAATAAAAAGGAAGAACTTAGATTGGGAAATTTAAATAATAAATCAACTAGATGAGATTTGTAACGAACACGATACGGTCATCGGCAAGAATTACAATTTCAGGATTATATATGTAGAGTAAAAGTTTACAAAAAAGAAAGAGGTAAAAAATCCTTGTAATAAGGTAAAATTGATGCTAACTTAAATGAACTCATATTTTCTTTATTGTATACATTGTATTCAATTTCAGATGCAAGAAAAAAAGTTTTCTTTAAATAAATACATATTTGATGATTTAATACTACTATATTGTATGCACGGTTACCAAACTTGCGTATTACTGTAATGCCATGATCATTTGCACGTGACAGTAAAGAATATGGTAAATAATATTATTGCAATGTATTAAACATAACTACAAGAATATCTCTTATGTTATTTGGAAAAATTATAATATATATATATACTTAAAATAAACTGTGACACATAGACAGAAACATAACAAACACTCACTTTTCAATATTTCAACCGTAATGGCGGTCGTCCTCAGGAGAAGAAGTGAATTGACGGAGGGACGATAGTCAACTAAACTGTCAGCAAGTTATTTATATAAATATTCATAATTGTTGCCCGAAATTGTTGATTCCCTAAATCTATTTTCTCATTATCTCAAATTCATTATCTAAGATTTTAAGACTAATTAAGATCAAGGTTCAAGCTGTATGTAATATCTTTATAACAGTATATTTTTATATTTTTGATTGTTCGATTCAATATATTTTGTTAACAAACAATTACCAACATTGTTCTGACTGATTAGTTATTGCATTATGCAGTAGTGATATTCTGATTGTTATTGATTAATTAGAAAAGTTAGCTTCAATAATTCTGTAATTTATGCGATTAGCAGGATGAACATTTTCAGAATGCAGTAGCATTTTACATTGCTAATTACAAAACAACAAAGATTGTGTGTTTCATTTTAATATCCATCTATTAATAATTCGAGTTTACATATTCCTGAATATCTGTTGTTGGGTGAAACATGTATCAATTGGGTCAACATTGTTTTTATTGGACTCTCTATCCTTCGCTGTCTCAAAATTTTAGGTTATATTTTTATTATTCTTTCCCACGCATCATTCAAAGATATCCAGTTTAAAATTCAATGAAGCAGTTTTCTACCTTTTTTTGCCCAGGAAGTTTTTATCGATATTAAAGAAGCAGGTCGTATTGTATATTAATTTTTCTGAACTCAATTCGTTCACAATACTTTTTTGAATTGGTCTGATATTTTTTTTAAAACAGCTACAATCCATATAAATTGCATAAACGTTTAGAAATTTAAAATGATAATAGTACTGATTGTAAAAGGCTTCTTGGAATACAATATGGGAGAAAATGACGAACACTCCAGAAGCGCTTTTGTAAATGAAAAAAAAAAGAAGCAAATCTATGAAAATACTGAAAAACTATGTCTGGAAAAGATGATTAATGAATGAATTGCTATGAAAACAAAAACAAAGATATGTTGGTAAAAGTTATGAAACTGTTTTAAAATATACCATTAATTAATACTTTGCTTATTTTGAGAATCATATAAATTGAAGAGTATAAACAACATTTACCCACACATAAAACGGTTCATTTAGCAAGTTATTAAACTCATATTTGGTATTATCAAGAAATCAGTGTGTAATAAGAGAAGGAATCTTAACTTTATTAAATATTCAATAAATAGTTCCAGCAAGTGGTTTTACTGAAGTCTATTCTCCATTGAAGTTAGAGTTGGAACAAAGTTTGCGTGAACAAATTCAAACTTTATCATTCAAATGACATTCTACAAAGATTAATTTAATGGATAAATAAGGAAAATTGTGATTACACGATAGATGTGAAAACTAGCTTAAATTTCAAAAATGTCGTAATCCAATTGACAGTAATTGGATTTTTAAATTAATGTCACATGAGTGAGGTGAAATTTCTTAACAGAGACCCAGATTCGTGGCTAGGGAATTTAATTAAATGACAGGTGTTGATTACATGGAAATGTTTACTCCATTTGCTAATCATGCAGCATTTAGAGACTTTTCCTCACTGTATCTGCTCAGATAAAGATGTGATTTCAATACACTTTATTACACAGTGATATATTTCACGTTTTACAAATCAAACAACCAAATTTTTACAGTAAAATTAAAATAAAATTCTAAGTAGGCAAAATAATTATTTTTGAAAAACTTTAGCTGTGGATATCTACTTTAACAGAATTTATTTAAAGCAAGTGCACTAAACAGCGGTTTTAATTCAAAATTTTGTAACAAACTATGTTTCTTCACATTGATGTATGTTCTTAATTATAACATGACATCGACAGGCGATATGAAATTATAAAATAGAATTGGAGCCAGGTTAGCTCGGTGGCAACGTAAAACCACCAGACTGCTAGATCTGGGGTTCAATACACACTCTGACCCTCAATTTATTCACGCGGGAGATGAATACATCTCAACATGTCAACCCTCGAAGAGGACGAAAAATCATCTGTCTGAACCCGTACGATGTCAGGTAGTCATTAAAGATCCATTCTCTAAACACACTTGAGTTATGCCAAATGTAGGTCTCCCAGAGTATAATGTGAATTGGAGGTGTCACAAAGCAACCATGTTCGGTCTATGTGTGTTCCTTGGGAGACTGCCACGGTAACCGAACCTAATTTATAAAACGGAACAATTAACTGATTAAAAAGTAATGTTAATCAACCTGCCACTGCTAATTGCAAATATAGCTATTGCTTTAAGTTACATTGAGAATAAGGAATCACTACATAATATTAAATCAGCTATTTAAAGAAATAGGGCTCAGTTTGGCTCTTAAATTTAAGTTCATTACAATTTCTGAAACATGTAATACAGCAATGGTTTCGTTGTTATTTTAAATACAAATTCCTTTGTTAAATTCTCATAATTTAACAGTTCGTGAAAATATACAATTTTATGAATACATAGTTCTTTTAAACCTTTACTATTTGCCGTTACTTTGAACCTCTATTACTTCTTTATAAGCACTATAATGTAGATTTTATAATCAATATTTCATGGAATACTTCATGAATAAAATTCTATTTACCCCTATTTTTGTGGTTCCTATAACTTTGAACCTTGTTTGCTTCATTTTAACTCTTTATTATGTGACAATTGTTACTTTGAAACATTATTGTTCCTATGATAATGCATATATGATGTATAATATATTTTTATGAATACATACATATTTTTCCCCTTTTATTATGTAGCTGTTATTACTTTGAACCTTTTTTATGTGGCTATTAAATGATGCCTGATATATAATACTTTTCTATGTATACATACTTATTTTTAACCCTTTATTATGTAGCTGATATTATTTTGAAATTTTTTTTTGTTTCTATTATAATGCATACATGATGTATAATATATTTTTATGAATACATACTTCCTTTTAGCCCATTATAGTATAGCTATTATTACTGCCAACCTTTATTGTGTAGATATTACAATGAATGCATTTAACATACTCGTAATATATTTTTATAGATGTCTAGATGTCATTTCAGGCATCTAGTATGCAATAAATATTACTTTGAACCTTTATTATGTTGCTTAGCTAAGTGTAGTTTTATGAATACATACTTCTGTTTTACTCTTTATTATGTGACATTTGTCACATATGTCACATATTTATTATGTGGCTATTATAATAAATTTATGAAGAGAAATATATTTTTATGATAATATATTTCTTTTTAGTTCTTTATTTTATGGCAACTTTTACATTGAGGCTTTATTAGGTGGTTATTATAATAAATATATGAAGTAAAATATATTTTTATGGATACACACTTCTTATGTGGGTATTATAACATTGGGTATTATAACTTAGTTATTATAACTTAGGGTATATTATATAAGTGGGTATTATAACAGTGAGTATTATAACACACTCCACTATTATGTGGGTATTATAACATTGGACTTTTCTTAATTCTTTTTGAGCACCTTTATTATACTGATTTCATAATCAATATTTGATGAAAATACAAATTCATGAATGACTACTTTTTTTAATCTATATTATGTGACTGCTCATAATTTGGAGATTTATTTGCTTTTTGGTTCTCTTGATTCCCCTGTAGGGATTTTCACATGGAATTAGTCTAAGCACCAAGACATTTTGCACGTCTTTGATTTCTCACATCGTCTGACACGCCACGCCCTCTTATTTCCTTCTGTCAAACCTGTGACACAAGGCAAATATTTTCTTGCAATCATTTTGAAGAAAACGCTGCTATGCCTACTTTATTAGTTTATTTACTTTAATGTGTTTACCTAATATAAGATGCTATTTCACAGTGTTAGCTATTTTGCTTTGAATATATATTATTTACATAAACCTGAGAACTAGATTGGTAAAAAGCAGTTCATATATTGTTAACACAGTATTTTCATATTAAATTATGCACTGTTGTATTGTATTATTAATACCGTTAGCAGAATTTCATTTATTTTGAATGATGTCATGACCACATAAGCTTTCTAACTATTCAGATATTTTATTTTATTGGCTGGTTTAATAGAAAAAATAAAATATCAAGGAAATAACTTATATTAAAATTCCCTCATAATAAAAATTACTGTAACTAGCATAATATTAATGAATTTAAATTTGGATTTTAAAATGACAACTGCAGTATTTACAAAACTGGTTCTATAGGAAACTTGAAAAAATGCTTCAAATTAACAGTCGAAATTAAGTTTGAGTAATTTATTTGCATCTTTATAAAGGGTCAGAGTCAATATAGGAAGAGAGTTACAGGAACGAGGGCTTTTTTATGAGATATCTCGTGGCTATTAAAGGGATGTATTGAACGGGTTTGACTTGAGAAACGCCCCTCTCAGCTATCTGCCCGGCTCACCCCACTACGGCTGTATTCAAATCACACCTGCCTTATTCCAACCCACAACAAATTCCCACCAAAACCCCCTATCGTTGACGTCTTACACCCCACTAATTTTAATTTAGTCAAAAAAAAAAAATCTTCAAAATTTAAAACAAAAACTAATGGTTTAGAATGATTTTCTAATGGATTGTTTCCACAACATTGAATTCTTTTACTTGGAGATTCAAAGGTTTTACAGTCCGTTTTTCTTTTAATTGAATGAACGGAATAACTTTAATTTTCCGGTGTTTAAAATTAATTTAGAGCTCCGGAAAGTAACTCTTATTTTATTAAATCCCGTCTGGCCAATGAAAACCCTCCAGTATAGTTTAATATAGAATAAAATGACTTTAAAATCCTACAAATTATTACAACTAATCACAGAAAAATAAATTTAATTAAAAAATGATAACTTGTTATAATGTATTCTGGGATATTAGGTTACCTTTACTGATGTAAGTAAGCTAAACTAAATCCTAATGATAGGAAAAACATCCCCTCCGATTTAAAGTATTAGAGTTAAAAAAATATTAATAATTATAATTTTATTTAAGTGGCTATATAGATGTTCTATCATTTCTGAAATGTAGAGTACTTAAAGAATTTGATAAATTCAAATAAAATAATTATGATAATAAACAAATTTTGATAATGTCAAAATACAAACAATGACAAATGCTGATTTATACTTTTTCGGTCTTAACTAAATGATTAATATTATTTATTAAGAAATTAATAAATATTGTTCATTTATAAAATAAAGCACAAAGAGAAAACGTTAAAGTTATCTAAGCAAGTGCAAATAGTTTATTTAAAATTAGTGTATGGCGTTATTACTTATTGAGTACTAATGATGTGTACATAGAACATATTTACTACAGTAACTAACTAGAGTTAGTCACACAATTTTAGAGTATATATTTGGGATCTATTACTGATACAATACTAGCAGATTTAAACAAAAGAAACCAATAACAAATATAGAGATACCAGAAGTTTTATATGTTAAATGCAGAAATAACATTTCTACGCAATCAAACATTAAGCTTCTTAACTGAAAGATGTAAATGTAAACTGAAAGATGTAAAGATTGTATATATATATATATATATATTTGTAAAATTTGGAAGCAGTCCTTCTTTTAAGCATATTTCGTTGAACAGCAGACCGTATTTCGCTGATGTCATTTTCTTCACTAGTTTTTCAAAAAAAACTGAAAAACTAGTGAAGAAAATGACATCAGCGAAATACGGTCAGCTGTTCAACGAAATATAATATATATATATATATATATTGATAAAAGTATCGACCGTGGAATAGAAACAAAACTAAAGTTTATCGGGACTCGGTCAGTTCTTCAGGTTCAAAGTAAACTCTCATTGCCAACGTTTCGGTCTTTATTTAAAACCTTTTTCATAGGCCTACAAAACAGAGGAAATTCTTCTGTGTTTGAAAAGGTCTTAAATAAAGACCGAAACATTGACAATGAGTGTTTAATTTGAACCTGAAGAACCGACCGTGTCCCCATAAACCTTAGTTTAGTATATATATATGGTCAAACCAAAATATGAAATGAAAAAAAATACTTTAAAAAAGAACCCTGGTCTCTGTCTAGACGGCCAGAGTGAGTGCCCAGATAGATATAAGGTGTCTACAATTAATGCTTATATAAAAAGGGCACTCACCCACTGTACAGACTGGACACTCATACACAACGAAATTGACAAGTGTACACAAGTCCTTGTCAATAACGGATTCTCAAATAAATCAGAGACCAATGCAGTTAGAATATATTTAGAAAAATGGCACAACAATATGAAGAACGACTGAAAACCTGGAGAACAAATACAGCTCTTTTATAAATCGTATATGAGCACCGAGTATAAACAAGAAGAACAAGCCCTTAGGAAATTAATTTATAACAATGTTGAACCGACTAACGAAGGTGACGCACTGAAGATCACCATCTTCTACAAGAGTAAAAGGACTCAAAACTTGCTAGTTTCAAACCGTCCGAGAGTTGACGTCTCAGACCTCAATCGCAGTCACCTAGTGTACCAATACACTTGCACCACAGGGAACTGTGCAGCCCTGCCCTCTAGATACATCGGGATGACTAGGACGAAACTGTCAAGACGTCTGACTCTCCATCTCACGACAGGAGCACCAAGGAACCATGCAGAAGAGGCACATGGTATTCCCCTGTCTAGGCAGAACCTGGTTGAGGGTACTACCATCCTACATGTTAATAGCGATTTCAATAGACTTAAAATCTTAGAAGCTCTGTACATTAAAGACTTGTTACCTAGTTTAAATGTACAAAGTAATGACTTCAATGTAATTCCTAGTTTTAAGAATATAGATAATTTTTTTAAATTAGTAAGAAAAGAGAGCGATGACCGAGTTAGGTTGAGTTGAAGGGCCATAAATTTCTTGTTGACCTGCACTCACCCCTACTCCACCCCCACCACCAACTTTCACTTCGACAGAAAGCAGTTTTCAGTTGGCATTTAAACGCCAAAGTAGTTAGTAATATGTATATTTAGTTAATATAAGTAGTTTAAGAACCTGATGATGACCCATGGGGCCGAAAGCTTGTTATCTTAGTTTAATCTAGTGTAGTGTTTAATTAAATATAGTTATCTCCAGTGAAGTGTTTATTTAGTGTTTCAGCTTTCTGAATGTTATATGCTAGTTTGCTTTGGCAATTATCACCTTCTCAAAAGAAAATTGTAAGGAAAATAGAAGCTATAAGTAGGAAAATCGTGAATGCAGAATCTGTTATCAAATTCAATAATACATGTTTGAAAGAGGACTTGCTGCCGAAATACACTAATATATATATATATATGAATTAAATACCACAATAAACAATATATATTAATTAAAATGCTCTAAGGCCTTTCGTCACAACATCATCAGAGAGCTAAATGATTTAGCTTTTTAGATTTTTAATTTTAGATTGTTTTAAATCATTTAGCTCTCTGATGATGTTATGACGTAAGGCCTTAGAGCATTTTAGTTAAGATATATTGTTTATTGTGGTATTTAATTCATATACTATATCAAGAGTTATTGTTGATTATTAATTTATATATATATATATATATATATATATATATATAAATTAGTGAGAATAGGTTATTGCAAAGTTAGATATTTCATACTTTGATATTTTGCTAAGTAGAAGAAAAAGTGGTAGCAGATTTATTAAGTAATTAGCACAGAGTAACTTCTTGTAAATTTTGTGTAAATATTTTGAAAGCTATTTGTGTTACCTGAAAGAGCAAATAGTGTCCATTAGAAATTTCACCAACCTGAAATAAAGAACAGAAATTACTAATAAAGCCAAATACTAACAAATAAATAATTATTAAGATGTATATTATAAAAGCGATACTGAAATTATGCTGACTTAACAAGCTAAAAATGTTGGACGACTGAAGGTGCGTTCATTAACTTTGTGATATGACTAAATATTTGTTGATAATGAAAATGCATTACTGATTTACGGTGATTACATTTTTAAATATAAATTACAGCATTTTAAATATATAAAATATATTATATGGTTTATATATTATATATATTGTAATACATAAATATAAAATATATTATATTTAAATATATTATATGGTTCTGCATGATTAGACTATACAGCAGTCATATTGATTTGTAAATTTGAAAAACACAAGGTGATAGTATACAAGATGCTTCAACATAAATAATTGTATTAGATGTTTAACATTTTATCTCGGTGAATTATTAAAAACCAAAACCGTATTTATAATGGTAATTCTTATTACATTTTACTGAAACGCTTTCATCAACAAGTTCTAGTCAATAAGGATGATATTCAAATACAAATGAATAAAATAAATAAAAATATTTCAACGTGAACCACTGCAAATGTTATACACGTACGCATGGTTGTAGAGAGATTTGTTTCAAAGTATAAACAAACTTTTAAATAAGATGCATTTTAATTTTTTTGTAACAAACAGAGTTTTTTGAACATCCTTTATTTTTAAATAAATTGAATATTTAAATAACAGTATACAACTAATATACTTAAGCCTATAGCTATTAATAATGATTAGTTTAAGCTTTTGGCATTTATTTTCACAACAATTAAAATAACTCAGTTGGTTATTTAGATTGTTAAATGAGTAATTGATATAATTTAATGTTATATGCTTTACTTAAAGTACTGACTTTGAAGTAATAATTAGTTAATTAGGTTATGACTAATTTACTTCTTTAAGACTTAAATATACTTATTACAATAATTTCTGATTAAAATAGTGCAACATACGGCAAGGAATTAATTTTCATTTGATTTTAAGGAATTAACACTTCATTACAGAATAATCAAACTTTAATATATTTTATATTGATCTGTGAATACACTACTACAAAAACTACATTTTTACGTAAATAATTGTACTTCCAGTTTTTAAAAAAATCAAATATTCATGTTTCAACATATATTATAAAAATTTATAATAATATTTAATAATTAATTGTAAATGTTCTATAGCAGTTAAAAGTTATATACACCGATCAAAAAGAATCAAATAACTTCTCTAGATATATATATATATATAAATATTTCACAGTAAACTAAAGATACAGGGCAAAGAGAGAACTACACTTACAGTAATTTTTGGTTGAACCGTCATAAAAAGAGTAGAGATAGGAACACCAAGTGGACTTACGAAGCGGTGGATGGAGACAACCAGGGTTGTTACACGAGTGCACGGTTCAAGTCAAGTAAGAAAAATAAATTAGAAATAAGTGAAGAGCTAAGAAATAATAAGTGGAACTAAATAAAATATGGAAATATAAGTAACAAACACTTAAGAAATAAAAATAATGAGGAATATTAAGAAGAAAATAACTGAAATTAAAGAAATTCAGGGATTATACGTATTCAATATTTCAATGACAATAAAATAATAAAGATGATGAGGATAAATTGTGAGTTAAAACCCAAAATTGTATAAATTATAATTTAAAATAAAAGAAAGTCTCTAACCGGCGTTGTACAAGTGTGCTTGCTGTCCTATCTCTACTCTCCTGTTTATTGGTCAACCGAGAATTAGAGACGTAACTTTGTTCGTCCATTTACTATGTGTCTATAGTTTACTGTAATATGATTGTTGTTCTTTGGGGATCGTTTTCCTCTCTATCATATATATATATATATATATATATATATATATATATATATATATATATATATATATATATCAATGAGCAAACCGCAACATGAAATGGGAAAACAAGACTACAATCTTTCAGCCGTAACAAGCATTCTTCGTCAGAGTCAAAAACTCAACTAGTTATATATATATATATTGTATATATATATATATATATATATGTATATAGAGGTGGTTAGAGTGCCTATTTTATATATATATATATATAATATATCAAGAGCAAACCGCAACATGAAATGGGGAAAACAAGACTACAATCTTTCAGCCGTAACAAGCATTCTTCGTCAGAGTCAAAAACTCAACTCAGTTATATATATATATATATATATATATATATATATATATATATAAACTAAGTATTACATTTCTATCACGTATTCATTCAAACTAGACTGGACTGTTGAAATCTGCAAAGTGTTTTCTTTGTAAAAAAATTTCTAATGTAATACTTAGTTCTTCTGCTTCAAAATGTTAGACTTCTGCCAGTGAAGAAGGTTATATATAAAAACCAAAATATTGGCAATGAAAATGTATATCTGAAGAACTCACAGAGTCCAGATAATCTTTGTTTTGTATTTATTTCATGGTTAATACTTTTATCAATATATATATTGCTGTCATATTGACGATTATTTTTTAGTCATTAAATATCAACAGCATGTAAAAGAAATAATAACAGCATTTGAACGACATTCAGTTTTAAAATTCACTAGTGAAATTAGTGATGGCGAATGCAGAATTTTTTAGACGTCAAATTAAAATAAGACAACAACCTATTTTCAACATCTATTTGTATGAAGCCTTCCCACGTCGGAGTCTATTTAAATGCCATAAATGAATGCTCACAACGCTATATAGACAATACTATCAAAGCACTTATCCATAGGACTTACAAAACGTCGTCAGACAGGAACGCATCAACACCACTATTCAACAGCATAAACAGTCATTTATTAACAACGGTTATAGCAACAGACATTTAGAAAGAATCCTACAAATATATCTAAATAGACTAAATGGAAGAACTAATAAAACCCAAATATAGGCACCATCTGCAAGATCATCTACAAAAATCAATATTCGGAAAAGGAATAAGAAAAATAAATGAATTTTAAAAACTATCATCACAAATGCACTAACCAACAAGATGAACTCAAAATTATAGTTTACTACAAAAGCATGCAACCATATTATAAAGAACCAAGAAAAGGAAATAGACCAACCTCAGAACGCCAACCTGCCCCATTGGAAACTTTGAAGTCCAACAACAATCATACATGGGAATGACTTCCACCACTCTGTCCCGCCTTCAACCATGCACCTTGGAACGGGAGCAATACGTGAATACACAACCATAACGCACAACCAACAACTCTTCAGGAAGATGTTAATAGAAAAAAACAACGTAGTACTCAAGGAGAAAACACCATATTACAAGATCAGAGGAGTTTACAAATAATTGAAGCACTTCTTAATCTGGAAATCAAACCAACAGCATACAGGTAGCACACGGCAACTAAACTACTAAAAAGACAAACCCTCCCATCCTAATTTCGTTTTTATTAACTTTTCACAACCCTTTTTATAATTTTTGAAACCATAATTTAACCAGGAATGTTGAAAACAACAGAAACATGTTAATAATTTAGTCTTATTTAATTTTGCTTTTATATTTAGTATTAAGTGCTACATCTAGTAAAACAGTAATGACTAAGAGTAGTTTTTCTCAAATTATATACAATCTCAACACTGAAGAAAATAAATTAGCTAAGACCTTCCAAAAACTCCATAGAAGAAAGGTTCATGCAATCAATTCAATTTATTTTAATACATAATGTATAAAATAAGTCTGGTTAACAGACTTGATTTCCAGTACAATCAACATCATGCATTGTAGGTTTCTTACGCTTATTCGACTGAATAATATCATTTACGGAAAATTGTGTTAATAGTTTATTACAAATCGGGATAATTTATTTTTAAATTACTGGTTAATGCTGAGAATAAATACACATATCACATATACTTTCTAGCTATTATTCTTTTCCTGGAATTAACAAGTTAATGTTTCCAATTTTCTGTCCACTTATCGTAATTTATTCTGCTCTGATTAAGCTTTGTCATATTTATAATGTATTAACCTAATTAAACATTCAATATTATTGCCTTTCAAACGTTATATCACTGTTTTATAACTACAGAATTATGTAATATAATTATCTTGAAACATCATTATTTTTTATTTAAAAAATGCCAAATCTAACTCTTTAATTATTACATTTAATGATTCCTGTCATACTCTAAAAATCATTTTCAGGAGTTACGCAAACCAGTTCATTATTTTAATATTTTATAGAACTTTGAATTCAATTTCGATATAATTACTTTGAAATATCGTTAAGCAATTCGGCTAAAGTTATGAAAGCATCCTATAATTTATATATTGCGTAAACAAAATAAATTAACCGCATTTAATTATATATATATATATAATATATAATATATATATATATATACGGATTAATTTGCCACAATGAAACTAATTTGGAAACAATGCTCTAAGGCTTTTCGTCAACAAATCGTAAGAGAGCAAGTGAACTAAAAAATAATAAATACTTGTTAACCTGGTTGATTGAAGTTTCTAGAATTGTTGGTAACCCTGAATGTGTTTAACGGTGAAGACTTCTTCTAATGATGACAAATTATATAAATTTAGCATAGATAGTATGGCCAATGTTTATGGTTATGAAATATGGATCTTGTGGAGTAAATGTTCCTGTTAGTGTACAATATATATCGTTTTTTTTCTGTTTTAAGCTGCATATGTCATCCATAATAAGAATATTTCTACTTCTCAGCTAAATTTTTTATAATTATTTTAATGGAGGCCAATTTTGAAATAATTAAGGGCCTGATGTGTTGGGAAAGCATGACACTAAGTAAGGATTCCTGCGGTTGTGTGACCAGCTCTCTTGCTTTCAATTTCCCAGAACAGGTTTTTTATAAGTATTTTGTATACTGAAAATATTTGGAATTCTTACATTCCATTTTATTTGTGGTTTCAACACAACTGAAAAATATTTTTATCACAAAAACATCAGCCTAATAAGGCTTTTCATTTCGTCAACTGATAATAGTAACTGGCGTACTGAGAAGAAGACCATTCGACTATTGACATTTCAAAAAAAAAAACATAAAAATTGTAGAAAGTATAATTTATTTTTATGCTTCATCATACATGTTATTATTACGGTCTGCTTCAATTCTTTCATAAAAATTTTGATGTTAATTAATAAAAATTATTATATCTGTAAAACATCATCTGTTAATGATATTTATATTAAGTTATGATATGATGAAAAAAACTAAAGTTACTTTTCATGTCCTCAACTAAATCAAGTCAACTTGGAACAGGTGGAAATAAAGTCATACTAAATAAATACAGTATTGGGGACTTAATTTATGTGTCATGCTATTTAAGTTTAATGCCTCATAAAATATATACGACTCTGTAGATCCAAAGTGATAAAGAAACATTATTTACAATTCAATAAGGTTTCCCAGACCTATTCATTTAGTTAATTCAACATTTTTTTTCATTGTTACATTTAAGTTTCAATTCTACTTTCATCTTCATTTACAAAAATACTTTATATATATATATATATATATATATATATATCATGATGTCATTTTCTTGACTAACTGTTCATATATTTTTTGAGATTTATTGACCGTTTTTGGTCTAATATTGTGCTAAATTTGGTCTAAAAGTGTGGTAAATGTAACAATGTTTTTAGCCCTGAAGATGATATAAATATATATCGAAACGTTGGCAACAAAGACCAAAAACCCTCAATAAATCTCAATATATATATATATATAATATATATATATATATATATATATATATATATATCAATGATCAAACCACAATAAGAAATGGGAAAACAAGACTAAGATCTTTCAACCGTAACAAGCGGTCTTCGTCTGTTTTCCCATTTCTTTTTGTGGTTTGATCATTGATTGTTGTTTCACGTGTTTATGTGAAATCTTTATATATATATATATATATATATATATATATATATATATATATATATATAATAATGAACTAAGGAACAAACACACCAACACATTAGCCGAATTGCTTAACGATATTTCAAAGTAATTATATCGAAATTGAATTCAAAGTTCTATAAAATATTAAAATAATGAACTGGTTTGCGTAACTCCTGAAAATTATTTTTAGAGTATGACAGGAATCATTAAATGTAATAATTAAAGAGTTAGATTTGGCATTTTTTAAATAAAAAATAATGATGTTTCAAGATAATTATATTACATAATTCTGTAGTTATAAAACAGTGATATAACGTTTGAAAGGCAATAATATTGAACGTTTAATTAGGTTAATACATTATAAATATGACAAAGCTTAATCAGAGCAGAATAAATTACGATAAGTGGACAGAAAATTGGAAACATTAACTTGTTAGTTCCAGGAAAAGAATAATACCTCGAAAGTATATGTGATATTTGTGTTTATTCTCAGTAATTGTTGTATTAACCAGTAATTTAAAAAGAAATTATCGCGATTTGTAATAAACTATTAACACAATTTTTCGTAAATGATGTTATTCAGTCGAATAAGAGTAAGAAACCTACAATGCACGATGTTGATTGTACTGTAAATCAAGTATGTTAACCAGACTTATTTTATACATATTATATTAAAATCAATTGAATTGATTGCATGAACCTTTCTTTTATGGAGTTTTTGGAAGCTCTTAGCTAATTTATTTTCTTCAGTGTTGAGTTTGTATATAATTTGAGAAAAACTACTCTTAGTCATTACTGTTTTACTAGATGTAGCACTTATACTAAATATAAAAGCAAAATTAAATAAGACTAAATTATTAATATGTTTCGGTTGTTTTCAACATTCCTGGTTAAATTATGGTTTCAAAAATTATAAAAAGGATTGTGAAAAGTTAATAAAAACGAAATTAGGATGGAAGGGTTTGTCTTTTTAGTAGTTTAGTTGCCGTGTGCTACCTGTATGCTGTTGGTTTGATTTCCAGATTAAGAAGTGCTTCAATTATTTGTAAACTCCTCTGATCTTGTAATATGGTGTTTTCTCCTTGAGTACTACGGTGTTTTCTATTAACATCTTCCTGAAGAGTTGTTGGTTGTGCGTTATGGTTGTGTATTCACGTATTGCTCCCGTTCCAAGGTGCATGGTTGACGGCGGGACGGAGTGGTGGAAGTCATTCCCATGTCCGATTGTTGTTGGACTTCAAAGTTTCCAATGGGGCAGGTTGGCGTTCTGAGGTTGGTCTATTTCCTTTTCTCGGTTCTTTATAATATGGTTGCATGCTTTTGTAGTAAACTATGATTTTGAGTTCATCTTGTTGGTTAGTGCATTTGTGATGATAGTTTTTAAAATTCATTTATTTTTCTTATTCCTTTTTCGAATATTGATTTTTGTAGATGATCTTGCAGATGGTGCCTATATTTGGGTTTTATTAGTTCTTCCATTTAGTCTATTCAGATATATTTGTAGGATTCTTTCTAAATGTCTGTTGCTATAACCGTTGTTAATAAATGACTGTTTATGCTGTTGAATAGTGGTGTTGATGCGTTCCTGTCTGACGACGTTTTGTAAGTCCTATGGATAAGTGCTTTGATAGTATTGTCTATATAGCGTTGTAAGCATTCATTTATGGCATTTAAATAGACTCCGCCGTGGGAAGGCTTCATACATATAGATGTTGAAAATAGGATGTTGTCTTATTTTAATTTGACGTCTAAAAAATTCTGCATTCGCCATCACTAATTTCACTAGTGAATTTTAAAACTGAATGTCGTTCAAATGCTGTTATTATTTCTTTTACATGCTGTTGATATTTAATGACTAAAAAATAACCGTCAATATGACAGCAATATATATATTGATAAAAGTATTAACCATGAAGTAAATACAAAACAAAGATTATCAGGACTCTGTGAGTTCTTCAGGTATAAATTAAGTTTTCATTGCCAATATTTTGGTTTTTATATATAACCTTCTTCACTGGCAGAAGTCTAACATTTTGAAGCAGAAGAACTAAGTATTACATTAGAAATTTTTTTACAAAGAAACCACTTTGCAGATTTCAACAGTCCAGTCTAGTTTGAATGAATACGTGATAGAAATGTAATACTTAGTTTATATATATATTATATATATATTATATATATATATATATATATATAACAGAGTTGAGTTTTTGACTCTGACGAAGACTGCTTGTTACGGCTGAAAGATTGTAGTCTTGTTTTCCCATTTCATGTTGCGGTTTGCTCATTGATATATATATATATATATATATATATATATATATATATATATATATATATATATATATACAGGTTTGATTAAATAATATGCCATATTTACGGTTGATTAGTTTCCTTGTGTATTTCTCAAGGGATCTGATTAATCTTCTTGTACAAACATCTAAATTGAATAGAACATTTCCAATGGAACAATGGAACCATTGGAAATGTTCTATTCAATTTAGATGTTTGTACAAGAAGATTATTCAGATCCCTTGAGAAATACACAAGGAAACTAATCAACCGTAAATATGGCGTATTATTTAATCAAACCTGTATATATATATATATAATATATCAATGAGCAAACCGCAACATGAAATGGGAAAACAAGACTACAATCTTTCAGCCGTAACAAGCAGTCTTCGTCAGAGTCAAAAACTACGCAAACTCCAACCGTCTCCAGCCGTCGCTTCACAAGTGCGATTGGTGTCCCTATCTCAACTCTCCTGATGACGGTTCAACCAAAAATTAGAGACAGTAAGTGTGTTTGTAGTGTTCCAGTGTTGAATCATCAGGATGACATAATATTTCCTAAATGAGTCAGTGTCAGAGGTGTAGCTTTCTAGCATACCACTCAACTAGTACCCTCTAGTACCTTCTAGTACCCTCAACACACACCCCAAAAAAAGGTGTGGTTCATTTGAGATTTCACCCCTAGTAATGATCAAAGGGCCACATTACTGAAGGCGTCTACGCCATGTACTATCACCCAATGAAGTGGTACTAAATGCAATACTGCTTACTATTTAACTTAAATAATTGAATAAGATATAGTGTATTGAGAAAAGCTACAACAGTTAAAAAAAAAACAAATATTAAAAGAATTCTTTCTTGATTTAATATATCTATTTGATAACAATAGAATCAGAAGAAAAAATACGTCTTTGTATGAGAAATGAAATGATAATTTTCAAAATTAATAATGCATTTTTTTTTTCGTTAAATATTCAAATATTACTGAAAATTATTCATTTGAACAGTTTTCGTATTCAAAATGCAATAGCAATAATTCCATTATCTTCAGTTTGTGCAAGGTCTTTTAGTTTACGTATACTTATAGAAGGTTTTCTTTAGTTTAAACAATACGGATCTATAGCTCTTAGAATAACTTGCACTTTTCAATTGGGTCTAAAACAGAGTTGATATGGCTTGGTTTTATTAAAAATTCTTGACTCTTATTATCCTTTCTTTCGAGCTCCCTCCCTTATCTCAATATTAAATTTTCGTGAATCATCTTTAAGAAGATTCATCCAATCCCAATTTAATATATTCAGCAATAAATAATTTGAATAAAGCTTCCAAAAAAAAAATTAAACCACCTTTGGCTTTTTTTTGGCATTTAAATTTTTACCAATATCATACAATTATGACCAATGATTATTATGTAATTGAACATAACATTAAAAACTGACTCTTACAAATATATAACACTGGTCACTCGATTCTTATTGATAAATGCCGATTAAATCATTGAATGAAAGAAATTCTGTACTGATATATTATATCAAAGGGATATTTGTTGTAATTAATAGAAATGAAGGAGGTACTTTCGATAATAAAAGACATTGTTGTGCCTTGAAACCAACAAATTTAAATTACTTTGTCTGTGAAATAGTCTCGTGTGCAAGAACTAGATCTGGTGCGGAAACACAGCCGGTCACTTACAGTTAGGGACAGGACCAACTAGTTGTATATCATTTGGCCATTTCGGTAGTACAAACTCTCACACTGAGAGACAAACGAACACTTGATCATCACATTATCTATGCAATATATTTATGCTTAATAGTGTTCATGGAAATAATGGCGGACAGGGTTGCTCAGCAAAATGCATGGTCTGTTTAAGACTAGTAGATCCAGGGTTCTATACCCACTCTACTCAATGATTTGTTCACAAAAAAAGAGAAGAAAAACTGAGCACATCATCCCTTGGAGAAGACATTAAGCAGTCGATCATGTACATATTATATATCTTTACTCTAAATACTCTTTGAAGTAGGCAAAATGTAAAAATCCCAATATATTCATTGTGTTGTATCACAAAGAGAGACTAGACTATGCTCTGACCTCCCGATTGACAGTGACCGCAACCTATCCTAATGCAACTATTGTACTGAATTACTTGTAATATGAATAGAACCAGGTTGTTTAACCAGCTACCACAAATTTATGTTGCTACTTTGATGAACAAATACGCACAAATACGCACAAATACGCATTGTTTAAGCTAACTTCCTGCTTATCTCCAAGATAGAACACTTGCAGCAGATCTTCACTTAAGCATGTATTGTTAAATAGCAGAGAAGATTCTGCACTCATTATCTGTTTTAACTCTCTTCTTCCTGAAGATGACCTATGAGGTTGAAAACTTTTGTTTTCTTCTATAATTTAGTTATAATAAGTCTTAAATATATGTTATCACATTTTGTACTGTGATATTTATTCCAGTATGTTCCTGGGAAATTTTTTGGTTTCATTGCTTGTGCAGCATAGAAAAGTGATTAGAAAAAAAGAACAATTGCTGAAAAAAATGGACTCAGTTAACTCAGTTAGCTTCAGCTACCCAAACGGACTACTTCTGCCGGATGACGACGACGGTCGAAATATCGTTGTGAGTCTTTTGTGTGTGTCTTTATTTGTTTTTCTCTTTCCTGTGTGAACTAGTAGTCCTGTTGGACCGTTTCAAGTTTTGATTTATATATATATATATATATATAAAGATTTCACATAAACACGTGAAATAACAATCAATGATCAAACCACAATAAGAAATGGGAAAACAAGACTAAGATCTTTCAACCGTAACAAGCGGTCTTCGTCAGAGTCAAAAACCTCAGTTGGGTTTTACTCTGACGAAGACAGCTTGTTACTGTTGAAAGATCTTAGTCATATTTTTCAATTTCTTATTGTGGTTTGATCATTGATATATATATATATATATATATATATATATATATATATATATATGAGGTTTGATCATTGATTGTTGTTTCACGTGTTTATGTGAAATCTTTTTATATATATATATATTAAATATTTTCATAATTAATACATCATTATTTGGAAGTATATGTATTTTGATTAGTCAGTTGCATTTAGAGGGTGTATTTCAATGCCTGTGATGTGTTGTATTATTAAAAACATTAGAAAACGGATATAATTCTTTAAGAATATTATCTATGTTTGATGGTATTTACATTTTCATAACTGACTAATACATGAAATACGATTTATTTACCATTAGTGAGAATGAACTTGTTACTATTCCCAATAACAATCTACTAGTTATTGGAAAAGAAAAACATATACTAAATACCATTGAATATTTGTAGAGTGAAACGGGACTATTGAGGTATAAATCTATGGTGGAGTTAGGACAATGCAATAAGGTGGTGCGGTTAATGGAAGGGGCTGATGGCCGCATGCTAGCAGCGGAGGATGAGCTCATCTTAATTTATTTACTTATACCAGCAGAAGCCCTCTATCGTCTATCTCTGATCCACTTCCCATCAGAGACAAAACCAGTCGCTTCTATTCTATCATAACTTACTCTTATACCACTTTGCATCATATGTTTATTTCACACAAAATCCTTTCAACACTCAAATGGTTTCATGATATTTCTCTTGCCCCTTAGATTAATGCTTCGCTTCGTACTCAGTGAAATATTATTCAATCATATTACATTATGTTTCTTCAAAGATAATTATTATTCAACAAGCAAATTATTTATTACTTTACCCTAAGTAAGCCAATTTCTTGATATTTTAATGACCAATTTAGAATAATAATGTAATTAGAATAATAATTTAGAATTAATAATGTAATAAAGATGTGTAATCAATCTCAAAGTTGCACTGTTCAGAATGAAACATTTCCGTCAATAATTCCACATCTGTTACTCTTTGTTTAAATTTCATTGTTTATTGAGATATTTTGAGTTATTGAGAATGTATTTTTTGTATATAACATATATATTTATACCCTACATCAGTACTGTATATATCTATATATACCAATGTACATTACATCAAAATAATTGCTAGTTTTTTTGCACTTTTATATTTATTGTGGAACGATACAAAATTGCTTTAATTATTATCTTATATCAATGATACTATATTAGTACCATATGAATTATATTAATTCATTTATTAATTAGCCTGTGATAACAAGTTTAAAAATTTAGGTTTATTACAAGAGATAATATTAAAATGAAGACAATTAAATTTTAACGTCGAAATTACTCTGATCATTTATTTTAATCCTATTAAAATATCAGAGTCAGTATTCATTCCAAATAAAATTCTTTTTAAAGTTCAAAATAATCAATAACCAATTATTGCTAAAGTAATCCATCTTTTATTTAGCAATTAAATTTATTTAGCACAATTTGTTTATTTTTGAAACATAAAATGATGAAACCAATGATATAGTTTACATATTTAATGTGTAAAAAAATATAATCCAATGAAAAAAATACTCATAATATTTGCTTTCAATTTATTATGTTTTCATGTTTTCATGTTTTCTCTCAAAGATGACTGAAACGATTTGACTCTATAATCATCTGTATGTACTCTATTTCACTTTTTGACAATCCGTCCGATGACAATTCCTTTCAAGAAATTTAGTGATTTTTTAATGGTATCATGAAAAGAGTTTAGAAATTTAAGTTAATAGGTTATTCTTACTTATTTGCAATTTAATTTCCTAAATTATATGGCCTATGGGGTTGTGCAAAACCATCCAATATTCATAGAATACAATCATTGCAATCTAAAATCCTCCGCACTATCACAAATGCTCCGTATTACGTCAAAAATACACCCTTCATAAAGACCTAAAAATTCCATTCATCCAAAACCTTGCCTCTGATCGTTATAAGTCATTTCACAACAACCTTTCCTCTCACCCAAATCCATTTGTACGAATCCTTGCTTCCTCCTCACCTTCCCAGAACCCACCAAGACGACTCAAGAGAAAATGGCCCAGGGATCTACTATTACAATAATATACTTTAAAAAAAAAAAAAACAAAGCGAGAAGTTGAACCAGTGGGTTTCATTCTTTGCTCATGTGCATCGATGTCATTGTGTAATCTATTACTACATATGCCTGTTACGCATAATATGCGTAGTTGTATATTTGTAAATAAAGATGATAAAAAAAAAATTATATGGCATGGCTAACATTGATATTGCTGTTTTTTTCTTTATTATATTGTTTTATTCAATATAAAAACACCTGTGTTTGACAAAGTATCTAAACAAACATTTTAGTTATATTTTTTTATAATTTACAATCTGTAAACTAAGTTTACAAAATAACAAATAACTAAATATATGCGTTGTTATTATCTGACAATAGATCTACTAACGAATATAGGAAATGAGAATATATATCTAAGTACGTTTATATATGTCTTTAAACTGAATGTTTAATTTCAGAAATATTGCTCCGGGGATGAAACGTTTTTGTCTAACTGGAATAATAATAAATAACAAACTAACACCCATGCGCACACCATGAAAACGGATTAAAAGAATGCCATTAATTCATCTACATAAGTCTGCTAATAGTAAAATATATTAAAGAAAACTGTATACATCATAATTAACTTACCAGATGAAGAATCGACAGAAAAATATATAAATTGTTATTACTGTTTAACATTCAACAATATAGGTGGACAAAAATTTGGGGCTCAGATTAGCCCAGTGTCAATGTACTTGTCTCAGTTCTGGTAGATCCAGGGTTCAATACCCACTGTGGTATTTGATTTATTCAGGTTGGAAGTGAAATAGACTGTGCAAATTTTCTCTCGAAGAGGACGTTAAGCTGTCGGTCCCAAGCCTCTACAATATCAGGTTGTCCCTATTCTAAACACACATGAGTCAGACAAAATATAGGACCAATGTAGAATGTTCATTGAGTGCTATCACAAACATAATGACGAGGGGGGGGGGGGGCACTCCCTTTACTGGGCCTGGCAGTTTCAATAAACCACCAGTCATTATTTGAACTCTGTATCATTTGTTTTTTATCTGATGATAGCTAATGTAAGTCAAAAGCTGTTTTTTTTTTAATTTTAAGTAAGTAACTGATTAAACATAGTTATGGTTTTTTCGATTTATAGTACCAGTTTTACCGATATTAAAGAGGTAAAAAGATATCTCCATATTTTTACCTGAAATTCTTTGCAAAATATCTTTGACTCAGTCTTCTGAGATCAGCTGCCATCAGGGCTCACAGTCCCTCGTAAAACCAAACTGTTGTCCTGTTAGGACAACTGTGAGCCCTCCAATATCTGTCATGCCGGTGGGAGTGACTTCATGGAAAAGCTTCACTGAGTAATGGATTTGTTAGAGCCAGAAACAATAGAGTCCAAAGAGGAAAAGTAAAAACTATTTGGTCAAAAATAGTCAATCATATTCGAGATCTGGACCACTCATGCAGAATATATATATATATATGTATATATATATATATATATATATATATATATTTAGATCACAGAGTGAACTATGTGCCTCTCATGTAAAATTACCACTGGAAACAAATCTAACTTAGATATAAATAAGCATAAACTTACTTTGTTTTAAAAAAAATAAAAAATATGTTAAACAAATACATTTTTTTTTAGATTTAAACTGTTTTTATTGGATCAAGCAGACTAATGAGAGTGACAGGAAGTATTTGTTGAGGCTGAGGAGCATGCGGGCGGGTGACAATTCTCCAGCTGTTCTTAATCACACGTGCATTCAAGTGGGGCGCTTCTCTTGACAGGCTTATGTAGGGAAGCTTACGCAGCACAACGCATCAATCATTCCCCTCTTTACGAAGATATTTTTTGTTTACTTTGTGAAAAATTATGTTTTTTTTTATCAGAAATCTCTGCTAGCAGATTTATCTTATTTTTCCATTTGGTTTCGAGACGTTTGTCTATTTTTTCCTAGAAATCCTTACTAACAAAGATGAGCTACCTAGAATTCAGTACACGCATGATTCTTTTAGTTGGACTCGTTCATTGATTGTCAAAAAAGTGACAATACAGACATGGAAAACTATATTAAGCTGTACTAAGTAATATGGTGTAACCACAAACATATACATATATTAAACCATCTCTTTTCAAAATAGATTATCAGTTTTATATTATCGTTAAATACTACATTTTATTAAAGTTTCTACTTTAAATAAAAAGAATACACACACACACACACACACACACACACACACATACACACGCATATATATATATAACCAAAACAAAAAAAAAACAGCTGAAAGAACGAGAACACTTACTGGATCAATATTTCGAACAGAATTTTGTCATCAAGAAGAGAGTTAAAGGAATTTGTTATTTACTACATTTTACATGTACAGTAACAGAGAAGAATTTATTGATAAATCAGTAATTTCGACTATGGAATTTTTTACATTGACATTAGGATATTGTTATAATTATTCCATTGCTTTTACAATTATTTTGTAAGTATAGAGATCAATATTTGATTACCTTGGAAATCTGTTTCTGTTGCAGCATACCTTAATTTACTCTGTTACATGATTAACACATGCAGGCTACTATTTGTTTATATGGAGGTTTCATTACGGTTATGTTCTCTTCTGCTTGTTGAGTAGCCAGTGTTTTTTTATTATTTATTTTTTTTTATTATGATTAGTTTTTTATTTTACTAAGTCTGCCTAATTTTCATGTGTTTAGTCCCTATGGTTTGTTTTCTTGTATTGTGTAAAAATGTTTGTGTAAATTTGGCTACATTTTTCTGTCAGTTCTAAGGTTGCAAGTCTTTTCAGTTTGTCCAATGTGTATTATTTCTTTTCCTAGTCACTTTTGACAAATCTATAGTAGATAAAGAACAACACACCCGAAGGTGTATTTAGAAATGAGACAAAGAACATTCAACTGAAACCTCTATCAATCTATTTTTGGCATCCTTGTTTATAATTTCGTGTATTTGACTAAAAAAGTATAGTAAACTATGCAGCTGGTCAAATTCGTGAAAAATATGTCAAAAAACTCCTAATTGGTAGCATGTTAGGAAAAAAGATTATAGTTTTGGCTGAAATGAAACAATGCTAAAGATGGTTTATAATTCATTACATAAAACTAAAAATTGGTTTTGTTTTTTTTTTTATATTCGACTTTATTACTTGATAGTTTTCACTCTATGAGGAATTTAATAATCAGTTCTGAAAAAAATTATTTTCAAATTCATTCTAAAAGACGAAATCGGATAAAGACAAATGATACTTTACTGTTTGTAAATAGAAAAGTTTTCTACGGAAAAACTAGCTGTTAATAATGAATTATGAGAGGTGTCGTTTTTAATTCTATATCACAGTAATTCTGAATCACTGAATGTTTATTACTTCAAAATTACGAAATTTATTAATTAATTTTGTTGTTTGAAGACTACTAGATTAGAATGGATTGGAAGGTTTCTAAATAATCTGTCTATTTATATTCGGCAATTATTATAGTTACTTTGACATTTATATTAAAAATCGTGTTGTGGAATAAACCAGTATGAAAAAGTATAGAATGCCATCATGCCATGGCATGTGTAATTATATTTACATTACTTAACAGTTCGGAAGTCCTATTTTGTTTATCTAACATTGATTCCATCAGCTAAAGCCGATGAATAATTAGCCATTCTGTATATTTGTATTATAGTTTAATGCAGTCCATTAGCAGTTCTCAAACTAAGCATGGGAAACTTGAAAATATTTTGTAACTACTAATGTTCTATGGTTATGTACTAAAGAACTTCAACAGTTATTAAATTTAATTCATAAATAAACTTGTCAATTTCATATAATTTTAAAGAATTAAAATGTTAAAGACATATAGCATTAACAAATGATTAGCTTTAATAGATGTCTTTATTTACAATGTATAATTACTTTTATATTTATTTATTGAATATTAACAATATATTTATTGTTAATTTAGGGTAGACCATAACGGATATCTGTCGAAAACTACAAACAAAATTTCGACAACATCGCGATATATAACTCCATAATACATTCTCAGAAATGCATGTAGTTGCACACATGTACTCACACACATCCATACATATATACTTATACATGTATGTATAAGTATATACACACTTTCTTTTTCTATACCTCTCTCTCATTGCACATAACGACACACGAGCAGACGCACGCACACACACACACACACACACACACACACACACACACACACACACACATACAAACCACACAACATACATATACAAAGAAACAAACCAATTGGTCATGATTATCGTACAAAGTTCATGTGCATCACAACATGTACTTGTGATGAAAACTAGATATGGAAAGTTTGACTGAATTCAACGCAGTTATTACTGTATACTTCAGAATTTATGTTAAATAATAAATTGAAGTGCTTAATACAACAATTTCGGTAAGCTGCAGTCTGTAGAACTATACATTAGCTAGTCATACACAATGGAAGTTGATTAAAACAACCAATACATTTGTAAAGTATCATCAACCTTTCAACAAGCTTGAGAGTACTCTTTCGCTTCATCTGTCCTCTTCTTTTCACTCTCCCTATTCTTTGTTTTTCTTTTAGCTGTTATGTTTGTCTTTCAAATTTCACCATGTTCTGTTCTGAAAAGCCTCAATTTTATTTTTTCAATTTATCATGAATTTCCACTTATATTAAAGGTTTTACAATAAATATGTAAAATTTTTATTCTACTCTTTCTGCACTATGTAACATTCATAATACCTCTCTAACCTTACTGCCTTCCCTGCAGCATATATTTTCCATCAATAGTTTGATTCACTTCATTCAGTATCAATGAAACTGTGAAGGAGACCACTTGTTTTAGTTGAAAGGTCTTAGTAATTCTCCTGATTCTCTTACTGTGGTTTAGACGTTGATATACTGCTTTGTATTATATATATATATATATATATATATATATATATATATATATATATATAAATTATATATATCAACTCACAATATGAAATTCATAATGTTCATAAACATTTCATGTTCATTATGGAAGTTATTTCGTTATTTCATAAGGTGGTTTGATCATTGATTGTTATTTGACGTGTTTATGTCAAATCTTTATATATATATATATAACACTATTTTTCTTTCTTATCGAGGTTTGGTCTAGCTTCAATAATGCAACACCTTTAAGACGACGTTTCGTCTATATTTGTAGACATCTTCAGGGCTACATCAATACAGTGTTTAGTTACTATAACATGAAACATAATTATATTGCTTTATTTAATTATGTTTAATAATTAATTATGTTCCATGTTATAGTAACTAAACGCTGTATTGATGTAGCCCTGAAGATGTCTACAAATATAGACGAAACGTCGGCTTAAAGGTATTGCATTATTGAAGCTAGACCAAACCTTGATAAGAAAGAAAAATAGTGTTAAATATATGAGGTTAAATATATACGCTCATACCAAAATGATAAACGAGAAAAATGACTAAGATCTTTCAAAGGTAACAAGTGGTATTCGTCAGTGTCAAATCCTTCTTTAAGGACAAAACAATAACCTATGTATTTGAAATCTAGGTTTCTCTCTCACTCACTCGCTCTCTCTCTCTCTCTCTCTCTCTCTCTCCCTATATATATATATAATGAGAGCCCTTGTTTCGGTTGAAGATCTTAGTCTTTTTGGGTTTTTCACTGTGATGAAAATCGCTTGTTACGGTTGAATAATCTTAGTCTTATTTATTATAGTCATTGATTGTTATTTCACGTGTATGTGAAATGTTATATATATATATATATATATATATATTGATATATTTAGGAAGCAATCCTTCATTTCTGCATTATCGATTAAATATTACGCCGTATTTACGATTAATTAGCATCCTCGTGTACTTTTCAATGGACCGGAATAATGTTCTTGCGTCTTCAGTATATTTACAAAGATTTAGAATTAGGAAGATGCAAGAAGATTATTCCGGTCCCTTGAAAAGTACACTAGGTAACGAATTAATTGTAAATATGGCGTAATATATATATATATATATATAAGCCTCTATGGTGCCGCAGATGTTCAGTCTCATTTCTGATAATTGTTTTGCTGTGATATTGACGTTGAGGTTTGTTTCTCGCCTTTAATGTGTTATGTATATATTAGTCAATGATCAAACCACAACATGAAATGGGTCAAAAACCCAACTCCCTGACGAAGACCGCTTGTTACGGTTGAAAGATTTTAGTCTTGTTTTCCCATTTCATATGGTGGTTTCATCATTCATTGTTATTTCACGTGTTTATGTGAAATCATTTTATCGGTATAAATCAGTATATACCAATAGTAGAAATTAAATAAACAAAAGTTTGATTTAATTTAAATGATCAAGCAACTGTAGAACACAATTTCCAGTCTCTAATTTTTTGATCAATCTTAATCAGGGGGGAATAATATTGGAACCACGGACACTAGATAAGTGATGGATGAATACAGTTATTCATATTCACAAGTGCCCGGGAAATAAGAAATTAGTAAGCCAACCGTCGAAAAACATTTAAGAATAGAGCGAAAGAGTGAAAAGAAAACAGGAAAATACAGATTAGTAAAAACTGTAAAAAAAAGATTACTGAAATACTAAATACTTCCATTTATTATTATTATTTACCAGTAACTATAAGTTTTTTAAGCCAGGCGCACATGTTTTCTGTTTTCATTTGTGACTTACTTGGTATGTTTGTATTCTTCTTTTTACTATACAAATATTTGCTATAGCATATCTGTGTTGTTAAAATCCTTATTTAAATGTTATTTCAGATATATATATAATTATACAATAAGTTTTTACAGTAAACTCGTAAAATTGAAATCAACGTCTAATCCACAATAAGAATATCTGAAAATGTCTATGACCCTTTAACAAAAACAAGTGGATTTTGTCAGTATTCGTGAGACTGACGAAATCATTTCGTTTTCCTCCTCCTTATGACAAGTTTGAAATTTTGAAGGAAGTTTTGCTTTTGTTTGTCCTTTTTCTTTTCTTTAGTCATGAAGCTGATGTCATAAAGAATATATATACTCCATAAAATCACCTTACAATATTCTCTACAATAATGAGAAAATTGGATAATAGTTAAAGCAATTTGGTCAGTTTCCGTTCATTGAATCAAAAAATTATTATATTCAGAGCTGTAATGGTTCAATAAGGGTCTGACTAATTTTTCAAAAAAGCATTTAGTATTAATTTCTGTGTTAAACATATTTAATGGTTCTATGAAATACGTGATATTTCAAAAATTAAACTAAGTGGTTAAATTAAAGTTCTATGCACTTCTCAAACATTTTTATAAATTGAGGTTGATGTTTATTAAATGTGAGATAATTTTCTGTCTTGTTAACTAAATAGAAATAATTTTTTGTTAATACCTGCAATTAAGAAAGAATTTAAATGACTTGCCTCGTGAATGTGAGTAGTGATTTATAACTTCGATAATTATTATTCAGTTAGATAATTTCATTGTTGAGCTTGAAGATTTGTGAGGGCTAACGGTTAGAAGAGACGCGAGAATTATGTCTGAACGTCAGACAGATATCGAGGCGCCGAGAGTAGAAATCTTCCCACCTGAACAAAGATCCCTAATAGGGCAATCTTCTGACAAGCCGATGGGGATTAGAGGTTTAATTGCAACGTTCTTTATAGCTTTTTCTTCGTGCAATTAGGCCCCATATTGAAACAAACTCAGCCGACACGGTTCAAGAAGTTTATGAGTTACGAAATGAGATGGCATCTGAGTGAACACTCTAATGGGCAGTTCCGTCTCTTTAACGCCCCAGATATGAATATTCTTTCTTCTTCAAAACGATCTTCAACAACTTGGCAGCTGTTAATAGGCCACAATCTCAGTTTCTATACTGCTATGTTATTAAATATTCATTTTTTTAGTTTTATTTCTCAAATTACTTAATAGTACAATTAGAAATACAATATATTAATTTTCTGAATAATATGAAAAGTGGGCTGCAATAATTTCATAAATTAATTAAATTTTTCATTAACTTTTTTTTATACCATTTCTGTGTTCTTCATTTATTCAAAGCTAAACTAAACAAAATGATTAATAAACAATAACAAACAATAATAATGTATGAGAAGACCTGTAATCAAATTGGAACAGGTTAACGAGAATAAACTCTCTCATGGTAGTCTTACTACCCGTGAGGAAAGCATAAAAAAACACTTACAGTCTCTAATTTTTTGTTTGAACCGTCTTCAGGAGGATAAGAGAGGGAAACTAAGCGTACTGGTTCAGAGACGGTTGGAGACCCAGTTTTGTCGGTTTCAGATCGTATTTTCAAGGAAAAAGTATATATATATATATATATATATATATACATAACACACAAGCACAAACATACAGGAAAACAATTCCTTATTATATATATATATGTACTTATTCACAGGAAATACGATCCCAAATGGACAAAGATAGTTCAATGAATAAAAAGAAACAGAAAATTTAAAAGCACACACTTACACTGATTTTCTGTTTGAACCGTCTTCAGGATAGATAAGACAGGGAAACCAAGCACACTGGTTCAGACACGGTTAGAGACCAACACACTGGACTCTGAACCAGTGCACTTGGGTTCCCTCTCTTATCTCTCCTGAAGACGGTTCAAACCAAAAATTTGTGACTGTAAGTGTGTTAATTTCTAGTTTTCTTTTTGTACATTGAAATATATATATATATATATATATATATATATATATATATATTATATATATATATACGGTACTGCTTTCTTGACCACAAATTACTAACAAACACTTTTTCTTCTTCTTGGAATTTGGTCAGGGTTAATATACGGAATAACCTTTTTGCCAACGTTTCGTCTTTATTTTAAGACATCCTCAGGCTACAAATCAAGGCTAGTTATAGCCTGAGGATGTCTTAACATAAAGACGAAACGTTGGCAAAAAGGTGATTTCGTATATTAAACCTGACCAATTCCAAGAAGAAGAAAAAGTGTTTGTTATATATATATTCAGAAAATGACGTCTTATTCATTGAAAATAGTACTGCTTTTTTTTTTGCAAACGATAAAAATGTGTTAAATATCAGCTGTTTTAAGGAGAATTATATAATCGCCCTCAACGGATGGTTAAACAGCAGCCATTTCAGATGGATTGGAAGTTGAGATCCTCTATCTCACGTTCTTAGTGGCAGCGTGAAGGATCCATTAGCCCAGAATGGGTTCTTTTCCGTGAGCACGAATCAGACCAACCTAACTACATCCTGCACACCACACCAGTTATATTCCACATATCGCGGTATTTTACAACAAATTTTAATATTCAATGTTCACACAATAATGTAACTATTGTTTTGAGGCCCAAATATTGACGTATTGTTCAGAAACTTAAAAAATAAAAATAATGATTATGCTTTATGTTTAAATTCACTTTATATCGAAAAAAAGTATATTAAATTGACATTATATATATTCAAATAACTATATTAAACCAATGAGAGGAAACTTGATTCAATAAAATGGTAACTAACTAATATAATTCAGAGTTATTACCTTAGCCAATTTTTACTATAAATGGAGTTCTATATTTTTTTAACAAAAATCCATATTTCATTATATGGCAGAACATGTTTGGAATATGTTCAGTATCTTACTCTCATTCTTTAGAGATCTTCTGAATTAATTGTATACTTACACTAAATATACATATTTTGTTTATAATTGTCTTAACCAAATATAAAATATTTTAAAAAATAGCAATTTCAAGAAATGAATTTAGTTGCTACAGTTGTTAACTCGCAGTTATGTTATAAAACAGGACATGAACTTAGTATAAGAAATTTACGAAGGACTACTTATATATATATATATATAACTAAAAAATTATATATCGGAATGCAGTCAGTTTCTTCCACATTCAATTCAAACTCTCATAGCCGACGTTTTGATTTTATTTAAAATCTTTTTCCAAAGGGACAAGCAGGAGTATTGGAAATTGAAGGAACTACAACAATTACCTTACTAAACTAGTATTGAAGGTAATTGTAATAGTTCCTTCAATTTCCAATACTCCTACTTGTGCCTTTGGAAAAAGATTTTAAATAAAATTGAAACGTCAGCAATGAGAGTTTGAATTGAAAGTGGAAGAAACTGACCGCATCCCGATCTATTGTATATCTGTCACACGGTCGAGAATTTATTAGTGTATATATATATATAAAAAGATTTCACATAAACACGTGAAACAACAATCAATGATCAAACCACAATAAGAAGTTTAGTCTTGTTTTCCCATTTCTTATTGTGGTTTGATCATTGATATATATATATATATATATATATATATATTATATATATATATATATATATAGAGAGAGAGAGAGAGAGAGAGAGAGAGAGAGAGTGAGTGAGAGAGAGAGAGATATTGGTGTATACTGGTAGAAAGTTTTCTTTTCAACAAGTATTATTAAAAAGCACAGCGGCTTCATCATCAATTATCTTCTTAGAAAGATTTTTTTTTGCCTAATAATTTTTTTATTGAGCTACCAGTAAATTACAAGAAAATTATTAGGCAAAAAGAACTTCTTTCTAAGAAGAACATTAATGTTGAAGCCGCTGTGCCTTTTAATATATATATATATATATATATATATGATCAAACCACAATAATAAATGGGAAAACAAGACTAAGATCTTTCAACCGTAACAAGCGGTCTTCGTCAGAGTCAAAAACCCAACTGACTCTGTCTCTGTCAATATATATATCCAGTAATGGAAACAGTACAGTCAATAAACAATTGTAAATGCTTGAAATCCTACAAATGCCCTTAATTCTAAGCATTTTTAATTGTGCACCTCAGCTTTCAAAGAAGTGCAACTAAGAAATATATAAAGAGGAAGCAAGTAAAAGGGTGATGAGAACAATGGGGTGCAATTTAGTATAAAATCTCATTTGAACTAGACCTCCATTTGAACAGAGTACTGTATCTCCAAAGCAAAAATTAAATAATGTATGTGGAACATCTATTAGAAATTTATTTACTTAACTACTATAAATAGAAGCCGTATATAACATCATACAAAGAATGCTGACTATCTGTCCAGAAGTGATAGAAACCCTTTATTACAATATACCTGAATGCAAGATAATCACATTGGAGAGGATAATGCTTTTTTTTTCAAATATCTCTTAAATCTATATAAGTAAGGAATAATTCTCCCTGGTCATTAATGAACTAAAATTTTTATGAATGTAATTAAGAATTTAAATTCTTATGAATTCAGTGACAACAATATGACAGATATAGCTGCGGAACGTAGGAGCCTTATGAGATTGATACCCTCAGTTTAATGATATCAAATATATAACTATTAAATATTTTTAATAATATATCAGTTCGATAAATGATTTCAAGTTGCTTATCACTGATTAGTAACTTTGTAGAAGTTTAGAAAGAAATGATATATTATCGACTAAAATATATGTATGATCACATTACAATAAAAACAAAATCATTTGGTTTCCAACGAGTTTGATATTATATTTATTCATAGTAAAGTTGAAGATAAACCAGTCCACATTTCGTATCAAATTTATTGAAAAACAGTTGTTGATATTAATTTTTTTAAAAAAGTTAGTTTTATCTTTTTGTTTAATTATTTTATAGAGTTTGATTTAGCTTTATTGATATTTTGTAAACCAACTTTTATCTTAAATATATTAAACTTACTTTCTTCTTTCCGAATTTCCTAGAATTAATTATGCTGTTCAAGCATAAAACAAACTTCAACTTTCATGGCTTTCTAAGGTCTATAAAAAAAAATTACAAAATTAATGTGATTAAAAATACATTATTTATTATTATAAAAGTTGAAATCATCATATTTATTTTGTATTTGCTATTTAAAATATGTTTTTGTGTATTTTTTCAAAATCTTGTATGAAGTTATAATTATTTATTGTTTATAATCATGTTTTCTACTTTCAAAGAATTAGAAGTATATAATGATAGAATGATTAAGGACAATGACATTTATATTGAAAAGGTTAATATTGTTTATGAGCATGAGCTCATTCATGAAACAAGAAATTTAGAATTTGTCATTAGGTATAATGTTATTTTAAGTAATTTTAAGGAAAGAAACCCTTACACAAATGGATTAATGATGTCAAATGCATTTTTTTTAATAACCGTTTGAATATTGTGATATATACTGCTATATACTTTATTTGCATCACCCATTTATAGTCATGTATACTAATCCCGAACATTTAAATGGTAAAAGTCTCTAATATTTATGATTGTTGGTAGAAGTTGTTCAATATGATCATCTGATGTAACTTTGCAGTGAGTTGTCAAAACAGTGAAGAGTAGATAATAGTATCACAAATAGTTATTTTTTCTGTCTGACCACATTGTTCAGTTTGTGAAAACCTTGTTTGAAAACTCATTCAAACTGTTATAGTCCCTTATATTTCCTGATCACCATCCTACTTTTGATTCTAAACAGCGAAGTTATGTTGAGAGTTTCCCAAATAAGGTCATAACTTTTTGAACCAAGCCTAATTCCTCACTTTGAATAAAGATACTACTTTATTTTCCATTCTGAGGTAAAATGGATAAACCAACAAAAGTCTCCACACAAATGAAGTTTTATTCAACGCGTTTCGAACACTTTGTGTTCATCAGGAAGACACCAAGGATGTGGTACTGACGGGTTGGTCAAGTGAAGACAACTCTTCAGTACTCTTCAAGTACCACATCCTTGGTGTCTTCCTGATGATGAACACAAAGTGTTTGAAACGCGTTGAATAAAATTTCATTTGTGTGGAGACTTTTGTTGGTTTATCCATTTTATCTCAGAATGAGTAAATACCACACAATTACGGTTTGCACAACTAATGATTTATTTTCCATGTTATTTACAGTACATTTGGATTTCTGCAGTAACAATGAACCCACCCCATAGAGAAATAATAAAAAAACTAACTGATATCATTGAATTGAAAATATTGAACTACTGTCAAACAAGACATTTTTGCAGTCTTAAACTGTTACAGAGATTCTTTTCAGACTACGCAGCAACAAACCTACTGATGCTAGTGACCCTAGAAATAAGATTGAATGACCACAGTAAGATACAAAATGTTATACCTGTTAAACCATAAATTATAGTTTAAATTATTTTCTACAATCGAAACAGGTATAACATTTTGTATCTTACTGTAGTCATTCAATCTTATTTCTAGGGTGACTAGCATCAGTAGGTAATATAAATTATAGTAGACAAACATTTAAACTATAAAAATAATCACATTTAATGAACCACATCAGATGGGACGATGTGGTTCATTAAATATATAAATTAAATTATAAAATATATAAAAGCCACAACTTAAAATTTGTGCATAAAATGTATTTTTTCACTAGCCACTTTGGAAGATAAAATCATTTAAATTGCTACTAATTTAATTAATGAGTATGAATAGTGGATGGTGAATCACAGTTAGAAATCATAGTCTTCAACAAATAGAACTTCGATTAGAAAGCTTCTTCCACTTCAGAGATTTATATTCACAGTTAGTTTGCGAATTGAGCAAAACATAATATCAATTTAAACTTGTAGCGTTTCGATCATTAATACGCATTAATATGTTCATTCCTGGAGTTTATTAATTAATTAACCTTCTGCCTCACTGTCATAAGTTTCCTAGATGTAGTTTTTATTATATTCCATTCTGCTTTATTCATTTGCTGTATGTCATTTTTTTCGTTTCTCTAATTTATTGGTTATTAATATTATAGATGATTAATGAAATGAAATTATAAAGATAAATTATTTATCTCATTTTTCTAAATTTCCTATAATATTTTATAAATAAATAACCAACACCTTTCACCTTGATCCCATTCTATTTCCTGCATCTTAATTGCAGTATCAAGTGTACTTTTTTTTTAGTTTTCATGTCAATTTGCCAAATTTTTTAATAATTTTCCAAATCTACTTTATTAGTTGCATTTAATACAATACTTATATAACCAGTTTAATTTTTAACACTTTTCTAAGACTCTAGTAAAAGTATGTAATTATAACCAGGTTTTATCAAAACTATAAAGTTGTAGAGCATTTTAATACACCAAAAATTTTAGAATATTTCAAACAAACTATTATTAAAATGTAAAATTTAACTCCAAATTCTCATAGTTCATTTCACATTATGTCTATCTTGTGACAAAAATAAAACAACTCCAAAAAAAAGTTTATAAAAAAATATATAAAAGCCAGAACTTATAGTCTGGAAATTTTTAATATTGGATTGAATTTTAATGTTTTATTTTTTTTACATTATAGAAATTAATTGCAGGAAGGTACAATATTTTTATTTTCACTTCACTGGATAACAGTAATAAAGACAATATCGGGGAACTATACCCTATGCTTTTAGGCTGTTTTCACTCGATGGTACAAGTTAGTTTCGTTCATAGTATTTCAGGAAATTGTCTGTGGCGATTTTCTAGGCTATGTTATCTTTAGATATGCCAATTTATAAGCAACAATATATATAATAAGACTGGATAGGAAAGTATTTTCATATTCTGACAAAACATAAATTAATAACAGTATAATTCATGCCAACCGCGCACCTTTATATGCCACATATAAATATTTTACACATAAAAGTGTGTATACTTTTATGCCACACACAAAGCGTCTTATTAGAAATATCACAATTCGATACAACATTTTGCTAAAATCAACATTTAATTTAAATGTACCTAAGGGTTGGGTTTATGCATCAGGATTAAAATAAATAATTAATTACATACATTATGTTTAACGGCTATTATGCTATTCAAGATTTTCAGTTCTAATAATAAACTTTTCTTTTCAAAAATAGTTTTTCTGTGACTTTAATTCTATTAACAAATCATTAATTAAGTTTGTTTTATACAAAAATCAGTTTTGTATAACTGGTATATTTCCTTCTTAAAATATACTTTATGCCTTCCTAAAAACAATATTAACCATCATTTTTTGCTATTAGGTCATTAATACTGTTTGAATTGGTTTCTAAATATTAAAATTTGAATGATTTTTGACTAGTGCCGACTTTTTTTTATTATATTTATATATCTGTGACATGAAAGAACTCTGGAACATTTTAGTGATAGTAGACGCCAAAATCAATGCTTTGTCTCTGATATTATTAACCAATGCATTTATAATAATAATAATGCGTTAGCAGGTAACCTCTGCTGTGAACCACTGTTAGAGTAAACAGCTTTAGAGGTTTGAACTTGTCTACTTGTCAGATATTATTTGTGATACGTAGGATTATTAGTAAATGTGTTTTATTACTCTATGTGTTACTCTGCTTTGATTTATAACCTATATAATATAGGTATTCTGGTATAAATACCTAGTATAAATAGGTATTCTAGTCATATTTTCCTTATCTGCCAATCCTATAGGACGGGTATAACCGACTAATCAGAAGAGAATGCAGCTAGTGGCCTCCAAATTATGAAATATGATTTATGTTGTAACATATTATGTAGTATACACAAATTTTGTAATTTTTATCTTATTAGTTCCGTAAAATTTCTGGAATAGTAATTTTTATTAAAAAAAAGTATAATCGTTGTTGATGAAAACTACATTTAGTCATTAAATTATCAAAGATAATTAGACAATTATCTCGTGTTGTTGTGATACTTTACAGTACTTATTGTAGGGTAAAAAGCTAATAATATGGTCTCCACATATAAAAATTTAAACGTATAAATAACGTGTTTCGAACACGTAATGTTCTTCGTCAGGCATTAACTAAAAAATACAATATCGTCAGAGAGTTATCTATAGTACAAAGTATATAGATATATTGTACATTATATAGTTATATATTATATTATTATAGTTAGAGTTATATATTATAGTACTATATATTATATGGTACAAAATAAACATAATATAAAATAACATAAGGAAAGAGTACGAACATACGGGTGAGTGTCTTTGGTATAACGGACTGGGTATGGAGGTACATCAGTTTCATATTGGAAGGCAGGTACATTTCTTTGTTATTTTTTTTTCGTAAAAGTTAGGCTGGGCCTTTACATTTGCTCTAAAACTAAAAGTAGAAAACATATTGAAAATATAATACAGAGAACTATAACGAAAATTTAAAATTTTTATATGTGGAGACTATTTCATTAGCTTTTTACCCTACAATGAGTAAAAGTCACATAATAATTGATGCAATACATTAGAACTTTACAGTACTATACCTTGTAATTTGGGGTCAAATTTTAAATACTTGTACACAAAAAGGTTATGAACCCAGGTAAATGAGCCTCTAATGGCCATTGAGTATACTTGGGAAGATCATGAGTTCTTATGAACCAAATTTAAGAAATTTTGCAGAACTATTCCATGCTCATTGTCACCAAAAGTAATAATAATTTATTAATTTATTTGCTTAACAGGTTTTTTTTAACAAGCGTTTAATTTAAATTAAAGTTCTATTATATTTAATAATACTGTCATGACCAGAAGTGGATTTACGGTCTCATATATTTTCAACTTATACTACAATGGATTTTCTAAAGAAGTTTTAAGAGCATTTATCAAAAAATCATATAACTTTTCACTCAATTAAGGCATTTTGTTTGGTTAAAATAAATAGTAAACATCCATAAATGCTAATAATTATTTTGGGAAATATTTTTTTTATTTTCCTTCATGTTAGAAAACTATTAGAACATGTTTGAACTCTTTTAAGAAAATCATTGACAAGCAGAACTATAAGTACTCGAATGCGTCGATAGCAAGTGTAATTAAGTGGGTAGAAGATGGCTATGGACAGGGTTGACAGAGCAGTTCAGGTCACGATATCGTGAGCACTCGGACATTACTCCTTCGTATTTAGCTCGGAGACACGACCAAGCGGCATTCTCATTGTCACTACTCCATACCATCCTCTCCCAGTATTAAATGTCTCCCGATATTTACTGTTATTGTCCAAGGGCTGCACAAGTCACGGACCTTTTCTTTTGTCGGGAAACTTATACTTGTTGCGATAAAAAAGAAACAACAACTAAACTAAACCATTATTTATTAAATAAAATTTTTCATGTTCTGCTTCAGTAAATAATCAACAGATAAAAAGAACAAACAAACTGCCTTAATGGTTGCTACAAATCTTTTCATCCTGTCAGTAAATCTCACTCCATTTCAAAAAAATAACCCTGAAGGCATTTCAGCCTTAGAAAGATATGTTAATGTTACATATTTTGGTATAGCAACCAATTGTCAGTTTTCAGTGTAAATATTCACTTTCTTATTTCAATTCTACAATTAACAAAAAAATGTAAGCTTTCTTGACTTTCAAGTTTTCGAATTCATAATTATGATGGCTATTATAATGAAATTAAATATGCATTTAAGATAAAAGCCTAAAATACCTGTAAACCTACGGAGTTGGGAAAAAGGGACCACTTGTTGGCATACTTGCCAGGACCATTGACATTAACATCTGTAAACCTAAACAGATATTTAACTAGCAAATGAGACATTAAGTCATAACTAGTAGTCAAGGAGCCCATTTAACTCTGCAGTTGTGGGATAAACAAAAGTTTAAACTAGTTTGCTCCTAAACTTAATGCCATTTTAATGCACGAAAACTTCTAAAAATTACAACTTCATTTGTTTCAACGGCATTTTTATTGTTTTTGACGTATTGCCAAATTTTCTATTCTTATTTTGATGGTCATGTTGTAACTTGTTCTTTTTGCAATAGTTGGGTTATCAAAATATCAGTAAACACTTTTGAAGTCATCAAACTGTTTTGATATAACATCTACAAACACCTTCTATATTTAAATCATGCATATTGTTAGTGCCACAGAGGTTAGTAAATGACATATTATTATCAACCGTCATACCTCGTCTATCGCTGTTGAAGTCGTCCGACCGGTTTTGTAATGGCTACATCATCAATGGGACTGATGTAACTTTCCACAATCACGGATAAATACCTATTTTATCTCAATGGTGCCAATGGTAGCGAAACCGGTCGGGCGACTTCAACAGCGATAGACGAGGTATGACGGTTGATAATAATATCTTAATTAATATTTACATAACTGAACAGCACCAATTACTACGAGATATGCTATTTTTTAAATAGTTTTATGTGACAATGTAAGAAATAATTAATATACAGAAATTATATTATTAATTAAATGAAACGGTTCAGCGTACTTCTAAATAAATACAAATGAAAACGAAGGTAGCACACAGATAGACAAAGGAATAACTCATTATGATTAAGACAGTGAATTTACGTATCTCAAGCTGCAAAAATATTTGTCTCAAATTTAAAACAGTAAAACACTGCAGTCATTTAATTCTAAAGATATTACTTTTTTTTATATGTAGAATTCATTCAAGTTTCTGGTGTCAAGACAAATACGTAATCTTTATTAAATTTATTTACTGGATAAGATTTGAAATTCAATCTGTTGATTTATGTTTGTTATAACTCTACTAGTTTTCCTTTCTTTCTTTCTAAATTCATTTAGAGTAAAAGTAATATAGCAATCTTTTTGATTTCTCTATTTTAGAGAATGAATCATTATTTATAAATATTTTAAATTTCCTTGATCTATTAAACAATCTTTGTTTTATAATATGAATTGATTTATTATTAAATTGGATTCCAGAAACACACTTTTCATTTTATAAATTTCTTTACTGCTGTATTTTTAATAATTTACTTACAACATACATCTGAGAGTGAACGAGAACAAGTTACATATGATGACAGCATCAATTTATTTTGCAAAGGGCATTTAGACTTTCTATTAAATAATATTTGTACCAACAAACGCCTCTAAAACTACATTTGCTTTTATTAAAATTTGGTTTAGGATTTAGTTGTCATACACATCTCTAGTAATCCTGTTATATTCATCGCAACAATCACTCTTTACATTTGCCAACAAAGTTTTCATTTTATTTCTATAAACCCCGAAAATGAATCAGGCTTACAAACCAAAAATACTTACAATACAATAAACCCTTGTTTATAGCGGTGGTAACGTTGCAAACAGAACCTGTGTTAGGCAAAATGTATTAAGCAGTCATCTTTTTTGATCATTTACAATCATTAAAGAAAGAAGTACTGTACACAGAATAAAACCAAAACCAAAATCTGTTTTCAAAATCAATAATTCGTTGAGAAATAAAATTGTAAATGTTTTCTTTCTAACAACTAAAACAGCATTGGAAACAATTTAAAGTAAGAATTTTATTATAGAACGTCGGTACAAGGTTCGATAGTCTGTTGTTCACGGGTATGCAACTATTCAACTGACTACAGTTGTATCCTGACTCTACTCCGATGTAGCGTCTTCAAAGTTTTTTACGTCTTGCGCAGATATTGTTGGTATCCAGCGTAACATTCTTATTCCTGCAGTTGTTAATATACAAAGCTATAGCAGACTCCATCCATACAATATTCAGGTCGCGGACAATTACAACCTTTTTTGTATCCTTACTAAGACTTATTGCTGGTTTCCTCCTTCTTTATTTCACAACCAAAGATTGATTTATTATGTAATGGCGCCCTACAACCGCATATGCTCTACTTTTTTCAGTATTTACAGATCTTTAACGTTTTCCGTGATATTGTGCATCATCCTCAGCCATTTAGTCGCATCCTTAAGTGCCTTTGACATTGCAGTGTTTTGTCGATATTGTGGACTTTGCCATGTAAACAATTTATAACCGTAAATTTAGCAAGCAGTAAGAGACAAGACACAGACTGTTAACATTGATTTGCCTGCACAATATGCAATGTAAATTGTGCAGACCCAATCCAATGTAAATAATATAAAATTATAAAAAAAACTCTAAAAAAATCCGCGAAAGCTTGACCGCGTAATAGTGAGGGTTTACTCTACAGCCAAGGGTGTTTTTTTCTCACTTGTAAACTCTACAGCTTTAATACTAACTTTTCCATTACATAAGCTTTTAACATGTTCAATTGTTGTTTGCAAAATCTATAGTTTTTTTGTAACCAGGCACACAAACCATTTATTTTGTAAACCACAAATCAAGTATTTAACATTTTTCACTGCCAATATTTTTTCTCATAAATTTTAAACGCTGCAATCAAATCCTTTCCAGGCTTCGAAATTATAGTTTTGCTTCTGATGGTGTGCCAATTTCAATACATGTGTTCCTTGTTCTAAAATGTACAAACAACTTTCTCAAACGTACGCATTTCAGAAGATATTCTTTTTCTATTTTATGACCGGCTTTAGAATCCAGTTGTGATAGAAATATTTCACAACCAAAGATTCATTTATATTTTAATAGTTATATTATCCCAGGTTCACAATTTTTCTTTCTACCTCAAATGCCTCTCATACATATTCAGGGTGATCTAGTGAATTTAACACTCTGACCACCAAACTACTTGGTCACTTATATTGTGTTAGCATGATATTATATTATAATATGTAAGACTTACTAGCATACTATGTTATACTTATCTAATACTACTACACCACTTATTTAATCACTATTGTATTCAGATAATTTTATTTAATATTCTATTTGATTAGTCTTTCAGCATGAGGGAACTTCAGCATGAGTCACGTATTTTCATTAATTCAATGCATAACATACAGTTTCATATGGTATTGGTAACTACTATATTATGTTTACATAAATACATATCCTAAGTTCATTCTAAACCGGACATCTAACTAGTAAAGTGAAATAAACAAAACCAGTCATTTTACACACCGTGATAAGCCATGGTCTTTCCCGTATTTTTTCTCTTTTTTTTTTCATTTTAGAATTACCAACTCCTAATGTTAATTTAATTTAAGAGTTCTGAATTTTATAATACTATTGTTTACTACTTTACTCTATGCAGCATATAATGTTCGTTATAATAATTAATATTACAGGTTAGTCAAGAACAAAGTTTTATTGCCACATGAGTTCATTTTTCATATTTGGGTTAATAATGTGTACTCGATGGTTCATAAACACTGATTAACGCAAAGGGGGTAAATCCCTGTGGCAGTTGTTACAGATATGAAAAATGTACCGTAAAATTCTCTATTATAATGTTCAAATAATTAAATTATTAAAGAATGATAAAGGTGCCTTCTTTAATAAAGGTGCCCTCTTCATTAAATACCAAAAATATTAATAGATAAGTTTAATATATGGTTAAATATATTTAATATAATATATTTAATAAATAAGTTTAATATATATTTGCTCTTAAAGCAAATAAGAGTTATTAAGACAAAAATGACATACTATATTTTGAGAAATTTGCATATTTTGAGGTCTTTTGAATCCATTTAGTTTAAAATCATATGTGCACTATGTTGTGTATAACAATTGTTGTGATTTTTAAGATTTCTGACCTCTCTACGATGTCATGCACTTTTTAATGATCTCTATCATAAGTAGAGTTTATTTAGAGTTAGGTGAAATTCAGTCCTTCCAATGTAGAATGTTCATTGTGTGATGCCACAAAGGGCCAATCATTAGTCTATGCGAGTTCTCCCTTGGGCAGCTACTGGAAGTTAACCTATTATAGCACTACAAAGTAATATAATGGTCAGAGCTAATTATTTACAAAATATCGAAGCCCCCTAAGCCAAACTAACTTTTTTACTCTTCAACATTTCAACTAATCAACTATTTATCCTCAACTAAATGTTATAGAAATGCAATAACCGTGCAATCTAAATGGAACGACGGAAATGATCGATAGTAACCTCATTGGATCCGTCACGATTTTGCCGCTATTTTAAAGGTGGTCTGAAGGGTTTCGACATTTACTATCCAACTGTCCCTCTTTATCTACCGCTTCCACCCTAAATCCATTATAATAATTAAAAAAAAAACAGCCCCTGAGGGTTTAGGAATTGTATTTTGCAGTTTTAATAAATTATCTAACAATATTAAAAAATTAAATATTGTATGTGGTGTTACACATTTTATTTAAAGTTGTTTTATGTTATTAATCATTATAGTCATAAATATTACAACATTGTAAAGTGATTTGAAAAATAGTTGTAAACTATTTGTTACATCAAACCAAAACAGCAATACAAATTCAAATAACACCGAATTTAAAAACTACTAATCATAAATGCAATATTTAGCACACATGAAAATGTAGTCCTGTATCCAAGTTTAATACTATCAAACTTTACAATGAGCTGAATCCAAGTTTTCTGTTTAATTTTATTATATTTTTAAATTGAAGATCATTTATTCAGTGTTAATTGTTAATAAGTAATATCCTATTTTTATTCATTTTTATAAACTGAACATATTGGACCAACATGATTATTTGTTTCAAAATTTTCAAGAAATGTTGACAAATTTTTTTAAAGTTAATCCAAAGAAATTAAGTACTTTTTCTTAAGCATAAAACTTAATTGTTTTTCAAACTACCATGAATTAAATTCTGTGAATATCTACTAACAGCCTTCAGCATGTTCATATTGCATGTCATTTTATTTTATTTACATTAAAATGTTATCGGTTTTTTTATTACTATTTTGTCACATTGTTTGCTCATTATATTTTGCTTTCCTATATAGATTTTCATGATTAAAAATAAAAGAAAGTAACACCTTGTAATAATTAATAAAATTTCAGAAAATTTTGTGACCAGAAATATTGAGTGTGCAAATTGTTAATAAATTATTTTGGGACTATCATATGATAAACGCAAACGAATTTAAAGAAAATTGACAATAGCTACTGCTAAAGATCAAGAACCCAAAAATACCTGTATATCTACACAGGTTTTATCTGAACATTGTTTAGAACTGACTCATTTCAAGTTATCTTTTCGTTTTGTACATTAGAGAAAGAAAATAAAATATATTTATTTAAACATCTCCTGGTATTTTTAAGCGCTGATACTGTAGAAAATGGGTATTATAGATGATATATTTGTGTAGCTAGCCAAACACAGCTTAAATGTTCATAATATTTCTTTTAAAAATGTATTTAGATTTTAAGTTAGACATACTGGCAAGGCTTCAATTACTGTGTCTTATTGTGATTGAGTTTGCTTGTACAAACATTTTCGACAAACAAACAGACAAATTATACTAAGGGTGGATTTGGTTTCACTAATATAAAAAAAAAACGTAGAAATAACTTGAAAGGAGTCAGTCCTACGCAATACACAGCAAATAGGTTAGGTTACGTTTCAGTGGAAGTTCCACAAGGGAACTCAAATAGGTCGAACATTCACCCTATTCTACATTGGGAGTCCTAAATTTTTCTCAACCTCAAGTGTATTTAGAGTACGGATCTTTAATAGGTGCCTGACTTTGCACAGGCTCTTTGAGGGGCAATGTGTTCAGATTTATTCATCTCCCGGGTGAATAAATCAAGGTCAGAATGAGTATTGAACTCCGGAACCACCAGTCTAGAAGAAACACGTTGCCACTGGGCTAACCTGGCTCCATAAGTAAATTATAGTTTAGATCCCAATTTACAACATCCCTATTATATGTTGTTGACTAAATAGTCGTATATAAATGTACTCTAGTATCCCACACAGAGGAGAATCGAAGAGAATTCTCTATATTTTTCCGTTGAAACAAGCAGATAAAGCGTAATTCCAATTTAAAAAGAATTTGTTTTATAACGGAAATTTGATAAAAAATTCAGTTATTTTACCAAGTTCATTTTATAAAGTATTTAATGTCAACATTTTATGAGAATTAAAGTGACTTGATTATGCTTCGCCCACTGATATATACAAAGGAATAGCAGTTTTATTTCATTAAAGAGTGTACTTTTAATTGTAAATGCTGAATACGTGTAACTAAGGCCATTTAGTTAAAGAAATATCCAACTATTACGACTTAAAGTTAAACAAAATCTTTGTGGTTTAGTTGAGACAAAAACGTGTGAAGAGCTTGTTCATGTTAAGGTAAATTAGTAGCAGACTGGCTTGTCTGAAAGCATAACAAGGGAGTTGACGTCAATGCGGTTTTAAGCTGACAAGTCTGGGGTATTAATTTCTTATGAGAAAGGCGTTCTGTCAGGCCAGCAGCTTCTCCATTTCAACTAGTTTTTAGAGTCATTCTTACTTGTTAACTCATTAACAGACACATATAATACTCTGAAAAGCATTTAACTCTTCTTCTGCTTTGTTTATAGTACACTTCTGTTTCAACTATTTAAAGAAAATATATAATAATATTTTATGCAGGCATATGTAGAAGTTAAGTTTTATGTTACTACTTTGTTGTTAATATCAGATTAATGTAAAAATCTGTCATATCTTGTGAGTCGGTGATGTAGCGACCAGACTAGTTTCTGCATTGTATATGTTCAAAAAATACTCTCATTTGAAAATGCACAACATGCGACACCAGTCTGGTGGTTACAACAACGATTTACGAGATCTGACGGATCCTTATGATAACATGATGTGTATTAACCTCTGTGGTACTAACAATTTGCATGTAGTTGTTAACAATTTCACTACGTATTTAGAAAAAGTGGTATATAACTGTTAATTTATGTTGTTAAATATTATTTAAACTCTTTCTGAAATTTGAGAATGTTGAGGATTTAGATTGTTTTATTCTATTCAATTTGAAATCATATATTTATGAAGTAGGAGTATATTGAACTTTAACTATTATATAAGAACAACATCCAAGAAAAAATTTTTGTTATCATTATAAAAAAAAAAAAGTCAATATGAATGTTCTCTAAAGTGAATGAATTAATGAAAAATTGTTACTTATTCAGGATGGAATACTGATCAAAAAAAACAAAAACATCTAGACTATAGTGGCAAATTTTTAATAAAATATAAATTTCATTGATTGGTCTGTGTGACCTGCTGTGTCTACAAAATTTTGGAAACACACTCACACAAACACACATACGTACTCACATTACATCCTCTACGACAAAAAAAATATATATTACAAATATTTTCTTTCGAGATAACACTAATGGATAACAGTTTGTTAACTCTGGATGAAGTAAAAAGTCAGCTTTGAAAAAAAAGACAGTATCAAACTCAAAAATTAAAAATTTAATGAAATAATAGTTTAATAGTCTGTTGCAGAAGACCATTGGTGAAATGATTTTGGTTAAAAACGAAACTTTAAAAGTATGTAACCACATAAAATTTCTACCAGTCTAAAAAAATCATAAACCATACTCAATATATGTTAAATCTTCTTACTTTATTGTAAAAACATGAAAAAAATACTATTTGGAAATATTGACAAATACTGAGATTTATTGTGTACTTCAATTTAAAATATATGTTCTTTTGTTCTTTAAGGATTCAAAGTATAATTCTTTGGTATTTCTTTGCGATATTTTATGTGTATGATGTAATAGAAATAACTACGTTTAGTCTCTGTACATTAAGTACTATTATATTAGGTGCCATCATTATGTAATAGTCAATCCTCTATAATATCTAGAATTAAACTCTAAAATATAATTCTAGAGTAATTCTAGACTATGATATCTAACAGAATTGCTAGACAGCTTTTACAATAAAGTGTTCTATCAATCATTGCTATCATTTTTTAATAACATTAAGAAGAAGAATATACTTCAAGTAATTTATTTATAATAAAACGTGAAATTTTATGAATTCAACTGTTCTAATTTCACACTGCAATTAAACACATTAAAAAAACTGTAAAAAAAATAATAAATTTAATAATTAAATTTATTTATTTATTAATTAATTTAATAAAAACACTGTAATTAACTGTGTAATTTCACACAGTACTACTTTACCTAATACAGGTGTTGTACTCGACGTTTCTGCAGTTTAAAACTATTGTTTGCTTTTAAACAGTTGTTTTTGTGGCTCAGAGTCATTGAGGAAACAACACAGCCATTCTCACTGAAGAGGAGTTACCGATATACACTCTTTGTCTGAGAAGATTTTAAGAGATTGACTATAAATAAAGAGAAACACATTTGGTTGAATTAATTTCTGAGATAAAAGTGTCTTGGATATGAAAAGACACAAGACATGGTCTTTTGATCATTATCAATGCTTGACTCCATGGGAAGACGTATATCTTTTCATATATATTATATGAGAAGCACTACTACACACCCCATGCTTAAAAAACATCACACATCAGAATACCATATGTTTTGATCGATTCATCATGGTCTTTTAAATACTTAGTTCCACCATTAAAAACTAATGGTTAATAAAAAACAACAAATTTATATAATTAATAAAGTGAACATTGAATAGAGAAACCTATGCACGATATTCAATGAGAAAGAACGTTATAGCTGAAAATAAGAAATACTTTAAGTTATGTATTTTCGTATATTTTTTGAAACCTGGAAAAACAATCATAAATTGTGAAAATGTTTCCAGGCACAGAAATAATCAACTATAGTAAGCACCATTATTATAAAAGTAAGCATATATTACATAAAGAATGATCTAATTTCGAATTAATAATTAAGATAAGCTATATAAATATACTTTGGTGGACTAATTTTTAGTTGACACTGTTGTTTTTGTATTTGGACAGAAGTTGGCAAGTTGGTTTACGGCCGAGAGTGCCTTAGGCGTCATGCTCCCAGTGTTGGTAAGAAGTAATTAGCACTCCTTCTGATACTATCCTTGAACCCCTCTGCCGAGTTCAAACTTTTCATCCCCCTCTACTTTGCAATTAGAGTTTCATCAAGTTTAATTAGGATGAGATCTTTGTGAAAGCTGACATCCAAACTAAGCGACTGAATCTTCTATCTGGGTAAATATCTAGGTTCAGTTGAATTATATATTGTAAAATATGTATCAAAAAATTAATATGAAAAATAAAAATGAAAATTATAAAGTAACTATAACTGCCTATTAATGTCATTAAAATTATAAATGGAGTACTATGAAATTTACATAGTAAAGTATGAATTTATACCATACCCCTAAAGAAACATTCGAAGTAAAAAACATGTTTAACATAATGTTTAAACAAGAGACTACATTTATTGAGCTCCTTGCTAATTTTTAAATAACACATTCTAGACAAATATGTCTATTGCACATACAAATATCCATTGTATATACAATGTATATACTACTTTTCTGTATCTTTATACTTAACTTTTCATTATATATACTTTTTCTTGATCCAGTGTCAAATACTTCTCAATATTTCTCAGCGTCAAACATCTTCAAGCCCAGTGTTTGACCATGAACCAAACTTTGATAAAGAAAAGAAGTATAGAACTTGTTTAATCGAAATAAGAAAACATTTAATTATATTTATAATTATAAAAAGCACAATCATTTATGTGCTCTAGAAAGTATACTTTTAAGTTATACACACAAGACAATTATCAGAAGAGTATTAAAAATAAATAAAAAGTGCATACTTAGTAGGTTTGCAATTAGATAAACGACTATCTGGTCCTTTTGATGGAGAACAACAGTTTAGAATTTCATTAAAGTAGGTTTTTTTTTATTTTGTATTGTCTGTTATTCTTTTACTTTTCGATACAGTTTATTAAATCGATTTGGATCACCATTTTATTCAAAACAAATAAAACTGTGACCCAAAACTCGGTCTTGCAATTTTATCCAAGACAGAGCTTTTATTTATCACAGCAAAGTTTGGAATTAAACTTTCGTACTCTATTAGTTCCGTGGGTTCTCTTTCTTTTCTTCCATTCTTGTTAGTTCCTATATTATTTGATTTCTTTTCATTCTGTCTTTAACTGTTTTTATTTTTTTCTCTGTTTATCTCTCCCACTTTCTTTATTACTATTATCACTATTTTCTCTCTAAATATCTCCATTATTCTGATATTCTTTCGCAATCAATTTCCTCTCTCTCTCTCACTCTCTCTCTCTCTCTCTCTCTCTCTCTCTCTCTCTCTCTCTCTCTCTCTCTCTCTCCATCTCTACCTCAATCTATCTTCTTCAACTCAATCACTATCTATTCCTCTTACACATATCTCTCTTATATAACTGTTCAACACCTTACTTTTCTCTTATAGGTTGTCTACAAATTATAATACATTATTAGTCAATACAGGATCCAACGTTTCATGCAACCTTCTAAGTCAAAGGTGATCAAATATTGTCTGAATGTGAGCTATTTAGAATGTGTTCTTAAAATTTATGATGATGTATATACTGTTTAAAGTTGTCTTTTCATTTCATAAGAAAATGATACGCTTTTTCTTTTTACCCAATCCAGTTTAGCCACTCATCTCTATACCTTTTTTGAATTTCAAAGAAAAGACTAAAAGTAAAAATTAAGAAGCACTCAATGACTAGCTTATATCTTTGCTGCACTCAGGGCCACTTCGTCCGTTGCATGGTGACATAAGTATCAAAAAAAAAACAGAATTCATTCAACAGGAATGTTCTGTATATTGATCAGTAACATTATATCTACTCAAAACACCTTCGTGATCAACTGGTAGCTCCCGAGTGACGTATTGAACAGAATTTTATTTGTTACTACAATGCCACAGTTACACATGATGTAGCTCATTCGTTTGAACCATTCCATCCATATTGTAAAACGTTTTAACTTTCATTGTAAATTTAAAAGCATTACTTACTCTAGTTTATGTTTCTTTTTGCATATTCATTTTTATGTACCAATAAACTCATCTAATTTATTATATAAAGCTTTTATATTTAATAGTTAATATTTCTCTTCTTATCAAATAAACTATCCCCAACAAAGTCAATCAGATTCACGTGAAAATTTACTGTTTTCTAACATTACAACAAAATAAAAATAGTGATTTATGATTATTATTTTTACATTAAAAAATTGAAAAATATGTTTCAGTAGCTTCCAAATGAATTTCATTTCAATTGTGTAATTTACTACGATAGATTTAAATTCTTTCTATTTTTCATTAAAAGCTTTGAAGTAATGCTCAAGAGTGTTTTTGTCGGTTTCATTTCTATTTATTATCTGTGAATTTATTTTATTGGCAGCTTTAAATTTGTACCTTTAATTTTGTTTTCATGTATTCAGTTTAAATGTTTCAATTTATTAATAAAAATAAAATGATTGATACCAATTTTTATGACTAGAATAAATATAGAAAACTATAAAGAACATTTTTAAAACAAGCAATTTTAATAGCAATGCAATATTATTATTTATTGTACCACAGTTCAAATTTTATGAAATTGTTTTTAACCCTTTGTTAAAAAAGATGTTAACTTTAGACGTAATCCTAAATATTATTAGTGCTAGTGACTTATATCTGCTACTTTGTTTTATGTTTTAAACCACTGAAGAAAGGAAGTAAAAACTATTTTTAAAGACCTTTCTTGAAAATTTATTCTTTATGAATTATTCCATAAAGTTAAGCATGAGTCTAAAGTTCTGAAGTCAGATAACTCAGCTCTTCTTTGAATATTAAATTCACTAAACTAATTTTATATCACTTTAATCAAATGTGCTTCCTTGAATTAATCATTATAGACAGCTAGGCAATTAAGGATATAATGTAATATATTTCTCTTGTAGTCAGAGGTATATTTCAATTTTCCGTCGATTATAAATTGCGCAGCCCGTCTTTAGTTTACTTATATATTAAAAAAGTCGACCATTATTACAAAGTGTAATAGTAAATTAAATAAGATATACAGTATAGCATAGACTTATGCAGATATTCAAATTATTCATATTTTACTTTACACCATTTGAAATTGCCTACAGTAATCTTTACTCTGAATAAACCCTTTGATATAAAATAATGGATAATAATTTCATAATTGATTTCTTTTAATATCTCTACATTTTGCCAATTATGATAAAAAATATTTGGTTATTTAAAACAAAATTTAAGTAACCAAATATTTTATATAACCACATATATATCTGAGCACCGACGTCCCTTAGAGAGGACTTTATGGCGTTAGACTCGAGACTTTAAGATGTCAAGCACTCGATATTACCTATTCTAAATACACTTAAGTTAGGAAAAATTAAATTCAGTACAATCTCGCAAAGCGAGTTCAAGTCGTTCTCAGACCGAGCACTTATTGCGATTTACTCTTATTATGAAGCACTTTTCAGATTGAAATTAATATGAAAATAAATAATCCCTTCCATTCTCAAAATACCTGTTTTTATGACTTTTTAAACAGAAAAGTAGCAATTAGAAAAAAAAATAATGCTGTACATGTAATATGAATAATAAAAATGCATCTAAGAAATAATAACGTTTTATTAATTTACTAAACTTAAAACGGAGACTATTTATGCGTGAAGAATACGGTCACTCGTTCTACATATTTTTACTAGTCGTATGAGACAAACATTTCTATGAAAGAGTGGTTGTAAAGCGAATTACTACGTACGCTCGTACTACGAAGATCTACTCTAATACCAATGAGGAATTATTTGGGAGACACAGTTTTTCCTTGAGGAGTAATCGTCAAAGGAGTAAGATTCTAACAAATTATAAATTCCCCCCCCCAACCCAGAAAAGAAAAAAAAATGGATGTTCATTCTGTTACAACAGTAATTTCAAGCTGTTGAGTTACTAAATATTAGTTTTTGTGCTTAGACATTCAGTAAACAAATCTTAAGCATCTGCAAAACACTTGCCTTCAAGGTAACCTTATGTTCCTTAGTAAAAATAACTTGTCCCTCCTACAAAGGCAGACAGGTCGTGTCCAATAATGCTTCCAAAACCCAGTCTTTATTGTGAACCCAGTTCAAAATTTACTTTAATTAGTGAGCACATAGAAGATAAGGCGCTTTAATTGACACTGACGATAATAATAGAAATGGAGAGAAAGGAAAGATCAATCATCAGATTAGGTAATCAAAATGGTAACAGTAAAAAAAAAACCATAACTACCACATCAAGCCTGTTAAGATTCATTAAATTATAATTTTTATCAAAATACTCAATGTAAAGTTACAAATTTTAGGTTAATTATGGAGACTTGAGGTACTCAGTATAAATTTTTAAGTTGTGCTGCTTGGCATTTGACCGTAGTTATAATTGTAATATTATAAATAATTACTTGATGTCTTTTAATTTTTCTTTAGAGTACATTTTATTTCAAATAAAAATCTATGCATGGTATTACAAATTGAAGTAATGGTCCAGTTTTGGATATTTGAATGATTGTTACATACAAAATATTTACTATTTATACTTGTATAAAAATAATTACTTTACATTTTAATAAAGTATAAAAAAAATATAAATTTAGCTTCTTTTTGGTTTTTAACCACTAAAAAACTATAAGTTAACTTCAGAGCACAACTTGTGCTCTTCTGTTTTGTTTTATTTTATGTGCTTGTTTTTTAGAATAAAAGTCATTAACCTAACAATAGTGCAAACGATGACTTTTTTCATGGTTTGCATTCGCTTTGGCTGCCTAATGTATTTAATATTCTCTTTATTTAATCAAAATAAAACAAACTAATGTTTTGAATAACATTTTTTATATATTTATTGATAATAATTGACCACAACTTAAATTGTTTATAATATCATGAAAACAAGAATAATAAATCACTGTTTTAGTAAATCAACTTGTAGAAAGTTCATATAAGTTGATAAATTTAATTACTTTATATCTTGATACTATTTCATCACTGGAATATAGACTTTGTAAAATTGGTATTGGAAAATACCAATGATATGCATCACGATAGTATTTTCATAAATAATATCGTGAAATATAATCACTTCGATCCATGTGTTTATTATTGTTTTAATTGTTATAAACTAAAGGTACATCGAAAATAGTTATACTTAACATTAAGATTTTAATAAGCATAAAAATAGAGTGAATCGGTACAAAATGGTAGTTATAATCTATAGTGATTTATTAATTGGTCAAATAATCTGGAATTCATATTTTTTCTATATTTTATACTCACACTATATTAATGGTAATAATATTAATAATATAATTACTATAATGTATATAATATAATATTATTAATAATAATATTAATAGTAGATATTTTCAAATCAATGAAACAATTTCAATGGTGAAAAAAAATATTTCTCCTTTTAAAATTAATTCTAATAATTTCCTTATTCTAATATACAATGGTACGTTTTTCAATGAAATAACCGTTATTTCTTAGCATCAATTATATTTTTTGTGTAGAATCAAAAATTAAGTATTCATTTTGCTTATTAATCATTTACTATTATAAAAAAATGTATGTTATTTTTTAAAAAAATTATTACTTTGTTAGTATTTAATATAATTTTAGTTTATATTTTATACATCTTTTGGTAAAGAATGTATTACTATGAATAACAGTGAGTTGCTATTTTTATTAACTGAACTTGATAGAATAAGGACAACACCAGAAAAATTTGAGAAAGGTAATTAAACATGAAATTAGCTCAAGGTTTTTGACTATATTATCAATACATCATGCTTGGCTAAAATACAATTTCGGTTTCCATTAGTAGATGATATCCAATATAATTTTATTGTTTTTATGTCTTTTCTGTGACAGTAAGTGTTGCTGAATTGAATTTTCAATGAATGGATTATGTCTCAGAAGTAAATTCTGCCACCAGTTTATTCTTTCAATGATAATATCACTTGGCAATTCTATTGGTAACTGTCCTTTCTGATTTAAAAACAAAAACTTCACTTTTTTTTATAAACCCTGATAACAACAAACATTATTAAATAATTAAAGATTTTCCTAATTATTTCTGGTAATCATCATTGTTAAATATTTATTTGAGACTATTTTCAAGCTCACAGGTTAGTAGTTGGACAAATATTATTTTCTTTGTTAACTAAAAATAATCAAATTAAGTTTTTGTCATATTATTTCACTGTTTAACGTTTCTACTATTTTCTTCATTTATTCAAAATAAAAACAAACTAATAATTTCAATAACTTTTTCTAAATATTTATTAATAACAAGTGAACACAACTTAAATTTTAGATAATTCCATGAAAACAAGAATAAGAAATCATTGTTTTAGTACAAGAAAATTCATTTTTGTTAATCACTTTAATTGTTATTGTTATTTTATCCCTTAATAATATTTTATCATAGTAATATGTACTTTGTAACTACATTACTTTTTCATGAATATTGAAACTGATTGTAATATGAATAAGATATACTGTTGTTATTAAAATATTTTAAATAATATTGTAATAATATGATTATGCATCTATTTATAGAGTTTTAATTGTAAAACACCACAACTTCTATTTTTTTTTTTGTTTCCATGAACATGAAAAAATGATATTAAATACGAGACGACGTTGCTTTGAAAATCTAATTTATAGTTTCCAAAAATATGTTTTTCATATATATTTATAAATATAAATTTAACAATTATTATTGAATTGCTCACTCTCAAATAATGTATTACTAGAAATTACTAAACAATTTTACAATAGAAAATTAACTCATGTTCTTCCATTTTCGAATAGAAGTCATGTAGATTAATCACTAACAATAGTCCAAACGATGGCCTTTTTCACGTTTTATATTCACTGTGGCTGCCTAATTATTGCCACTACATTACCAGCTGTTGCTGTACCATAATATTCAGTATTTCCTAATCGAAGTCAAAGAATACCTCACACATTGTAACAATATATACTTACTTATACAATTTTCATAAATTACAAATTAAATGTCACATAATTTATAATTAAAACTATATATATTTAATAAATACAATTTTAGTTAATTATTAACTAAATATCACATACTTTATAATTAAAACTATATGTATTTAATATATACAATTTTAGTTAATTATTAACTAAATGTCACATACTTTTTAATTAAAAGTAATTCTTTAATTAACTTTATCATATTGAGCTATATGATTATATTTGATTATCATATAGCGAAAATACTATCATGATGCAGATTGCAAAACAGCAAAGTCGTTAAGCATTCAAAGTTCTAAGTTAAGATAATTATTTAATTCTATCATTAAACTTACCTGCTTTATTATTTTTTGTTTGAATCATTTCTATTATATAGTCATATAGGCACTTAAATAAGTTTCATGTGCCATATATGAATAATTCATATTCTCTAAAATGCTATTAAGTTTTACTATTTCAATTTTTTAATAAGTTATAAATTAATTTGAATGTTTATAGTATACTTACTACTTTGTAACTCGTTTCTGGTTGTGATAGTAGCATTATGCTTTGATATAAAAAATGATTTTTGGGAATATAAAAAGCTAAATATTTTTCAAATATGATTGATACACACTATTGAAGACATAAAATATGATACTGGTATAAATGAAAATTAATATTTGCGGTTAGGATAGGACAGTTTGGGAGGCAGTCAAGTGGCATTGAAGAAGGGACGTAATCTTGCGTGAGCCCCCACCATATGGCATCCCTCTGCGCTATCCTTCCTAACACCCCATTACCTTGAATACTCCACAGCTCCAGCGACCGATTAGTTTATTAAATAGGTAATATATTAAAAAAACAAATTCATTTTTCACCCTTAAAATGTTGAATATTTTACTACTTTACTTGAACACTTTACTGTGCTTAATTAATTAAAAAAGAAAATTGTGCCAAATTAATTAAGAAAATATATGCTACATAAGGCATTAACTAACTATGGTATGTCAAAAATACATGTATGTATGCATCTAATATATTGTAATGAATATTACAGTAGAATGTCTGACTATCAAAATAAGTAATACTCGTATTTTTCAATGAATATATCCCTCGAAAATGAGCCCTAGAGTGATTTTTTTGAACAAGTTTGGAATATAAGCCTTTTTCCGAGAGTAAGTTTTAGTTAAAATAATGTGGAAAATAAAATTCATTAACAATTACAGCTATATTGCAAGACATAATAGATTCAGACCAATGATACTACAGGAAATGGATTTGGAGGAAAATCAGAATAAAAATCGAATTTGATAATTCATGACGATGTTCCAGAAGAAGATAACATGACTGTAATTGAATAAATTTAAATTTCTGTATAAAAATAAATATTTAACAAAAATATATAAATATACTTATTGTATTTGAAGCCCTCCCTCGAAAATAAGCACTAGCACGTATTTTCGACCTAAAAAGAAAGTAAGACAGTGTCTTATTTTTGGAGAAAGACGGTAGCTGATGTATCAAAAGTTTTTTTTTTAAACTGAAATAATAATTAAAGACTTGTTACTTAACAAATTCGTAATTAATTAGTAATATAAAAACGTAAATAGAAATGTACTAAAACACAAATTAATTATTGTGTCTGTAAATAATATTTTTACATGAATGAATGTTACAGTTAATAATAATATTATTCTATTTTTTTAATTTATCAAAGTAAACGAAATTTCATTGAAACTATGTATTTATATGAAATACAAATTATATCTACATACATAGCTTGGGTGATTTTTTTAACTATACTCGTAATAAAATTATTAGGATGTATAATATTCATTGAAAAGAGAAAAAATACTTCTTAATGTATAGCAAAAGATATCAGAATGAAAGATATGATATTAATTTAAGTATAAAGAAACTTTTGTAATATTACCTTAGAAATAGTGAGCAGAGACAGGTTCAAACACGTTGCTCCGTTCAAAGTTGACGCGAGACTGAATGAATATTCTTACTTTAGGTGTCAAAGTCCAATAGTCCGACAACAATCTGCAATCTTTACTTCGTTATGATTCATTTACTTTATTGTAGCAAATTCAAATAATAAAATTCATTATTATTACGTAGGGCACTGCAATTTTATTTTATAAAGAATAAACTCATTTCAAATATTAACAGAAAAAACTGAGTAAGTATTCATTCAAGTGTACTATAAATAAATAATTATTATAAGCGTTTAACCATTAATGTAATGCCTTTTTTTATTGCATTGCGGATATACGTAATTAGTCAAGTGTAAGAAAAAATAGAAATTGTTGTTCAACAACAATATAGCTGATCATTATTGATATAACCCAAGAAATTTGTAAATTACTACGGATATTCAAAACTTATGATCTTTTTATTCCTCCAATTTATATTTATACAATAGTTGTTTCAAAATTAAACTTTATAAAATCAGGAGAATGATGGGTAATGTCTCTGTCACATGTTTTAAAATACTGAAATATCTATATCACAATAAAAACTAGATCACTGTCATTACAACTTGTCAAATGGTTTAACTGGTGGATTTTTAAAAATATTTTTGACAGACATCCATGCAATCACATGTAGACTGTCTTTATGAAATGTATATTGTGGGATTTTAAACATTTGTTACCCATACCGAGGGTAAAAGATAATTTAAAATTTAAATAAAGACGAAAATTTAAATATAAAGACGAAATACTTCAGAAAAATTATATTATATGGAGACTTTGAAATATCGTTTTACCTCCATTGTGAGTAAATAGTACACAATGTCATTGTACAAATAATGAGTTAAACTTGTTACAAAAAAACTCGGTATTTTTTTTATGATAACTCTACTATTTTATAACTCACTCAAGAATTGAAAACGTCTAGGATTGGGGCAAAAAATGGTAAAATAAATGTATTAATCTAGTAAATTCAACATATAATGTAAAATTATATGAAATTATTCTTTTACCACGAAGCAATAACTACGTGTATCCAACATTTTTACAACTATTCTACAACCATACAATAGTACAATAAACAATAAATAATTTACTGAACAAAGAACTGAAGCAGCTATCTTCAATACTTTATTTTATATGTCTGTATCATACAGATGTTAACAGTTTCAATGTTTTCTACTTTTTATTATCAAATTATCTCCTTGAAAGAACTCACAATTACATTATTATTCTTTTTTTAAGTATATAATAATTTATATTTAGCATACTTTTCTTAATTCTGTTAAATAAAATAAACAAATCTAACATTAGGACAAGTGGGGATTATACTAAATTGAATTTCTTGAACCATATTCATATTTAAAATTTTTTTGTACTTTATAATCAAACTTGCACGTGCTTTACAGGTCAAATTGTGTGATTAATCATGCTTTACTGTCCTTAAAAATGCACCTGTAATGAAGATGTGTTGTTATTTTTTTTGGCATCATGGCATGGAAACTCTACTTTATTGGCTACTATTAGATTATAAAATCCAATTTATTCCATGAACTACTAACTCTTTAGCCTCTAAATTATGTTTTTTATAGAATTATTATTGTGTTTACCTGAATAAATTATCTAAATTTTTAAATAAAAAGAGTCAGTCATTGTTTCATTTTTGTTTTTGACAGTCGCTCTGTTGATATCTAACACAAACATTTTACACTTTTAGGGTTATAGTAATTGAAAAATTTCTATCACATTTAATAAATTATAGTACTTAATTAGGTAACTTTATTAATTACATTCTTTTAAAATTGAAGTATATGAAGGAAATAGGATGGTTTTTTTTTATAAAAAAAAAGGGCACAAATTTCAACCAACTATTCAGATAATCCGGAAAATTTAATTGTGTGATTTATTTTAGTTTCAATATATAATTACATGAGAGAAGTTTAAAAATTTTGGCACAGATTTACATACCATTGGTTGCAGATGCCAAAGGCATATGGCTACAGTAAATTAATTGATTACTCCTGTGTTTTATTAATCATTCATGATAAAATTTTGATAACATATTTGCAAATGTAAATGAAATTTAAACCAGTTGTGTTTACATACAGTGAAGTTGAGGGAAGCCCATTTCAATTTTTTTGTATATGGCACTTCGTTGAAAGTTTTCTTCAGAATAAAATCAGTTTTCAAAAAAGTCCATCATTAAATATTCTATTTATATTTTGAAATGTATTTCTTTATTATTGTTCATTTTCAAAACAATATCTATTTTTCAGTATATAAATAAGTCGGTAAATTTTTTCTGAGGAATACTTGTTACGTTTTAATAAACATAAAGAAATTTTAGTAAATTATAGTTTGATATAACTGTGTTTAGTCATTTGTGTTACTTATGGACAATTCTTATATTACTTTGTTTATTATATTATTGAGCTGGTTTTATATATATTGTAAACAAAGCAAGCTAAAGGGGTTAAAACGTATGTCTGTATGGGTCTAAAGATTTAAATGGATGAATTTGGATTTGATCTTTTTGACTGACACAAGTCAACAAGAACTCTTTCTGAAGTGAACGCTTATTAGGAATGTTGGATGAGTAAATTGAATGCGATGAGAATATGAAGACTAATTAGGAGGAGTTTGTGTGAAAGGGTGTGTGGCAGTGAAGGGAGGCAATTTGAGGAGGTGCCTTTAGAAGTAGAAGGCACTTTTGGAAGGCGCTGGGGAGCTCAGTGGCTGTTATTAATGGACGACGCCTAAGGCACACCCACAATGCCTCGACGATTCTCTTTGCTCTTTCTTCCGCGGAATTGTGCTTCAATAGAGAGAAGGAGGGGTGACGAAGACAAGGCAGGGAGGAGGGCATGTTCGCTTATTTGTTTAGGTATTAAGGAAGGAGAGGAGCCTGCTTCTAAGAGGGCCGCTTCCAATCTCTCCCCTAACACAATGAGATAAACTTACAAAAGAAATTATCTATACAAGAAAAAAGGGCGCACTGACACTAGTGTGAATCATATTGCTTTTTATCAAAGTAAAAATTAATAATTTCTCTCATCAATCAAAGAATTGTGTCTTATTTACATTACTTCAAGCACCAATTTAAAGACAATACTTTTTACATTTACTAAACAGTATCTTCTTTTACGGAATATACTTTTATGCAAAGTATTTATACTTTTTATTTCCACTACATACTTAATGTTTATAATTCATAGACGATTTAATGTTTATTTCTAGAGACAATTCATCAATCAATGTAGCTTCATCAATTAGATATTACTGCATAACGTATTTAAAAATATATAAATCATTTTTCAAAAAAAAATATATTTTTACAAATTTTATTTCAAAAAGATTTATATATGAAAATTCAATAAGTACTCACAGCATATGTTAAATATATGTCAATATAACAATCATAATGACTCAATAAAATAAACCGATGAGAATATATTGTGTACAAATTTAAATTAATTTCATTGCTTCCTTTGAATTTTTGTTCGTCATATCTGATATCTTGATTATATAGTAAATATGGCTCTATTTCTGTAGTAAAAGTACTGAATTCAGGAGATTGACAAGGATTGATGTGCTTATATGAGTCATTTCTGTTCACTCTTTCTCTCCTTTCTGTAGGGCTAATTCAGAAAGCCCTACTGTTCTTTCAGAAAGCCTGCTGTTTTTAAACGGCTTAACCAACCACGCATGTCACTGATTAGAGACATTTTGATACCCTCGATAAAACTAACTATAATAAACAATGAATTATATATTTTTTTCCTCCAAAGTAGTACCCCTACTTGGAGGGAGTTTATTGCAATATTTTTACATGCTCCATTTGTTATACTACATGTGTATAATATTGTTACATTATGTTATGTGAAATATATGTTAGAAAATGAATTATATTATCAAAGCCAAATGATGTCGATGTGCAAAAATCTTTTCTGATAGGTACCCAATCAATATAGGTGAACAGCTTCAGTACTATGGTATGCAATATACAAAACTCGCTTCTCTCTGTCTGATTCTAACTAAGTCAATCAGTAACAATAAGATGATTCTGAAATGGTATTTTAGGAATTTTAAGATGGCAGTTTATAGTTAATTAAAAAGTTATTCCATGACGATAGTCACTTATTATTTTTTAATTATAAGTGATTATAATCATCATTTATAATTATAATAAGAGAGTCACATGTAATCAGTTTATTTCATGTGTTAGAATGGCAATGTGATCAAAAGAGTTCAGTGACCTGCTTGTACGCTGATATGATTTATTTGCATGTATTCTATAACATTATAATAATAATTCTATAACACAACTGTTTACTATTATAATACACTTTACACTAATGCTTGTATGAAGTTCATAATCAAAATATTACATATAATCATGCAAACTTAATGAAAAATATAACTATTTCAGTTTAGAAAACTTTAAGTGTAAATGGACTATACATTTTCTCAATTGCTTGAATGATTTTAAATAAAAGAAGTAAATATTATTAAGTGTTAAATAATTAACTTTAATTTAAAAGATGAACATTCAAGTCATTAAAATTAATTAAATTCCAAGATAAACAGTTTTCATCACTGTATCTCCTTTGCATTTAATATGTATCTCAACAAGTAATGAACTTTGTTGAGGCAAAGAGAATGAAAACTGAATCATTCTTCTCAGCTTTATTAATGTAACTTTCTATGAATACCATCAGTACATCTTTATCCTTTGTATGAAGTCGCCAAATATAAACCATTTAATATTAGTGGTGAAATAATATATTAAATTTTCTATGGGACTAAGAAAGATACATTTGTCAACCATCACAATTGTTTAAACATTTTAGTAATAAGACCAAAATAGGTGCAAAATAAAAACTAAACAGCTACACTTTTGATATAACAATTTTATTTGTTGTAAGCTTCTCTTGTCCAGTTTTACAAGTGTCTTTAAAGATTTACCAGTTTGACATATATATATATATATTTTACGGCAATTTTTGCATGAAATTTTATAAATACCACCGGGCTCCAGTTTTCAAGGAGATTTTTGTATAAGCATATTGCCTACAGGTTTACGATTAGAGAAACCTATATTAAAATTAAGTTTACGCACAAGCCTAGGAAGAGGGCCCAATAACTCATGATACAGTAAAATTATAGAATTTAACAATGAACTTGGCTATGATGAAATATAATAGAAAGTTTTCTTAACACTCCTTAAAGCTAAGACCACATAAGAGTAGGAGTATTATAATGATAGAGCAATTTACCTAATATTATTAATCTCATCATTAAGAATTCAGGGGAGCACACTCTTAATGCCCTCAAAAACATACTTCTAAAAACAGAAGTTTTAACATTTCTACTATGTTCACAAGATATATTTAATGATTCATATCTGTTTATATTAATTGACTGGTTAGACTAACAATTACTTACTCTCCCTACCGTGACAATGATAACCTCTTTTGTTATAGTTTTACTACTATAGTATAAATAAATAATTACAAACTGAACAGAAATTCTAAATATTCACATATAATATCGTCCTCTTTTAATAAACTTTTGCTTTTCAAAATACTACCAAGTTAATTATATTTATTGCTATCAAAAATTACTTTCTATAAGTAAACATTATACATTTTAGAGATGTATACTGTTTTTTTTTTCCTTTTTTGATGGACGTGTCTGCCAAATGACTTAAAGGTATATATTAAAGATTTGGTCCATGTATACGAACATTGAAAATTTAAAGAGAATTGTGAACAGTAAAAAGAGTAAGTGTATGGTGATTATATAGCCCTTGTTGTGGATCCGTAGCTGATATGCGTGGTGATCCATAATTTACGCGCTCGCGTCTAATCCTTGGGACAACGTCACTCTCTGTCTCTCCTACAAATTCTTCCCACGCCACGGCCTCCATTTTCACTTCTTTATTCCTTCCTTTTTTTTTATAATATTTCACCAGAAAGATTGTTGAACTCTTCTGTTATACAGAGTGTAAAGATTCCATTACTGAAATGAAAAAAATATTGATAAAACATAGCTTAACTAAACTTAGAATTTCATAGGTATTAGTAGTTTTCTTGTTTAACCTCATTTTTTTAACTACCGTTATAAAACATTCCCGTCTGGAAATTCTCCTTTTCCTACAACAATACTATGCATACTACGATTTTGTTTCTAATTATATTTGTTGTATGATATTAGACGTTAAAACTTATTAATATATTAAGATATTTAGCAACATTTCAACGAAAAGTATAACTTTGTACCCATGACATATTAAATCATAATTTACAACAACTGGTTTAGTAGGAAAAAGATTATCTCCAGTTTAGTTCAGTGATTTCCTTCTCATTTTCAACGTGATCTTTGATTCAATGATTCAATAATTCAGTTATTACCAACACCTTTGTACTCTAATATATAATTTTATTTCTTTAATATCATTTGTTATCTTAGACAATTACGTTATTTAAACTATTTGTTATTTTAGTTTTTAAAGACATTTTTCTTTCTTCCCATTTATTAAACATAAACAACCCTTTCATAACTCATATTAATCTTTTATCTATAAACAGGTATTACGGTTGGTATCACGAAAGTTGTTAGTTAGATGATTTTATCATCTGTTGACCCCTATGGCTTCAATATTATAATTACACACGCATAGAATTTTGAAAAAGGTTTGATTGTATGAGTATGAACAAGCTAACTATTAGTATATATTATTTAGTAACATGGATTCTAAATTCGAAAACTTAATAATTTTTTTATGACATAAGCAATGTGTTTTTATTATAACTATTTATAAAAAAAGATATCGTATAAATAGGGTATTAAAAACAGTTATATAAAATATTTTAAAATCTTGAAATATTATAAAAAATTAATGAGAACATTATTACTTCTTAATTGTTACATTGTTGTTTTATTCTTAATGTTTGAATATTCGAACAATCGGTTTACTATGAGATTGCCATATTTTTGTTATGGTATGTTGATATTGGAAGTACATTTGGCATGGACGACTAATTATGTACCCTCTTTGATCTGCTGTAGACCTCTGTGGTTCTTGTGGACCATATAAGAACTGGAGAGGTATAGAAGCCCTGAAATAGACAGACCTGATAAAAACGTTAAGAAAATCGTGCACTAGCTGAAAGGCACTTAGAAGGTTACCTCAGCAGTATCTCCCTGTTTGAGCAATCAAAACTTATTTGGTACTTTGATGCTTTCACCATGTAAAATTCCCTATCTTCTTGTTGAAACCTTCAAATTAACAGAAAAAATAGTTGTAATATATAAAAACACTACTATAATCAAGTAAAAACCAATGATTTTAGGCTAGAAAAATATTTCCCTCCTTTATACTTGATTAGCACATCTATACCTGATGCAGCCAGCCTTAGCATCTATAAGGTAAAAAGAATCTCACGATTACCTTAGAAGGGATATCCATTTCCTTTCTCGCAACCAAGAAGCTATGAAATCTGTGAAACGAGTGTTTATAATCCTCACTGAATTCAGAGTTGTAAATACTTCTTGAACGGCAATGTCAAACCTCTAAGAATAAGCGATTTTGATAATTATCAAAAATATTTTCAATAAGTTCAAAAGCATCTTTATAAGAACACACAAAAACCTATGTATCACAATCAACTGTCAAAGAAAGATGAATTGATACTGCTTATGTAAGTTTAGCATGACAGTTATTACTATGGCTAGAAGTACACTTAAACTATGAAAAAATGGTAAACTAGTATGTTTAAAAATTCAATAGAGCTTTAGTGGTACAAACAAGGTGTGTTTGTCATTTTTGTACGGTTTACTTTTTTTGTGATCTGTGCTCCAAGACTATTCAGAAAGTCGTAGGTAGAGGTGTTATCAATGAACAAACTTGGTTAATGGTGTTATCAAAACCGCAGAATTTGAGCTCACTATCAGAAGGTTTTTATAAAGACAATAGCAAAAAGGTATCAATATTCATATCTATATTTTTGAGGTTGGATAGACACAAGATATAGCTATAGCCAATATTGCAGAAGTGAAAGTTTATTTATTTTATTTTCAACTGGCAGTGCTATTTTAATTAGAGAACTGTATGTTAGTTAATAGAGTGTCTTAATTTTTCATTAGAGTAACCAGGAAATGTCCAAATTTAAATACTGCATTAGCTATTAGAATTTTTAATATATAATTACTTATAACACAATAGTATTACAACAGAATTACTGTAGTAATATTTCAAACCAGCTGCCATAATAAAATGAAAAAAATTCATTTGCTTGCCGGTAGCAAAAAAAAACTTAAGAATCGATCACGTAAAACTAGCAAATTTATCAAACAATAAAAGGAGGTGAAAATTAATGAGAATTGTTAAGTGAGAAATCCAAACTTATCTCGGTGACATTGTCTAGTAGGGAGATTGTTGCTGATTTTAAGCTAACAACTGGTTTGATTTACTACAAAACTCTCTACCAAATGAAAGGTAGGAATACTCTATTATGTATCTTCTGCAGTCATGTCGACATAAATTCTCATCATTCGCCAGTTGCAGCCCAATAAAAGGAATAAGGAATGCATGAAAAAACGATGAAAACAGATATAAATACAGATTAGGTTAGTTTGTCGTGGTCGTCTTACGAAAGAACAAACGAAAAACTATATATCAAAATTAACTGTCAAAGAAAGTAAAAATGATACTTTTTCTGTAAGTTGGGGCATATAAGTCATTTATATGGCTAGAGAGCTCAAAGAAGTACACATAGCTACAAAAAAATAGTAAATATGTAAGTTTTACTACAGGGTAAAGTTAAACGCACAGGGTAAAGATTTACCCTTTGTGATACCACACAATGACGATCTTATATTGAAGTCCTAAAGTTTACTTAACTCAAGTATATGTAAGGTAAAAATCTATAACGATTACCTGATATCTATTAGCTCGGGATAGACGTTTAACATCCTCTCCATGGAATGACGTGCTCGGATTTTTTCATCTTTAGTGTAAATAAATCGAGAGTCAGAGTGGATATCGAATACGATTCCACCAAACTCCGGAGTTACCCTGCTCCTGATGTAAATAGAAGTAAACATTAATAATATAGGTCAGAAAAAGTTAGATAGTTGCAATCCGTATGAACCACCAATTCCACCAATAGAACTAAAAAGTTATAAATTAAAAGTTGATATTTTTACGTATCAACTTCTAGTATTGTGAATCAGATAAGATGATATGTTGCTGATAGTTCATATCAAAACAATGTTTAGTTTACAGATGTGGTATTCATTGGTTGAAGAAAATATCAATTTTTATAAACTTACTGAAGTTAGATTCACTAACAGAAAGTGCTTGTTTGAAGTTAGTGCAAAACATATTTTATCTAGGAGAAAAAGGAAACAGTTTTTCCTATTCTCTTTCTCACTCTCTCTCTCTCTCTATCTATCTATCTCTCTCTCTCTCTCTCTCTCTCTCTCTCTCTCTCTCTCTCTCTCTGTTCAACTCTGATAAAGCTAGGACATAATATACTGGAAGATATATTATGTGACAGTTTGGAGAAGTTAATATTTGCTGAAATCAGTGATTTAATTAGATTTATTATCTTGTTTGGTTGGTTTAATCTGGAGAAGTATGACTATTTTATTCTGAACTTGTATTCCTTTTGGTAACAACAACTATAGTGAAACTTAAATTATATATTTATATTGCAATTTCATTCAGCATTTATTGGCAATACTTCTTCACTATCATCATTTTATTAAATAATAATTATATTCCTTTGGTTTCAACAGCTACTCAAGCATACTCGTCTTTGTTGCAAGTAAACAACACAACACGACCTATTAACAACTACCCTTAAGTTGTCCTACACTCAATTTCAAATTTCTTTAAAATTCTATCTAAAATGTGAAAAGTGCACTGAAACATATTTCATTCAAAATAATTATGATTTCATTTATTCAAAATTCATTTATTATTTTTTGAAACACGCTTCCATAATTGTGCTAATACAAATAATGATATACGTAATATTATACGTAAAACTACTTTTTACCTGTTCATCAAATTTTACAAAGTTCTTGTTTTTTGTTTAATAATGATTATTGTTATACAATTTTCTGTACATGTTGGTGTGCTCAATTGTAGTCTGGAGAGCATTTCAACATAATTTAAGTGACTCTAAACGAATGTGTTTTACTAATGTGTTTGCTTTATGAATATATTATTGGACACAGTCGCATTATAATTTAATTTTTTTTTTATTTGCTTGGGTTCGCAAGGCCTTATATAGGGGTTAAATGTAAACTAGGGGATTTGGGCACGTGACGTTAGGGGTATGCTAGGGGTTTATATTAGAAGGGTGAGACGGAGGAAACAATAGAGGGGTGGGTTTTAAAACTTGTAATTGTAGTCTATCCGGGGGCATCTGCCGAGACCCCAACATTCGGGGTGGCAACCCTTACTCACTCGGTATTTTAAAAAGTTTCTGACGCGTGTACAACCTAGTCTTCAATGTTTCAACCCCTTCTTAATCCCATTTAGAATACACATCTATTCAAAATACCGTAATCCTTTAAAAATTTAAGTTGATATTTATCTATATTATTATATAATTATTATGAATAATTTATAATAAAATATTAGCTTTCTAAACGTATAAAAAAAACTTAACTTTTACTAAAAAATAAAATCGATTTAAAAATATTCTCCATTATTTATAAAATATACACAAAAAATAAAGTACATTGAAAAATATAACGGTACAATTATTACAAATTATAAATATTAATCATACTATTATAATATTACTCTTATTAAGGCATCTGGTTTTAGCAGTAACAGGAGCGTTCATTATAATAATCATTTAAATATATTATCAATGAACAAGAATATAGTTATGAAAATTTGATATCTTTTTGTTAAACACAGACCGGCTCAAATAGTAAACTCAAACAATATTCAATAGATACCAAAGAAACAATACAAATCATCTCAATAACCCCAACAAAATAGTAAGTTCAGATGAAAAACAGATAAATATTTGTCAAATCTATTGAAACAAATGAAACAAGTTTTGTGCTTTAAATACAGGAACTATCTTAATACCATGTAATATGGTATCCATGTAAGGATGAAGGAAGGAAATTGATAAAAATATATTATCTATTCGGACTATGACAAGAATGGTACAAATTAAAATTTACTCCTTAATGAAACTAATGCTTCATGCGTATTACCATCAAAAAAACGATACAAAAAAGGTCAACAAACTTATAGTTTCAGAGTAAGATATAATTGCATAGTAAATAGAAAAATACACTTGCAATCTGTAATTTAAATAAGTTCAGTTAACAAACTTATCTTTTCGTTCATTACACTAAATGCTCCTAACTCTATTACTTGCATCTTAAGTGATTTGAAGTTGTTATATTAAAGAACTAAACCAATTTGAGCCATTTAACAATTTTATAAGCGTATTTTTGGAGCTGATACAATTACAGGATTTATTCAGATTATTTAGAAAGTTATATTTAAACAAAGTTGTATTTTAGACTATTGTGTTGCTTATTTTGAGCAAAAAGAAAAGAAATATTCATTTATTTTAACCTAAAAACTATTTAAAAAATTGTTGTTTTGATATATCATAGAAATATTTCATTACTATAAACATATCAATACTTTTTATTATAGAATATAAAATTTTATTTCATACGATTTCAATATGCTCAATAAGATTTATCTACGATAATATAATTTTATAAGACTTCAATACAGTCATGAGAATTTTATAAAGTGTATTTATTTATTTTAAAGAAATGTTATTAAACTTAAAGAGATAAGTGAAAACGAATTACATCAAAAACATAATTTATGCTCAATTTTATTGTGTTTGACAAATATATAAATGGAAGTAATTCTTTTTAAGTAATTCAAAGAAGTAATATAAAAAGGGCTTCAACAGGTAATTTAATACTATACATGTACGAGCTGATGAAAAAAACACTATCGAGAATGATGTATAAAGTTTGTTACAGAAATCAATACTGTGTTTAATGCAAACTGTACATGAGAATGAGGTCTACGCTAAAGGAAACAAATCTGGTGTATGATTTAAATGTACCATTGAGAACACCCAACACGACTGCGGTATTAGTCTGTGGTAGTAAATTTACTTTTATTTTTAGTAGTCCCATAATTTTTTCACTGGTGAAAAATCTTCCTGGTTATGTTAGAGTTACTAACTGGTTACGATTTTTTTTAACTACTTGATAAATATATGTCTTGTAGTTTTGTTATTAATGGTCATAACAATTTATGAACCTTTTTCAGGTGTCATAATTCTCTTGATTACACTTGTACTAAAATAAATGACTTGTCCAAAGCTGTTTATTCCATTATTACTTTATCAAAAGTAGATAAGTAGACAATGATAGCAGTAATTGTATAAAAGGCAACCAGCGTTAAAATTTCAATTTTGTTTTTCGAATTGACATTGATTTTGATAAGGTATTTCTCTATTCTTTCAACAAATTTGTATAGATTTTGGTTATCAAATGTATGAATTATTTTCGGTCTATTTATTTATCGGCTAGTATATTTGTTTTGAAGGTAATTACATTATAAAACTCTATCAAGGATTCATATGAATATGGATGCACGCATAACTGCAGCAATCATTAGCTTTATTTCACCATTTTTCTTAAAAATATGTTCACCATAAATTATTTTAGGTATTTATATACCACTCATGACATTAGAAGATATTAAATCTAATACATAATATTAAAAATATGTTATTTAATATAAAAAAAATATTACTAAATTGAAATGAATATTAAACCTAATTTCAAGTTTTATTTTATCTTTGCTTTATAAACTTTAAATTTTGATAAAAATGATAATATAACAAGATGAATATTTCAAATCATTTCATTTACTTATAGTGTTTTCTAACAGCAATATTTTTTATTTCCTACATTTTTTATGACTTTCTTCGAGAATGTCGTTTTTTTTTCAAAAAATGCTAAATTTTTGTAAATCTAATTTTATACATCATGGATGGAAAGAATTATTGAGCTGCCTTTCTGAAAGAAAAGCTTTGATGGCATGCTAGCCTCTTTCGGCTATCAAAGGATTCCATCTATTCACACTAATTCAATATATAATCCATCCTGGAAACCAATTTGTTGTTTATCGATTTATAAAAAAAACAGTTGTATTACTAAGCAGACCTTGCATATAATACACAATAATGATGAATAATAATAGTTAATACATATATTTATATAATCGAAACTTCTATGATAAATACAATGTATGAAAACTTAATCTACACAATTGGGAATTGAACTAAAATATTATGCAACAATATCAGATGCCATTCTGATGAAGAAACTGAATGATTAAGATGGAGGAACCCGTTTGTCGACTTTCATCCATTTGATTGTTCATTATGATAACATTATTGTACATCATAATGAAGTTTCAGTATTCCCAAAAAAATATAATCAATATTCTATAATCAAAAGTTTTACCTTTGATTATATAAAAAAAGATAATCAAAGAATATACTCAATATTCTTTGATTATAGTATAAGCAATGTAATTATTTAATTATATTTGTATACTTATGTTTTATATATGACGATGTGGGTAATTTAATTTATAAGTTTATAATGACTGTAAGTTGCATAAATTATAAGTTATATTGAAGATATCTAATTTATAACCTTCAATTGATTTATTATCTCAGATTCAATTACTGTTTCAGTGTATATGTCCATTGGCAGATTTCTGATCCAAACATCAAATGTTTTTCAAGAGAACTCACAAAAAATGAAATGCTTCAGAAGAAGCACTTATTTATCTCCTGAGAGGTAGATCGCTTCTGGGCTTAACTTCAAAACATTAAATGTTCTTCATTATTATTTCTTTAGTATTGTTAAACAATTTATTTATTTATTTATATTTTATTCATAATTTGTTTCTTATTTTTTTTAAATGTTTAATTTATTAAAATATTTTTCATTATTTATTTTATTATTTTGTTTATCCCTCCCTACGTAAGTTGGCTACACTGATTCAACGACTCATTAATAAATTGTCACTTGTCTTCAGAACGACTCACATTTTTCTACTTGATGACAAGACCATCAAAATACAGTAGTGAGTTTATTTAATATATGCCATGTGCGTTATCCTGTGAATATTGTTTATTTAGTTTGTAAAAAGGGTTTTATTTAATTCCATATCTAATTTATTTGATAAAATAAGGCAAATGAAAATAATTAAAGTTCGCATACAATCATTGACTGAACACTTTGGCAATTTATAATTATTAAAGAGCAATTGTTCTGTTTTAACGGCAAAAGTGATGAATGGAGTGTAAATTGCGAGATCGATGTAAGGAAATTAAGGGCGAACGACAAAGGGAAAGATAAGGCACGAAGAGCCCTTGTCTGAAGCCAGCAGGCCGGAAAATTGCTATGAAGGTGGCTCGGGAACACAAGTCAAACTATTGACTTAAATTTAAAAACCTAATTTTTGTGGGCCTTTTCAAAGTCTTCTTTTTTCAAGTTAAGAATATTAGGATTGATTATTTTCAATAACAGTTAACATAAAACAAGTAAAGTAACAGCGCTTTCAAATAATTCTTATTTATATACAAAAATATAATATTGGAATAATATTTGAATTGAAATAAATGATTAACAATTTTTTTTGTATTAAAAAATCTTACACTAAATCAAATACAGAGTTTTGAATGGCGTCCAGAAGTTTTACATTACTATAATATCGCTACCGGATAATTTACTTATCGTTCATACTCCTCATACAAAAGTTTAGTCTTACTCTGCCACAATACAATCTCCCTGAAATTTTTATCAGAAAAATAAACAAAGAGAACAAAACGTAAATGGAGAAATGTTTTTTTGGAGTTTCGAACAAAAATACACGTTTTTTATGTTGACCCTATGTATGTGTGTATGTTGTGTATATATTATTTTATGTTTTCTTATTTCAACTACATATAATACGTTTCTTTATTCTCAATTTTTAAATATGTGTGCCTATTTTTTAACAAATATTCCTGAAGTTGGCAGGAGCTTCTGCGTTGACCAATTTCTTGCTGATGTTCTCTAGTTTCGTCACTAGTTTGCTATTTTTTAACGTGTACCTATGGTTTACTCTGGAAAGCTCTCTCCAATAGTTCAACAGAGTTCCTTTCATTGTCAAATTCTATAGTTTTACCCTTCTATTGCGAGAAAACTTGATTTTAATATAGTTTTTTCTAACCGTAATAATCTAGACAATATGTCAATAAAAAACTCTCCCAGAGATCTGGAGTCCTGTAAAATTCATAAGTTCCTCTGCAGGATTTCCATAAAATTTATATTGGTCAAACTGGTAAATATTTAGAGACATGTGTAAATGAACATCAATACAACGCAAGTAGATAGGAAAAAAGTAGCTCCTTATTCTTGTATATAAATAATTAAAATCATCATATTGATTGGTCCAGAGCTAAATTTATTACCTATGTTAAATCGGTGTTGTTATGAAATATTATCAAATCTTCTTTGATTAAATTTAACAAATCTAATATTATAAACATTAGTAAAGGGCATTCCAAACTTGACTCAGTCTTTATGAGAGCAATAACATCATCTAAGAGGGTTGAGAGCTAGCGGATAGTTTTTTACTTCTTCTTACTGTACTCCTTTTTTTACTGTAAGCAACACTAGCAACGATGAGTCCAAACTTAAGAATCTAATCTGATGTATGAGTATACCCGTCGTATGGGTAGCAGTGAGTCTCGCAATAACTCAATGTCTAAACGGCTCACTATGCAGCTTGCGGCAGAAGTAGCAGAAGATACACCGAAGAAATCATAAATCTAAGCTGACATGAGAAATGCTGTTAAGTAATACAAACATTATTTATAAAGGATATACAACATTAGATTACAAGTAATAGAAGATATCACTATATAGCAGGAAAAGCCAGGAATAAATATCCAAATTGCAAACAAAAGTACAATCGTGAAGCTATTACAAACAGACTAGGCCTACTTAGTCAGGTAAAGTATAAAGAGAACCCTTCTTTAATCCCTGCCAGCCCAACAAAACTGAATTAGCCTTGAACCACCCAGCCCAACTTCACTCTCTATTTATTTGCTGAAATATCTAAAGTAAACCTCCAGGATGTTTTCATGATGACTAATGATCAGTCGAAACTGCGCAGGCAGAGACAATGAAAGACTTTCAAAGACAAAAATAAATTTCGTAAAAACAAATTCATGCAATTTGTATGTGTAATTCATGCAATTCATATAAAAAATATGGAGCTTTATTCAATAATATATATATATATATATATATATATATATATATATATATATATATATATATATATAACAGATTCAATAATATATCGACCGTTTGATAGAATAGGTGTGTTCTCTAATCGGGGTTCGGTCAATTTTCCAGGATAAAAAATCAAACTTCATAGACCTATGAAAAAGGTTTTAAATAAAACCGAAACGTTGGCAACGAGAGTTTGATTTTTTATCCTGGAAAATTGACCGAACCCCGATTAGAGAACACACCCATATTTATATATTTGAACAAGACATCTCCAAAACCAAAGTGCAATCAGTAAATTGTATATTAAAATAGTTTTCTCTCCAACGGAGCAGCTTGCATAAAACCAATATGCTCGTACACTCTATTAAAAAGAAATTAATTAAAAAAAAAACTCAGTATTTTGCAATTTAATAGCAAGTGTCTAGACAACAGTGATTAAAATTGTAGTTCACAAAACAAGTTAACAATATGATACCTATATAAATATGTTTCGCTTATTTATGTTTACACATATTTTCTTATATGTTTCTTATATGCTATGTTTTCTTATATGTTTTCAGTAGTTTAAAAACTATTGAAAACTATTTTTACTTTACTGTATGCAAATATATAGTAATCATATAAGTGAACGAAAAGTTCACTTTTTCTTCCTTATTGTAAACGGGAAACTAAATATAAGCTATTTTCTTGATAATTCCGTAAATTTAACATTAATCAAATAATTTTTAATAATTAGCTGTAGGAGCTAATGGAGTACAACGAAGGAATGCAGGAAAAATTAATATATTTGTTAGATCTACCACAGCTAGAACTCTGACTACTAAATGCTTTCCTAAGAAAGGCCTCCCTTAGCCTTCCCGTAGGATTCTGGGAATTATTTGTAGATCACCTACTAAGTCAATCAAAAAGCTAACTATACTATGCACAAGAATAGGTAGATGAAATTTTTATAATAAGAAGTTCCATGCTAGATGGTACTACCTAGGTGTTTATGCAGCATGTTCTCCAAATTGTTGAATAATCGGTAAAAAAAATCCAGACATAAATCTAAAACAGTCCTTATAGTTTTCTCAGTGAGAAACAAATTAAATGTCTAAATCGTTTTCTTGGAAAATAGTATAGTTTTCCAAGATATATTGGAAATATCAAAGCTATGAAAATTCCGTTGGCTGAAAAATTGATGAAAAATGAAGGTATGTATAGAGATTTATTTTCATTAAATATAGATTATTATGGAAAATCAAAAATCTTGATATTACGTACTTAAACCAACATCATTTTTTTTAAACCTTTTAATCAAGGAGAAGATAACGTTAAAGGAATAATGCAGAGTCTGTATCGTTGAGGCTATCGAATGCTTGATCACATACACTCATAGGTTAATTCAAATTAGTTGTCTTATTTGAGGCTAAACAAAAAATGTTCACATTAGAATTAACGAAATCAATAAACTAGTGAACTATGATTTATATAATATTTACCGTAGCGTTTGGTAATAAGTCTTCATTAAAGCCACATTAAAATAAAAACAAACAAATTGGGTTGTCAAGAAGTTTTTTTTTTTATATTTACTATATTTACTTAAGATATTGTACAGGCTAATCCAAAATTTTCATTTTGTAAAAACAAAAGAATGTAATTTTAAAGAACTGTGATTATTTTGCTACATATATCACACAAACAGTTCAGAATATTCCATAAAACATATGAAATTTGATACAAACTATATATGTACGAGTAAAGTGATAGGTGAAAATCAAAAAGTTTTATTTGCTAAATAAGAAACTATTACAATGTCTTTCTTTCTAGCAGCGCTTCAGATGAAGAGCAGTGAAAGCTTTGAAGATTGTGATATTTTGAGGTTACTTAACTAATTGTATATAATAAACTTACTTAATTACAACAAAATATAATACATTTTCTGATCACTTTATACATTTTTATAAAATTCATTATTATTACTGGTTATTTTTGATCACATATTATTCCTATTGATATCATTTGGCCAATTATTATAAACTAGAGATGACATAATAATTTTTAATGTAGTAATTTGTGCGGGGTCTCATAAGAGTTTTTTTTCTCGAGTAGAATATAGAACTAAAAGTCCCAAGCGAGTGTAACATCATGTACACATTAAATATCCCTACTGTACAAACACTGAATACGTCAAAATATGGGACTTTCAATATAGAATCAGGCAGTTGTATCGTATTTTCTGGGCTAACAAAAGGGATAATTTCTAACCTGTTTGGCCAGTGAATGGTCTCCACACCCTACTACTACCACCTCAATTATCCTTGATTGGTAGGGAGTTTAATATGACCCCATACACTCAAACTGTTACCAACCTATTTAAGCATAATACCAGTGTTTACCTTAACGAACACATACAGACTAATCTATTGAAAAGGGACTGGCATTTCCTTTGTACTTACCATAGAGGAAAAATCGTTAATAAATTTGTACAAGAATTTGATGTATTATTCTTAACATTGATTTTTGTATTTATTAATATTTAAACATTTAATTAATGATTGAAATTTAATAAAATACGTTTGTAAAAGTAGTTAAATAATTTTTTTTTAATTTCAGTCTGGAATTTTGACTTTTTATTAGATATAAGATCATACTGTTTTTTGTTGGTTTCCAACGTTATCTATAAAGTTTCTTGGATTTCGCGCTTTTTTAGGGGTCAAAATCAATAGCATACTTCTTGGTAAGTTACTAATACCATTTTTAAATTATATTTTTTTTAAATATGGCATAACACAAGTGTATTAAAGTAGAGTTCTTAAACAAGTATCTGACATGTATAAACTTGCTACCGACAGTTTAATGTCCATTCTGGAGGATTACTATTTTTTTTTCATCTCAATAAAAACTCTAAAATAAGCTCAAAATTTCAAATTGTAATCGGTAAAACTAAAGAAAAGTCTACTAAATGTGTTTGTTAATGAAACAGAGTTTATTTGATATCATATTAGTAGTTGATACTGTTATAGCTCGTATTATAAGTAGGTGTTGTTCGGCATGTTTATAGATTCGGACGTCGTTTATCTCCAATAAAAACGTCAACTCCCATTTACATATGTACTCCTTGAAAGTCTGCTTGAAGATGTCATCAGAGTTCAAACAGGAATTAACAGAGTTTGTCAGGTACTGAGATCAGGTAACAGGGACCTGAGATTAGCTATACTCACTAACGAGAGATATCAATCTAGCTTAACCTTAAATCTACAAAAACCTTCTTTTACATATATGGCAGAACTATATTTCACCCCCTTCGGTACACATACATATTAGAACAAAATGACAGAAATGCGTTACTTTAAATATCATGGAGCTTAAAAAAGAATATGTAAAGCTTAGACATACATATTAGATTGATTCCATAAATTTTTAAAAATAGATTAAATTTCTAATTTATTTGTAATTACTATTTTTACTATCAATTACTCAAGTACCGTGATGATTTTTTTTTAAATTCAATACGACAATCTCATTAGACAACTTGAATTTAACATGAGTTATTTTGGTGAAAAACCTTAGCCTTAACATAAGGCTAATCGATAGCTAATCGATGTTGTCATACAATTGGATTTTTAATATTGACAGAACATAATATTGTTCAATTCAAAAATTTGAAGTTATTTTCACATTTACTATTGAAATTTTATAAATTAGTTGAAAAAATATTCGTATCGCACCACTTATTATACTCAAGGTGATTTTTTTAAAAATTTATTTTTTATATTAATAGTATTGGGTATATTTTCAAGATTCCAATTTATAATTGTTGCTCATGTGCGGAAACAGTAATTCGTTTGGCTTTTTCGCTTACTTTGAATCATGCATGTCAGATTGCAAGGTTGATTCGGCATCGAAGTTGATTCGTTGTTTATTAAACAACATCGACAGTTACTGGACCTACAGTTCTTCATATTCTCCATTCACTGCGTGCCTGATTATAAATGCCTCATATAAAAAAAGTTAGGCTCACTACCTTACTAAAATCTTATTAATTTTATTTCATAAATGTATTGATTACATAATTTTGTATTATTGATATACCGGTTCTATGTAACAGACTACTCAAACTGTTTAATTTAATTCAGGTCCACTCGAAATGATCTAGTTTTAGAATCCCAGTTCATGCAATGGAGCTTTGCGATTCAAAAAAAAATGTTTCATTTGCAGTTGGTCAGATAATAGCGAATTCAATCTTTCATTAAATTGAAATCATATAATGAAAGATAATTTTCTATTCTTTCTACTTTTTCGCTAAAATATAGAGCGATCATCTTAAAAAAGTATTAAAAACCATGCATACATTTTATTCACTACTTTTATTAATATAGTATGTCCAAGAAAAAAATGAAATCTAGGTAACAGCCTTAAATATAAACTGTATGCTATCTACACAAGACTTAAGAATTGTCTCCCGTTAGCCGAACTGTTTTGTGACAATTCCACCCAGGGATAGCTGTTTCCTTGCCCTATTTCATAGGCTTGTTTAACATCCGTTAGGAGAATCTTCTTATTTTTTTTCTTTTTCAATGTGTTATATATTATTTCATTCAAGAGTTTCAATTAAAAAGTTAACTCCATTATTAACTTCTCTAATTTATGTGAAGATTAAATAATAAAAATGGTTTTGTTTAATATTTTTTAATAATTCATTGGTTGTGGAATCCGTAATTGTGCAGTATTTACTCATACATTGTTGTATTCCATCATCTTGCGGGAGGACAAAGTGTTCTGATCAGATTGAGTAATACTCGACAACTAACATTTGATTAACGCATACCTACGAAATTATAATGGAACAACTCTGAAAAGTTACCAATTGTCATAAGAAAAAAAATACTAAACAAAAGTTAACTAAAATAATCAAAGAACTTAATAAAAATTAGGAACAAAGATGCTTATTAATTGTAACGAAGAACAAAAAATAACATTAAGAAATGTAAAACCACTTATATAGATAGAAAATTTAAAAGGGTAAAAATAAAACGAAATAGAAATGAATGAAAAATAATACTACTAATTTTCAAAATAGTAAAAATAATCATAAAAAAAAATTAAAACTAAATATTCTTGCCATTTTTTTCCTTATGTCGAAATGATTGTAGTCGAATCGGACTGTTTTTTTTTTAAATTATGTATATGGAACTACTTTGAGTTATTCTGAAAAAAACTGGCTTCGTTCTACGAAGCAATTAAATAAAAATAATTCTTGCATCCTTGAGAAATGTTGTTTCAAAGTCTTCTAAGATTTAAAGATTAGAAACACAATAAATCATGGCGTTCATTCTATGATATTAAGACGCATGAATGAATAATTCATATTATTAGTTCTCATAGACATAGCACCTACAATGACTTTCTATCCCTTCTCAGTTGAGATACTGCTTGAAAAAACAATCAGCCGCTTTTAAACTGAAATCACATTGTATTTATTATCTTGATCTTTGAATTGAGGAAACAACTTCAATTTCCTTAAACTATAACTATTGTTGTCTATTTCCATCCAGTATTTTCTCATCTAGTTTTAGTTACTTGAACCTTCTTTATTCAAAACAATATTTAAATTTCTACTATATTGTCTCCCAATTTCCTATTCTCTCATGTCATCTGCACCATTATTTCTTAAAGCATTGATTCAGAAAGAATGTAATATGAAAAAAGCAAACTACTAGCAAAGGATTATCCTTGTATAATTGTACTACATTCATTTAAAATATAGTACAAATACATTTTATATCAATTTTTATCCTAAATTAATTAATATTTAGCAATATGTTAATATATCTGTTAAAAGTTAGACCCAAATAAAACGATTTATATTGAAAAAAAAAAATAGATCATATTTAAGCCTTGAAATATTAAAAAATACTGTCCTGTATGCTTATTTTCCCACATAGAAATAAATATAACTGCTGAATCTAGGAGCTTCATTACCAGGAGCACGAAGAAGAACTGACAAAATAAACGTAACACGAACTAACTTCAAACATTCTGTTGGAATATTAAAATGAAAAAACAATAAATGTTTACCATATATTATACATATAGAACGTCTTAACAACAATAACAAAATTAGAAATGTGACTAGGATCTTGTATAATGTTTTAGTATGAATGACACTCTGACAAATACCAATCGTTGAAGTTGAAAGATTTTGATCACCTTTCTGAATTTTTTAGTATAGTTTAGACCCTGATTTTTATTCCACGTGTTTACATTGAAAGAGAAATCAAAGTCTAAACCGCAATAAAAATGCATATATATATATATATATATATATATAAAACTTTAAATTACACAAAGCACGACACAGAAAAGAGAATACAAAGAAAACTTACAGAATTCAATATTTCGAACTGTTGTTCGTCATCAGGAGAGTAGACTAGAAGAGAGGACGAAGTGAGAGAGATCTCCCCACGTCGAAGAACGGAGCGCGAATATATATATATATATATATATATATTGAAAATGATCGTAGTTTCTGCATTCACGACAGTTTCATTAACAGATTTTAGCCTTCTGGATATTTTTCTTATAGTAGTAGTTAAACTATAAATGAAGTTCACCAATTATTTTTACAATAAAATATGCTTGATAGAGGATATTTTATTAGAGAATATAACAAATTCAGTAGTACGTCAATCATTTAATAAAATAGGTGTATTATGTAACCGTCAATTTTTGACGTCAAAAGACGGGACGATAAATGCTATAAATTTATGAACTTTTATGATATCTTCTATTTGGGCTCTATTCCATCAGGATAGAAAGATTAAAACAACTTGTAATCAACAGCGAATACAATGATAAACAATTCGATAAATTTTGTACAAAATTTGTATTAAAAAAATTAATAGTTTTAGCATGGACGAATAAACCAAAACACCAGAGGAATAAAACATCAAGTGTTTTACAGAAACCAATATTCCAATCCTTATCAGGTGGACTCTCTACCAGATCTATGGAGGTGATGTTGCTAACTTGGGTAGTTCAAACCTTAAAATCGAAGATTATAAGAGTGAAATGGATGGATATTAAGCCTGTGTGACGCGAGGTTATAGACAACTCAACAAGAAGGTGGTGGCCGATGTGTCGATGGTGAATGAGAAGGTGGAACAAGCTTTGTCAGAAGAGGGATCAGACAGAAGAGGGACACTGGTAGCACTGATAACGTCATGAACCAGATGAACTCTGTTTTGAAAATGTGAAAAAATATTTGAGGATGCTAAGAACTCAGAAGCTGCTAGTTCATTGGTGGAAAAGTTCAAAGAGTTTGGTTCAAACTTTCAAGAAGCTTCCAAAAACCTGGGAGCAAAGGCAGTGGGAACTGTCAAGGTCTTGGGATCTGGTCACTAGACAAGCTTCCCAACAATGTGCCAACTATTTTAAGTGAATAATTATAAAATAAAAAAACATTACAAGACTTTGATTTTTGAACCTAGAAAATTGAGTGAATCCTGATTAAATAATACACCTATACTATCAAACCGATGATATACCATGATAAATGAAAAACGGTCCGGCAGGACAGATAACACTTAAAATAAACAGTGATACATAAACTGAAACATAACAAAGACTCACTTTTCAAATTTCGACCATAATGGCGGTCATCCTCAGGAGTAGCAGTGAATTGACGGAGGGACGACAGTCAACAAAAGAACTCACTGGGTGAGGGCTAAAGCAGTGCTGCCGCAAAGGAGAAAGATAGAAAAGGAACTAAGGAGTCTAGAGCAAGGAAAACAAATTGTTATTTAATCTCTCCTGAGAACGACCGCCATTACGGTCGAAATATTGAAAAGTGAGTCTTTGTTATGTTTCAGGCTATTTTCACTGTTAATTTTAAGTATATATATATATATATATATATTTTCGTTGGAAATACGATCCAAAACGGACAAATATAGTTCAATATAGAAATAGAAACATAGAGAAATCAAAAAAACACACTTACAGTCACTAATTTTCGGTTCGAACCGTCTTCAGGAAAGATAAGAGAGGGAAACCAAGCACACTGGTTCATAGACGGTTGGAGACCATATATATAAGACGGTCTCCAACCGTCTATGAACCAGTGCGCTTGGTTTCCCTCTCTTATCTCTCCTGAAGACGGTTCAAACCGAAAATTAGAGGCTGTAAGTGTGTTCTTTTGATTTCTCTATGTTTCTATTTCTATATTACGGTTTATGATATATATGTGTATATATCATAAGGAATTAATAAATAAGACTAAAACCATTCCTCTAAGACAAGTGATCTTTGTCAGTCACAGTTTGAGTGTTTTTACATTTGCATTGTTAAATTTGGTTTTATATATATTGTGTCTGTTCAGTATGATTGTAAATATTTTTTAATTTATTATTAAATTTATTTATTGATGGTGTAAAATAATTGTTATTCAATTTCATGAAATTTACTGCATTTCCTTAAACAAGACAATTCATTAACGTTAATGTGGGAATATAAATCAAACTCCTCAGACAAAATTTGTTTATTAATATTTTTTTTCACAATTTATACATATATACAAAATACAATATGACATCGACAATATGATTTTCATAAATGAAAAAAAAAAATCCTTAAAATGTACATGACTAGATGAAAACATTGGCCTGTAAGTTTTTGTTTATTTACAAGCTTGAAAAGTTATAAGTTAATATGTAAAAGAGAATAATTCATGCTTTTATAATGCGTCGATTATCACAGTCGGTGTCCAAACATCCTAGTTGTTCAGCCCAAGTACACCTATTAAAACAAAAAGAAATTTAAAAAAATATTAAAAACAAAAAATAACAATTGACTTATTTAAAATTAGGACTGGAAAGAAAATAAATATTTAATTATAACATATCTTATGATCTTCTGAAATGAAAAGATAACATGAGTTCATAAAATGAAAATAAATATAGAAAATATATATTTACATAAAATAATTGTATGGATGTCCTAACTATTATTAATTATGCAAATTATAAGTTGATCTAGGTATATCAATAACTATTTAGTTGAATAATGTTTTTATAACTATTTACAACATATGGTTATTGCAAAACACATATAAAGATGTTAGGTTTGCGATTATGTTTACATGTTCTTTTTCATAACACCCTAAAGGCGGTACAAATACAATTTATCAAATACTGTCAGAGGCAGAATTGGAGGTGAAACGCCTGCTCATTCTCGATTTGATATCTAATGACTATTTCTTGGAAAGACCTGAGTTCAATTCCTTTTCACGGAAAATATGTACCATATGATAATTATATTGGAATATTTTCATTCATTGTAAAAGTACAATTACTTATTTCTTGAATTTAATTTATGAATTACCATACTGCAAAATACAATCATTATTTATTAAGTAAATTAATTCTTATGACAATGATATATGGTTCAATTATAAGAATAGTTCATTTTATTTTTATAATATATATCTTATATTTTTTTACTTTCGTTTACTCTCCATAAGCAACACAGAAGTAGAAAAGGATTGAATTAGGGTTAACATTTTCAAAGTAAGTTTTGATCTTCTGAATCCTTTAAATCCATTGAAATAGATTTCACGATATCACTATATACATATATACGTGTTTGTGTGTGTATGTGTGTGCGTGTGTGTGTGTGTGTGTTTGTGTGTTTTACTTATTTTAAAACCCAAGAGTTTCATAGTAATTAAACATCATATTTAAGAAAAAAAAAACAAGATTGCTTCCAAAATATTGGTAGCTAAATACTCCAAAGGGAGTACTTGAACTGGAAATAGCTCTTTTCTTCGTTATTTGGTAGAAATGAACTTGTATAATCCAGATAAAAGAGTTTTATTAATTTACATTAAATATGTGCAATGTGGGACCCACATAGGATTTTCCTTCAGGGTCATGTATTTATAAATCTGTTAAACTCTAACTATAAACCGATAACAATAAACTAAACTAATGAAGTTAGATTATCTCATAAAGTGCGATTTAATAGAGACAAACATTTACCAATAACTAATAAAATATAGGTAATATATATTATATCTGACACCTAATGCTGTTATCTCTCATACTGGTTCATGGTAAATGAAGTTCGCTTGTTCAGATTGTCACAGAAGAGATCGGTTAAGTGAAAGACTGAACTAGCGTGTTTCAAGCATGAATAAATGAATTTATAGAGCAATCGGAGATTTATAGAATACAGATAATTCATGAGAGTAGTAGAAAGCCTATAAAACTGAGAATAGAGCTAAATAATAACAAGAGGGCGAAATCTCTTAGAGGGCACACTATTCCAACAACTTTGTTTAAGAAGAATTTAATTTCAATGACCTAAATAAATTCAAAATTTGAGATGAGTTTAATATGGTGTGACATAACTGATTTTTTTTTTAGGTATAATGGCAAATATCCACTACTATATAGCAATCAAGGTGGTCGGTTCTAACATATGTGCTGATTCTATCAAACCAGATCTGAAGGAGCACTCTTAAACACAATTTGCGATTCAGATATGCCAAATACAATGGCATCGTAGTCACAATGTTGCAGAATCGTTTGGTAAATGAAGGCTAACAGTGTATTTCTTTTCTGATGAATTATCTCCAAGTAGTACAGACCAGGTCATTGGAATGTTGTTTCCTGAAAGTGACCTGTTCCAAATTGTGACTGTTTGGAAAACTATGTGGCAAGCCCTTTTGTAAAACCAAGATTTGGGTTTCACTACGTTTATAAACTTCTTTAGAGAAACACTCTTCTTAGTGACCAAGGATTATTAAAGCCAGTGTCAATGTAGTAGCCCTTGTGTTACAACATTAGTAGTTTAGTTTCAAAATGATTCTCATGATATGTGTTGAGTAAATAGCTTGCTCCCTTTCTTCTGGATGGCATTCATTCCCTGATTTCAAATTAAACACCTATTTGTCCATTAGCCAATCCACTAGGGGCATGGATCACGGTAATTATTCCAATGCACGCAATAAAGCACAACCCGCCACCCAAGTCTTGCAGACTCAATAAAGATGAGAGTAAGAACATGGAGGCTTTCATTCCCTTATAGAAAGGAAAACGTGTAGGCATTAGAAACAATAATAATATACCATACAATATTATTAGAGAAGGGTTGAAATCCGTAAAAAATAAAGCCCTAAGAATTACTGTAATAAAAATAGATTACTGTACTATTTTACATCCTAAAATGTATATAGAAGAACGAATAATTTTAATACCATAAAATGAATTAAACAATTGATTAATCATTACCTCATCTAACAACATTTTCTTCTTCCTTTAAAAGTAATGTAACCTTTTATAAATGTATAAAAAAGTAATTCATGTATTATACTTTATTACATGAAGTCAAAATAGTTTATTTATAATAAAGCAAACAATTGTTACGCCTGGTCAATTTATACCAATCAAAATTATTTTAAATACATAAATACCTAGTTTGTAAATATGCATTTTTAATGCAAGCATAACTCTGAAATACAGAAACCAATACTTGTTTTAATTGCAGCTAAATTTTAAATTATTATTTTTTTTATTGCAAATTTTTTGAATAAAAAAATAAAATAAGTAATATTTATAAGTAATATTTATATTAATAATATACCATTCCATCAGATCATCTTAAATATAGCAACTCCACTGTTTTGATTTTAATTAAAAATAAATATTCATATTTTTATTTCGACGTAAATTCCTAGGCAGTAAACTTTTTAAAACCTTCTTTTACACCTATATCAATGCCAGTTAGGTTTAAACCAAACAGACAGAAGAGAGGAAAGCGTCAAGAATTCCATAAATTTTTAACAACAGCTTTTTAACCCAATATGTTTTTCTTCTGATCAAACCGTTTGAGAGTGTTCTTCTCTTTTACATCCATTATCAAGAAAAATAATCAACATTGAGGGATTGGAACTGACATCTTCAAAATAATTTTTTATATGAATTTATCTGATAATATACTAAGTGAAAATCAACAATTACCTTTATTACTGATACGGACTTTTATCTGATCACTTTAAACTATGATAAAACCTTTGACATTAAAGTTAAAATTAAAATATATTAAATTTTAAATTAAATGATATGCAAAATACAACATATGCCTGTAATATATCTCGTAAGATACATAAGAATCAAGAAAAAGTAAAAGATATAAAAATTATAAACAGTAGAATTTTAAAGGTTTGTATAAATTGCGAGAAACGGGAAAAGTAAGTTAAAGGGACGATTGAATCATGGGTTTATATTGGAGAATCACCAAATAAGATGCAACTACTAAATCTCTCAATTTTACTTTATTTGGGTCACAAAGTTAGGTTAAAGATTACAAAAGTTAAGAAAAACCAATTCCTATATTTTTATGAAAAACATTTAATTGAAATATTAAATATTTATTACTTTAAATATTCCTATAAATTATATTAAAAAATATATAATTTTTTTTATCACCCAACTTGTGAGTGGGTTGGAGATAGTGATAACAATATATTTATATTTTATGGTAATATATATAAAAAGGTATTGTTTTCTTGACCACAATTACTAATAAACACTTTTTCTTCTTCTTGGAATTTTGTCAAATTCCAAGGAGAAGAAAAAGTGTAATATATATATATATATAATATATATAATATCACAATAAGAAATGGGAAAACATAGACTAAGATCTTTCAACCGTAACAAGCGTCTTCGTCAGTTAAAAACCCAACGTATAGTTTTTGACTCTGACGAAGACAGCTTTAAGTTGAAATATCTAAATAGTCTTGTTACTTTCAATATTCCTATAAATTATGGTTTGAAAAATCATATGATTGTTTTTTATCACCCAACTTGTGAGTGGGTTGGAGATAGTGATAATCTTTAATATATATATATATATATTATGGTAATATATATAAAAAGGTACATATGTTTATCTTTGACCATCTAATTAATAGATAAACAATTTTTACTTACATTCTTGGAATTTTGTCAAATTCCAAGGTGTAGAAAGAGTGTAAATATATGTAATATATAAATATACACAATTTTAGTCTCTAATTGGGTAAAACAAGACTAAGATCTTTCAACCGTAACAAGCGGTCATCGTCAACCAACTGAGTTGGGTTTTTGACTCTGACGAAGACCGCTTGTTAAGATCTTAGTCTTGTTTTCCCATTTCTTATTGTGGTTTGATCATTGATTGTTTTTTCACGTGTTTATGTGAAATCTTTTATATGTATATATATATATACATTACTTATTATTTAATAAATTACAATATTTAATATACTTGTTATGATAACTGTATAAATAATATTTAAAATAATTGGCTTCATTATTTTGCTTGGTTACTTTCTAAATCTTTTTACAATTGCTTGGGAGCTGTACTTTATTTCAGGATAATTTTTCTACGAATCAAGATCAGTTGTTCTATGTAATTTTTTCAATACAAAATGGTATTATTAAAGTAATCAGCAATGTTGGAAATAAATTTGCAGAATAAGACTGGATTTCATATGAATAAAACCTCTTAGAATCAGATTCATCAAGATTAGACAGATATTATTATTATTCACTGTTTTAGTGACTTGTGTAAAGAATTAACAAATTCACACTTTAATTTATTTTCAGTATTATCTTTATGGGTAGGTGTAGTCCAGTAAAGAATCGCCCGGCATTAATACTGGAGGTTTGGAGTTCAAATCACAGTCGCACCACAGAATTTAAATAAGGGAAAATAAAAACATAAGACTGGCTTTCGGAAAAATCCTGATAACAGTACGAAGATTGCACGACGGTAGCTACTCCTTTTAGAATTCTAGCCAAGTAAAGTTGATTAATAGAAAATTTAGCTCTTAGACGTTAACTCAATTAGTAATATGACATAATCATTAACATTGTACTACACTTTCCTGTCCTAGAATAACAGTGAATGTAAAAGCTCATTCATGTATCAAGATTAAGAAATAACAAACATATACGAGTAAACAAGTATTATCCTGTTTTAATATATAAAATAGCAATATAGTAACGTAATTCACAGGCAGAATTTTTTTTTTGAAAAAATTGAATTATTAGTTAACGGATCAATTGCAAATAAAAAATAATATTGCTATATAAAAAGAAAGAATGAAGTGTTAAAGAGCCAAATTTTTATTGTTTTTGTGTAAATTTAAATATATAGGTTAAAAAGTGAATTGATGGAACAACAGAAGTGATGTAAATCATGAATAGCAGAGAATATTAACCACTTCAGAGAAAATTAGCGAAGGCATGACAAGAGCTGAGATTGTTTGCTGGTCATAGATGAAGTTTCTTTTTTGTGATGTCGAGATCAGTTGTCAGAAGGGTGTGATGCGTCATTATGGAGGAGAGCCGGTAATGGTTGGATATTAGTTGTGGAGTTACTTGTTGACCGGGTCCTGAGGGGAACTCACGCCTCAGGCCCAACCGTCGCCCAAGTCATTATTCTCGGCTAAGTGGGGCCGCCAGCCAGGTGTCTGCCGATCAACCCCAATCATTCGCCCATTTACATGTGACCCAGCCACCCGGCTACCCTCCACATACTCCCCTCCTAAGTCAAATACTCTTCCCCTCTAACAGTTCCTTACTAACAGTACTACCCTAACTTATATCAATCCCAACTACCTCAAATTTTAGAGCATTTGAACAACAATCATCAAACAATCCACTTTTGTAACTTTGAAATACTATTTGACTCTGTATTCCTAAAACGGAAACCCACATTCTAATAAACATCTTAATAGTAATTTAAACTACTCTTTAAACTGGAATCTATTAGGAGCCTTGGTTACTAAACCAGACGGGTTATTCGACGATAGAAATTAGCTTTATATTGTCTTTCAGTTTCTCCTTGTAATCTTCCAGGAATTGAAGTCCATGATTCCAGATATTATTATCACTTATAATTATTTAATTGGCTGTAAGATTTCAAATATTGTGCAAGGTGGAAAGAATTTGTGGAAGAAACTCTAGTCTATTCTGCACGGCTATCCCTGCACATTAAACTATGAGAAAAACCTTCAATAAACGATCCCTTCGCATTCAATTTTCATTGCATTCAGTATTCACTGCTCCACTTCCAAAGAGCTAGCATTCCAAAATATATGTTATTCCTTTTTGTTCTGTAAATAAACATCCCAATATAGATTCTCTATCAGAATAAGCCTATAAATCTTTTTACAAATTCACAAGTATCGAATAGAACGACTTTATAAGATATGTATATAAAGATAGTCGGGTGTGGTCATTGTCCCAGGAAGAACAGACTTGTCAGGCTTCTCCATCACCCATCACGTCCGCTCTTCCTTCAAACTGATCTAGAGCAACATAGTCTTGTTCGCCTGCATATAGAACCAATAAGGATGCAGTTAGAAAAGAGGAGAACTCTGCAAGATCGTTTCTTTCTTTAATTCCCACAACGCTAAGTATTTTGTCATATATTTTATAATATTTTAATACCATATATTGTAATCCACAATTAATAATTTTTCTTCCAATACCTTTCTACAGGTTGTAATTATCAGAGTATTAAATATTAAATCTTTGATTCAAAATGCTGTTTTCCATTTTAATAATTAATTAATTATTCTTAATACTTTCCCCAACATGAGTAAATACTACACTATAACAGATTGCAGAATTAATGAATTTAAAATCTTAGTTTACCAACAATTTAAGCATTTAATTCCGACAGTGAACACTAATAACAAAATATAAGGTGAACATATAAGGTAAACAATTTTGTGAACTCTCAGACACTCAGAAACAAAACCCAAGTTCTCGTCATATATTTGAACGTTTCTTTCTGTACGTTAGGAGACTTTTAAATGAACAAAATAATATATTTATTGGTAGTAACGAATTTTCTATCACAAAATGAGAAATTGCAGTAAACTAACAGAAAACTTTTAAAGAAGTCATCATTCTTCATTGCAAATTCACTTACCACACAAGAATTTTGTTAAGATATTATACTATGATATTATGTGAAACTTTTATGGAATGTTTTTACATTGTGTTGCACAAAATATTATATTTTCAACGAGTTTTTTAATCATAAAATGTAAAATTATTGTAAACTTATCTGGAAACTATTAAAGAAGTCATCAACTTCATCACCAATTCATTTTCCATAAAATAACTTCGCTAAGACATCATACTAGGAAATCATGTGAAACCTTTTAAAAAAAATAATCTACTTCACCTTTTATTGCAATTACAAATAAATTACTACTGAAGAGACTATACCTAAATTATCATAATGATTACAAAAGATGAAGCAATATCAGCTTTAGTGATAACTGAATAATAATTAATATAACAGTCATAACTGTTTAAGAGTCACAAGGTGAAATAAACCATTAACTCTGAACGAGAGATTTCCCAGCAAGAAGTCGGACTTTCTGAGTTTCTAGTATTAGAAGTCATTTGTCTTGATAGTAGACGAATACAACCTTATTTTCTCAAATGATTCTTCACTATATATTTATTTCTGAAATTTTATTTTTTTACACAAAAGCAACCAATATATTATAATATCAATGTTATTAACTTAAATATTTTTCTGCCTATACAATTTTAATAACTACAAGTAATTTTCCTTTCAATTAATTCATATTTAATCATTATATCCCTTTTGATAACATATATCAACTGAAGAAACATTTATTTGAACAAAAAAATTGCCATGAAATGGGTGATAAGCAGTTAAATATAGATTAGGAAGTATATTTAAAGTGATAAAACCAATTAGGAATTATGACATTGTTTGCTTTGATATAAAATTTATTTCTACGATTTCATAACTTAAGTTATGCTTGTATGTATACATGTATATAAGTAAAAAAAAGGAAGCTACCACCATTACACAACATCTGGAGTTCTTTGTCTTCGCTTTGTTCTCTCCTCAAAATAAAATGTTCCAAAAATAAGAGTTAGTAAGTTTCTTTCTGTACCCTGTCTGTTACTTCTCATTGTATTTAAATTCGAGTTGTCCAGTTAGTAACGCGTCTATGAATTTAAAGTGTATATATATATATATATAATGATTAACATAAACCCATGTCAATGTTATATGATTTAACATAAACCCCTGACATACAATCAATAATCAAACCACAATAAGAAATGGAAAAGAAAAGACTAAGATCTTTCAAGCGTAACAAGCGGTCTTCGGCAGTGTCAAAAAATCAACCCATTTCTTACTGTGGTGTGAACATTTATATATATGTATATCATTCAACAGGCGTGTTTGTAACTTTTCCCTGATTATATTTAACGAAAAGATTAAAACTGTACATGTTATAACTTATTTATTTTGTCTTCCTAGTTAATTTTGTATAATAAACAAAATTATTTGTTGTAACAGCAAACTTCAATTATGAAAAGATTTTTCAGGTATTTAAAGCATACAATAATAAATTAAAAAAAAAAATAAATGAAAATAGGAAGGAAACCTAAGAAAGAAAGCAAACTTCTGAAATTAATTTAATCAGAAATTATGTGAATTAATGGTATAAATAGTGAAGAATATAAATATAATTATATTTATTATATGTATATACATAATTATATAAAAAGATTTCACCTAAACACATGAAATAACAATCAATGATCAAACCACAATAATAAATGGGAAAACAAGACTAAGACCTTTCAAACGTAACAAGCGGCCTACGTCAGAGCCAAAAACCCAACTGAAACACTAGATACAGAAAACATCTGGTAATAGCACTCTTCCCTCGCACTCTTCTCAACACCTCATCAGATGTCTTCTCCATCTAGTGTTTCAGTTGGGTTTTTGACTCTGACGAAGACCGCTTGTTACGGTTGAATGATCTTAGTCTTGTTTTCCCATTTCTTATTGTGGTTTGATCATTTCACATAATTATATGTATATACATATAGAGGTTTTGAAAATTTTTGGTCTGGAGTAGAGAACAACGCTTCTTCGTCAAATAATATCGAGACCAAAACCCTAAAAAAAATCTCACAACCTGTGAATATAGATTGCTCAAGGACAAACAGCATGATATATATATATATATATATATATATATATATATATATATATATAAGATTTCACATAAACACGTGAAACAACAATCAATGATCAAACCACAATAAGAAATGGGAAAACAAGACTAAGATCTTTCAACCGTAACATGCGGTCTTCGTCAGAGTCAAAAACCCAACTGAACACTAGATGCAGAAAACATCTGGTGAGGAGTTGAGAAGAGTGGGAGGGAAGAGTGGTATTTTAAAAGGGTGAAAGCACAGGAAAGGACTAATGTCCAGAAAGGGATGTTTGGAGAAACAAAGGAGTACAGTAAGAAAAAGTAAAAAACTATCCGCTAGCTGTCAACCCTCTTTGAAGAGGCTATATACTTTCGTCACGAGGGCAATAGCCTCTTCAAAGAGGGTTGACAGCTAGCGGATAGTTTTTTACTTTTTCTTACTGTACTCCTTTGTTTCTCCAAACATCCCTTTCTGGACATTAGTCCTTTCCTGTGCTTTCACCCTTTTAAAATACCACTCTTCCCTCCCACTCTTCTCAACTCCTCACTAGATGTTTTCTGCATCTAGTGTTCAGTTGGGTTTTTGACTCTGACGAAGACCGCATGTTACGGTTGAAAGATCTTAGTCTTGTTTTCCCATTTCTTATTGTGGTTTGATCATATATATATATATATATATATATATATATATATATATATTATTATATATATATATATATATATATATATTAGATGTACATACAAATATGTACATATGTTTATATATGGATTATTTACAGATTTTATACTCTTTCAATATGTAGAACTATAATGATACTAAATGTCAGTAACTGAAATAATTCCTTAAAAAAATACATTTCCCTCGTATTTGTTGAAGTCTTGTCTAAAATTCTTACAATAAAACCAACATTAACAAAAATAAAGTAGCCCTTGAACAATTTATATTCAAGAAAAGATTTAGGCAACACAACCATACTTGTTTTAAGGTATAACAACCCTTGCTTAATATTCCAACGTCTTTATAATTATCTGGCCCATTTTTCTTTGTCCAGCCGATATAATTACTAAGACCAGAGTGGCACTGATAGATGCTTTCTCTAACGTCCATCACAAAAGATAATTACACGCCATTCATCATTTTTAAATTGTTGCAACACGGTTTTTTTTTCAAGGTTTTTTTTTCTTAGAAACATAAAATTTGATTAAACTATTTCCTCTAATAGTCAAATAATTTTTACCTTGTTTCATATAAGATTCTCTAAGTTAGAGAAATAATTAAACACTATAATTACATGACCATTGGTTTAATCCAGTGGTCATTTATTTAAAGATTATGTTACAATATTTACTGGAACAAATTCCAATAATAACATAAAAATTATCTAATAGCACTGATAATATGCTTAAAGTCTTGAAGTCTACAAAATTAAATTTCTTAAGAAACCTGATTTTGGACAGTATAAGTTTTGTTTAAAATAATTTGCAACGTTTTTCACAAATACCTAAAAATTGCAAATACACATAAATGGATCGAAGTGAGGCGCTCCGAAGACACATAACAACTCTTCTCCGGATTGATTCACTTATTTATCGCATTCATGTTTCATATAACTAAAATAATCATTATATTCAAATGTAAACAAATAATCCATATTGATTAAAATATATGTATATCTATATTAGACAAAACAAAATATTAGTTGGTTATAACGACTTTGCAATTAAGTTTACTTAATTTAGCTACTTCCGATTTTTTTAAGTAATATTTATTTATTTTTTTAATTCTCTTGGTTGATAGAATGTTTCACTTTTACAATATTCTAAAAACATCTATATGTAGGTATTTTAGAGTTAATTATAAGAAGTTTTCAATTACTTAATTCATGTCTTATAGGAAACTTCATTATTTTTATGTAGACTCTAAAACAGAGTCAATGAATATCCAATCAATCCTAGTATAAATCAAAAATGTGAATGATGTGATGGTTTATTGTATAATATGTAGTATACATGTAATACATATATATATATATATATATATATATATATATCAACGTCCAAACCATAGTAACAAATCAGAAAAATAAATAAGATTTTTCAACCAAAACAAGCGGTCATGGTCATCCTGTTAGACTTTGACCAAAACAGCTTGTTTTGGCTGAATAATCTTAGTCATTTTCATGATATATATATATATTCGTATATTTGGGGAACAGTCCTTGGTTAATACATGTGAGATTGAATTTGCTGCCTACTGTTTTTTTAATTAATTTCTTGGACACTTTTCCAAATCTCTTAAGAGCCATTTAAATGCACCAGGAACTAGGCACATCTACTTACCATATGTTCTGTTTTCCATGTATTTAAGTGGAAAACAAAACATATGGTGAGCTGATGTACCTAGTTCCTGGTCAATTTAAAAGACGCTTAAGAAATTTGGAAAAGATATCCAAGAAATTAATTAAAAAAACGATAGGCAGAAAATTCTATCTCATATATATATCAAGGATCAAACCACAATAATAAATGGGGAAAAAAGAGTAAGATCATTCATCCGTAAGAAGCGGTTTTCGTCAGAGTCAAAACCCAATTGTTGAAAGATCTTATTTTTTTCTCCCCATTACATATTGTGGTTTGATCATTGATTGTTATTTTACATATTTATGTTAAATCTTGTTTTATATATATATATAAAGATTTCACATAAACACGTGAAATAACAATCAATCATCAAACCACAATATGAAATGGGAAAACAAGACTAAGATCTTTCAACCGTAACAAGCGGTCTTCGTCAGAGTCGAAAACCCAACTGACCCAACTCAGTTAAAAGATCTTAGTCTTGTTTTCCCTTTCCATATTGTGGCTTGATCATTCATATATATATATATATATATATATATATATATATATATAAAAAGATTTCACATAAACACGTGAAACAACAATCAATGATTAAACCACAATAAGAATGGGAAAACAAGACTAAGATCTTTGAACCGTAACAAGCGGTCTTCGTCAGAGTCAAAAACCCAACTGAACGAACTGAACGGTGTTCAGTTGGGTTTTTGACTCTGACGAAGACCGCTTGTTACGGTTGAAAGATCTTAGTCTTGTTTTCCCATTCTTATTGTGGTTTAATCATTGATATATATATATGTATATTCAGAATGTATGTAATTATGTAAAATTGTAGTCATCTACAGGTATACTATTAAGGAAAAAAGCAACATCATCATATGAAGGTTATACCATTTTTTATATATATATTTAATATATACATATTTAGATTATATCTAATAATATTTGTTCTCTCCATGAATATATGCAGAATGAGTGGAAATTATTGGAATAGAATACAACAAAATATAAATTACAAAACTTAACTAAAACTTTTCAAATTGTATTTAACTATATCTTTTGATATTAGGGTGTGTGTAGGGTGTATTATAACTTATTTATCTAACAAACCCCAAGATTATACTATACAAAGATGTGTCAGTTCTTTCAGTTACTGAATGGGATTAACATTGGAAAAGATAACATCAGTAAATTAATGAAAGCTATACTTCTTTGCAGTTTATTCCCCAACGTAAGTTCCTAATATAAATCATACTTTAATAATACTTATACTCAAAAAAATAATATTCTTTCAAAATAACTTGTAAATTAATTTGTACAAATAACTTACAGTTGTATCAGTAAGCATTTTATTGAATTGAAGTAAGTGCTAAATTGTTTCAGTGCTAAAACAATTCTTTAGACACATTTAATAATGGACAAGATAAATTTTAAATTTAGCAAATAGATTATGAGGTGTAGCAGGGGGTAAAATCATGGAACCGTCTCAGGAGGTAATCAGGGTTGCTAACTCGTTGAACGTGAATTCATTTACTTCAAGATAAATGTCATCAATCATTTTAAATATCAGACGAAAACGACATAATCACAAAGAATTTTTTTACTAGATAAAAACTTTGAAGAGTTTCAACTGATTAGAAAAATCTTAACTGTTCTTATATTTAAGCTTTGCATAATTATGTACACAATAGTCGTAGATGGCTTCAGTTAGTCCCAGAGTAAAAAAAAAAACGCATCAAGTTCCTTTTATTATTGAATCTTACTTAACCTAATGATGACAGGACGTCAGCACACGACATTGCCATATGGTGTGCTTATTTAATGAATGCATAAGGATGTGTATCATTCTAGTTATTGCACAAAATCAGCATTGGAAAAGAAAACAACAGTAATTTAATAAAAGCTATAAGATTTTTGCACTTTATCCTACAAATTATTCATCGTTTTATCAACAAAAGTTTCAAAATATGGTTTCTTCATCAAATCTCATTATAGTTAAAAAAAGCTTTGTCAATTCTCATTTTTGCATTTTTACAATTAACGCATAAATTTGGAGAAATACACCCGCGTAATAAATAAGTAGTTTTGAATAAAAAAATGTTTATTTAATCATTGATGTATATATTTGATATATCAATGGAAATTCAATTACTTAAATAAGTAAATTACAAAAAAAAGGGTTTTAATAATTAAATACATGCATATTGTTAATTTTAATAATTTTAATAGTTCAATAGTTTTAATAATTGCATATCTCAAATGATCTTTTAGACTAATTCTGACTGTCTGAAGAGAATATATCATGTGCTTGTATTTCTTTTAGGGGGTTTAATCCTGGTACAGGAATTTGTAAGGAAGCAGTAGTGATTCAGAAAAAAAGAATACAGTCTTTTATAATAGTTGTGGGTTTATTTCTATGAATAAAAGATGATCTTACAAGCATCTCATTAACAATCAAGAGCGTAAAACTGAATTGAATAAATACAATTTATTTTTTGCTGCTTGTTTTTATATTCATTCATTTACCCTTCATTATGAATGAAGTCTTTTGTTTCGTTTTTTATTAAAATAAAAATATTAAACCTTTTGCGTTTTTATAAATGGTTTAATTCAATGAAAGGAAGTTAATTAAATTAAGTGTTGAAGGAAGAGCACTTGTTAATGAGACGTTTGTATGAAAAGGCATTGTGTTTGACAAAGGGAGATGTATTTGAATGGTGCTTTGGACGGAGTGGAACAAGAGATGCTGAAGACTGGTATTATATGAAACAGGGATTACGAAATCAAGCTTCCTTAGGCTGATACACATTCCTTGCTATACTATGCCTTCAACAAGAATCTCAGCCAAACCACAACCTCCAAACAACAAACATGTAACCAGGTATAATAACTCAATTAACCACTTTGTATTTAACGCATTACATCTAAATGTTGCCAATGTTAAACACAGAGGCTTTATTGCGTTAAAAAGTTTATTGCTTCCTCGTTTAATTCATTGTGACAACCAGTTTGTACCTAATAACAAATAACTTCAATCAGACTATAACAATGGTATAGTGATATGCATAATACATATATGGAATGCATATCAGAACTCAGAAGTCTGAAGAAATGGACTGGTTCAACTATGTTGAAGATTAGAGATACGAAGCCTGAGATCCCTTAGTACTGAAAATTTAAATATTTCTGAGAGCATCATTTCTTATTTCAGCGACTAAAAAAACATTGTTCAGAACAACTTTGACGACTGCTAGAAAAGATGTACGACATTTCCATAACTTGTATGCAAACAGTATCATAAGCACTACAAATTTAATACTCTTAATGCATGATCAACACGGTAATGTTAATAAACAATTAAAAAAAAGTAGATCTAAAACAATATAATACATCATATATTGTCTAAAACAATATAAGGCACATCAACTTCCGACGATGATACAATTAAAATATAGAAGGCAACGGTGTCAATTCTTCCTGCATGTAGTAATGTATTATACATGTGTAATACATTATATTTTATCGATATATATATATATATATATATATATTCTGAGGTAAAATGGATAAACCAACAAAAGTCTCCACACAAATGAAGTTTTATTCAACGCGTTTCGAACACTTTGTGTTCATTATAAGGAAGACACATATAATACAAATTATATCTAATTACTTACAAAAATTAGAGTGAAATAATAAAATTCAATTAAGAGAATTCAAATTATTTCAGTTAAAGGTTTTCAAGCATACCCGAAGCCTTTGTCCCTTATCTCCTAGATGCCTATCCCCACTCTTTCGCAACGGATCTGTTTCCTGCTAGTTGTGTTCACTGGACCAACCCGTCAGTACCACATCTTTGGGTATGTCTTGAATTCTCTTAATTGAATTTTATTATTTCACTCTAATTTTGTAACTAATTAGATATAATTTGTATTATAGTGTCTTCCTGATGATGAACACAAAGTGTTCGAAACGCGTTGAATAACTCTTCATTTGTGTGGAGACTTTTGTTGGTTTATCCATTTTACCTCAGAATGAGTAAATACCACACAATTACGGATTGCACAACTATAATGATATATATATATATATATATATATTATGAACTAAAAAAGATCTGTTTCTTGACAAGTTTCTCAATATTTCTAAATAACACTCTATTTATTTGGTCCACACAATAAAGCACATCTCCTATAGTCGACATGTTTCCAATGATCAGTATTCATCAACTGGGGTGACTTTCTGAGGTGAATCTTTTGGTTTATAATATATGCAAAGTGAAGACAGTAGAGGTTGTTTTTTCTTAAGTTTAAGATTAGCTTGTCGTTAATCTGTGAAGTAAGTGTCCTCTAAGCCTGAGTTACTACCTGCAAGGGTTCCTGGTTGCCCTTAATGTAAATTAAAATAACTTAAAAATTCGGCATTCAACGATAACCAACATCTGACGAAGATAAGATCGTTGGAAAATAAATAATAATTTATTAAATTTTACTCCGTCTGCTGGCACTATGACTGGAGTGCCTCTTGAATAAGAAAGAGTTGTTTACCTTCAGAAAGGCTCACAACTTACTACCTGATTATAACGCCGTCGAAATATAGTAGGGAATTGCTATGATTTCTTTGATGTGTATTCTGTTTGTTAATCTAGTATATATTTATATAATTCAATGTTTTCTTATCTGGACCACATATAGTCTTAACATTTTCCTTTTTACTATCCAAGTTTGATCTAGTATTAAGCAGTTACAACACCTTTAAACCAAAGTGTTGCCAATATATTGTAGACATTTTAGAACTTAATTACATGAACAAAATTTCTCAAGTTACAACATTTACATTAATTTATTTAATTACTCTTGGATTTACCTATTGCAAAGTATATTCTATAACCGTTGTATTCACTGCAGCATGATTTGAATACAACAATTATGTAAAGTTGTTGTGCAATAGAAAAATACTTTTGTATTTATGTATTGTAATATAAATAATGTAATATAAGTTTTTTTCATGTAATTGTAATTAAATTCTGTATTAATGTAGCCCTGAAGATGTCTACAATGTATAGGAAAAATGTTGGGTTAAAGGTGTTTTAAGTGTTTAACACTAGATCAATCCTCTAACGAGAAAAGGAAAATAATATATATAGATATATTTTGCAAAATATTTTATTGTATAGGTTCAAGAAGTCAGAACAAACTATTACATCTAATATTATATCTCAACCGAGTCTCTTAACTAAGTCTGATTTGATATCATAAATAAACTTTATATGATATTAGAATACAATTATAAGGTCAAATGGTATTCAAATATGACTGTTGAAAAATGCAACAATTACAGCAGCTTTAATTATAATGTATAATTCGCTAATATTTGTGGAACATATATATCATTAATTCATGGATAATTATTATTTGGATTAATTTGTGCAAACTAAATGATTGAAAGGCTGCATTTCTAATAGTGTATATTCGTTATCTCAAATAAGATATCGTTGTTTTGGCGAAGGGAAGTTTAGCACGTTTTAGGCTTCATATTTATTAAACAGGCGAGAATTCCACATATTGGACTTCGTGACTTGCCTAGTGACTAGATGGGTTCTGATTGGTTAAAGGTTTGCAACCAACAGGTGATATCGTTCTCTTCATTGCAAATTGCAAGTGCAATTTTATTAGATTACATATCTTTTTATTTAAAAATAATATAATTTGAATATTATATTGAAGGCAGTAATTTAACGGTATAACCAATAAATGCCTCACATTGACTGTTTGGTTTTGCTAACGTAATCTAAGTTAGAGTTTCAACAGTCCAAAAAATGTTCCAATAAATGCGATCATTTTATAAGATTATAATAAATAAATGGAATATTTGCATTTATAACCTGACGTCATTTACATTGCATCCAACGTTGCGACAATGTGTATCTTCATTATCAAGGCAGTATAGTTATAAATATAATTATATATTATATATAATTATTTAATTATACTATATCATTATAAATTATTATAAAATATATAATTTATGATGAGTAACTAAAAAATATCGGGAAAAATTAAAACATAGAAAACATGATAATAATTATCAATAATAATTTTTAATAATATTAAAAATAATAAATTATTAAGAATTTAAAAAAAAACTAATAAATTATTAAAACTGTTTTTTCCTGTGTTTCAATCCGATATTTCTTAGTTACTAATCATAAATTATGTATTTCCTTGTAGCCTTGATAATGAAAATATACATGTTTTAAACATCGGAAAACAAAGTTCATTTTTGGACCAGACAAACCTCAAGGAGTCCAGAGACTTTAGTTTAGTTGTAGTAAATTATTACTTTTTACTGGTTCTCAATAGAAGATGAACATATTAAATATATAACCTTTTTTTTTGACTATTTTGAAAACATATTTCAAGTAGAACGAAACGACATCCCAGTTTTTTGTCATATCATTGAAGTTTGCTTGCTCAAGCATTGTTTTATTATCTTACTTTCAAGTCCAACAGTTCTACTTTGAACAGTTTCTAAAACTATTTTGCATGAAATTCTCTCACTATTTATTACTAATATCATTTATCCATTATCAAAGTTTCATTTAAAGTAGTTTTTTCTTCTATATGAACTTAAAAGTAATATTCTAAACGAAGTTTGTTTTTTTAAAAAAAAGAGATCACGGAAACCTCAATTAAATTTTAAAGATTTCTATGATTATAAAAAAAATGCACATACATCAAATTAATAAAAATGAATAAAAAAATGTGTAATAGCATCAAAAGAAAATATCACCATAATCAATTCTGTTAAAAAAGTTCCATTTATTGACAGGAATATTCAAAAATAAAAAGAAGTTCTATATCGTCAGGTTTTAAACTTGGACGTAAAGAAATTAGATTTTCCGAATGTCCTGACAGGATAAAACTGAATTACCTTGTACTATATTAACAATATTAACTAACTACTTGGAAATATAAAAGTAATAAATGCTAGTTATTTCGTTAATGATAAGCATTTGATAAGCACAAAGCGATTTTGTTAATCATTTGGAAAGCAATTTGATAGGATGTAGTAATGATAATTGCAATTCTAGACAGCAAATATTATATGCCATGTATTTATGTCACACAATTGATTTGTATTGAGATATTGCGCAACAGAAATAAAATCTTAAGGTCGAAAATATATTATTTTTTTTTCTGAAATGTTATTGTCATCGACTATTTGGCAGAATTTATTTTTCGACTGTCATTATGAATATTCTCTGATAAGAAAGATTGACCTAGAATGGTATCCTCTTTTACAACAGATGCTCCAAATGCGAGCTGCTTGCATACAAATGTGAAAAGTTGGCAAGTATAATTCTACTGTCATCTGATTTATTTTATCTATATATCAGAAGTTGTCAAGAGTAAGGGGGGAGGGAGGGCCTTGTGTCTCACCAGAAGGAGGCAAAACGGAGCAAAGCGAGTTGGTCACATTTATAGAGTTTGCTCCATTGGCTTTACAAAATAACTCATTTACTTTCTTTATCTGCGGTTATCCCCAAACTTATAAATATCCCCACGCTCCATTCGCTTTATAGTTTCTAGTGTCGGCCTTCTCCGGCAACGTGCCCGACTTAACGCTTTCTTCCTTGATAACTCTTCGTCGATTACACAAGTCTTTAGAGTGATCCACTGCAGAAGCTCTCTTTTCATATTGACCGAACATCCTATTCCATTCAATCACTTGTTTTAATGGCAAACATATTTATTACTCTGTTTCTTCAACAACTGAGAGAAACCGCTTATTCTTTACCGATAAATTTGCAATATGTTGCAAACACATTTGATTCCACCAAAGTAACCTTCAACATCAACACTCAGACAATAATACAAAGTTTGATTATAATAATTATAATAATGATAAATTGTTATAACAGTTTAAAATACTGAGTACAAAATCTGTTGATACAATATGCGTTAAGATAAGACTTCCTCAATGCTTTCAGCAGTTGTCAAGTTTTTAATCCTACGTTAATTGTAAACTTCTGGCATCTTATACATGAACAATATCTGTTAAATAGTACTCTTAAAGAGATTGTTTTAAAAAAGATAAAAACATTTGAGTTTCAAATTTTGCCTGATAAAATTTGAATTTAAAATTTATTTATATTTTAAATTTAAAAACTAATATTAAAGTATAAAACATAAAATATTTCTTATTTTTTGAAAAAAAAAAAAATTTCTGACTCAATAAATCGCAGATTAAATGTAGAATAAAATATAATATCATTTCTGCAACGTGAGTATCAGGACTTATAAAGACAAGAACAGTGTACTCGAGGAGCTGTAGATGAAAACTAAAGATTGTATTTTTCAATGTGCATTTCTTATTACCATTTGAGGAAAGGGTAAACTAAAGATTAAATAAATTTTTACCCATGCAAAATTACCACTCCGAGATTGTTCCAATGATTTCAGGTAACATCAATTTTTTAAGAAACTGAACGAACAAAATAACATCATTTAAGTTTGATACCTTCCCTAAAATTCAATTCCTATCTTGATTTTATTTTTGCAAATGTTCTGTCTTCTTATATGCAAATTAAATAAGAGAAATAAAACCTATTTTCAGATTATTTACCTATATATATATCTATATATTCACTTGATAAACGGAAATACGATCCAAACTGGACACAATAACAGATCAAAATTGATGATAGGTAGCACAGAAAGTAAAGAAACACACTTACGAACTCAAATTTTCGGGTGATCCGTCTTCAGGATGAAATAGAAAGGGAGACCGAGCACAGTGTAGGCGCTTGGGTTACTAGCCGTTGCGCCTACAATATCCTTGGCCTTCCTTTCTCTTTTCTCCTGAAGACGGATTGCCCGAAAATTTGAGTCAGTAAGTATGTTTCTTTACTTTCATATATATATATATATATATTGGTATACTTTGGGAGCAGACCTCCTTTTAAACATACCTCATTAAATATCTTGCCAACATTAAGTTTAGTATGTTTCCTACATACCTTTTCAAGGTTTCGAATGCTACTTTTCCATCTTTGTGGTATCATATAAATTAACTCACCGATTTTTTTATCTTTAAATGTATTTTTCATATTACATATCCTTGAGAATGGTCAACGCAGACCGAAACGTCGGACATATGTAATATGAAAAATACATTTAAAGATAAAAAAATCGGTAGTTAATTTATATGATACCACAAAGATGGAAAAGTAGCATTCGAAACCTTGAAAAGGTATGTAGGAAACATACTAAACTTAATGTTGGCAAGATATTTAATGAGGTATATATATATATATATATATATATATATATATATATATATATATATGTTGTGTGTGTGTGTGTGTGTGTGTGTGTGTGCAATATATCTTTTTTTATGAAAAGTACTTTATGGACCACTGTTCAAAGATATACTGTGAAAATACTTTGCAATAGTCACATTTATTAAATACAATACAAAATTCTCATTAACTAATATTACAAAATAAAGATAAAAAATAATTAAGTTAATTGAAGAAAATAAGTCGAAGCGACCTATTTTGCATATAGTTACGAGTTTTTTTCAAGAGCCTTTAAAAAAGGTAATAAAGAGAAGTTGAATTCTTAAGTAACTTTGTTCCATTTGCCAGTATTTGTTAGAAATTCAATCAAGGTGAATTGGTGTAAATGTTGAATGAAACACTTATTGATTGTGAATTCAATGAATGGAATCTCAATACGGGTACAAGTTGAACTGTTTAATAGGGTGTTCTTTAGCCACAGGGAAGCTATGCTAACAATTTGAAAAGTTACTTTTAATAAGCTATCATTAATTAAGTACTGTTATTAAATTAATTAACAATTAAATTTTATTTAATTAATTTAATTATGTAACAATTAAATATTACGTAATTCGTATGTAGATGACCATATCAAGGGCTGAAATATATACCTTAATTATTAATAAAAAAATTGACAAACTAATGTATTTTTATTAAAAAATGTTTTTATTACTTACAAAACTTCATTTTGGTAATAATTTATGTTAAAAAACAAACACTACAAATTAAAAACGTAAATATATCCGCTGTTATTAATTAATATTGAAATAGTGACTACAGATATATTTCCTATGAAATAAAAAAAAAATGTCATTATTTTGACATTTTACTATAATTAAGAAATCTGAGAAACTATAGTATTTTTACTTAAACATTTTTTTACTACTTACGAAAATTCATTTTGGTAATAATTTACGTTAAAAAAGAAACACTACAAATTAAAAACAAACAAATATATCCCCTGTTATTTATTACTATTGAAATAGTGACTACAGATATATTTCCTATGAAATGAAAAAGTAAAAGGAAAGTCATTTTTTTTCTAAATGTCAATAATGTCAATGTTAATCCTAAATATCAATTTAGAAATAAGCTAAATTACCATTCAGTGGATATGTTTAGTAAGTATTCAGGCAACTTAGCTGAAATGATTGTCTTAGTGTAAGCAGTTTTACAAATTAGTTCTGCACTTATCAGACTTATGAGAATTAACATAACAAGAGAGATTAATGGGTACAAAATAGAACTACTACTTATGTACTATTAAATACTAAATATCATATAAGGAGTAGATGTAGATAAGAAAAGGAATACAGAAAAATGATTTCCATTTCGATAATAAGTTGAGATATTTGAGACTCTAATCTTTATTAGCATTAGAAAACATTTACTGTTAATTATTTTACAACTATATTATTTATTATAAAACAAGCTTAAATTTATTACAGATGGAAAAATTTGAATTTTAGTAAACTGGTTGTTAAGCCTGGCGAGGACTTCTCAAGATGAGCTACTGCCAACTTGTTAATTAAGTGTAATTTATGCAAACTCTCCCCACGTGCAACGGTATCAACTTCATTTGCATAAGATGAGCCATATATTTGGAATAATTAAGCTCCCAAATCTGCTGAGAAAGATAATGTGTAAAAATGTCACCATTTGTTACGATTTTGCTGTTTCTGCAAAACGCCTACCACTCTGAATATGCGATAAACAAAGTAAACTAAACCAACGGAACCAATTATTTTCTACTTAGTCCTGTTGCTTAATACTTTAACATTGATTAGAATACATCAATTAATATTTGTAATTACTGATTAAAATGTTATTAATACAATTTTTTGTTTACCCTTTATTTTATTAATAAAATTTATATATATTTATTATTAAGTGTAATAGAACAGAACAGTAATATAACTATAAAACAGTGAGTAGGTACGAGAATAAAGAATTCTCTTAAAGGAATTAATTATATTTAAAAAAAAAAGTATAAAAGTTTTCAAAGACGTTTGACTGCAACTCAGTGTGGACTCGATGATTTAATGGTTGACCCATTTTATGCTGCTACCACAGTTTCGGAGTTCATATCTAATTTTGACTCAGATGGGCAGGCAACTCATAGAAGACATCCTCAACCGTATCAGGTAAGAGTCGTTTCTTTTGACAGACTTGAGTATTAGTTAATTTAAGATTAAGCCAATGTAACAACATAACCTGGTTGGGTATTATCACAAAGAAAAGACCTATTTGAGTTTTTCTTTTCTAATATCTACTTTAGAAATGCTCAATTCAATGAATTCAGTCAAGATTTCTAACATCTTACTGACACATGTTTATGACAACCAGCGAAGATACATTAATTATTAAAAAAAGTTAAATAAATAATTATGCATTGGTGCCTTGGTTCAAGAATTAGTATGCTTCTAAATATCTGGTGAGGGGTTAAGAATAGTGGGAGGGAAGAGTGGTATTATAAAAGTGTATAATGTGCAGGAACGGACAAATGCCCAGAGAGGGATGTTTGGGGAAACAAAGGAGTACAGTAAGAAGAGAGTAAAAAAATACCCGCTAGCTGTCAACCGTCTTAGAAGAGGCTATTGCTCTCGTCACGAAATTATCAAGCTTGGAGACCCGTTACTAATGTTCATAATATTTAATCTGTTAAATTTAATTCGAGATGATTTGATAATATTTCTTAACAACATCAATTTTTTATAGGTAATAAATTATCTCCTGTCCAATCAATATGATGATTTTCATTATTTTTATGTAAGAATATGGCACTGCTATTTTCCTGTCTAGTTACGTTGTATTGGTGTAGTTTTGCACGTGTCTTTAGAGATTTATCAGTTTGACCAATATATATGCTTTGGCAATTTTTGCACCGAATTTTATAAATGTATATCTATTAATGGTGTCAAACGACTCATGATACGGTAAAACTATAGAATTTGACAATGAACGGGGCTTTGTTGAAGTATTAGAGAAAGTTATTTTAGCACCCTTGAAAGCTAAATCAATATAAGAGGAGGGTATATTAATGGTAGGGCAATTGACGTAATGTTTTTAATCTCATCATTAAGAAATTCATGGCAACAAAGTCTCAACGCCCTCAAAAACATATTTCTAAAATGAGAAATTTTAACATTTTTTGGATTGGAAGAATAAAAGTGAATATACACAAGTACACTCGTAGGTTTTCTATAGCACCTACTCGTATAGCTTTCTATATACTCGTAGATGCATAACTCTTTAGGCAACCTATGGATTAGGACATCCATAGAAGAAGGGCAAATTACAACTTACTTCTTCTTCCATTGTGAACTGAATTGTGGGCACTAATGAATTTAATTTTATTAGAAAAACAGAATTTGTTAATGTAATAAAAAATATTCTTTATTTAATCCTAAGTATTTCCAATTTAAAATTTTTTTTATTAATTCATAAATACATTATACTTTGTAATCTATGTCTGTTTGCCAAGATTCATTAACTGATCGATTTCATGACAAAGCACTGCAATATTATATGGACTAGAATTTATTTCCAAATATATTCTCTTTAGTTTCACTACTACTAATGGAGATAAGTAAGAAAATAATACTTATTTCAGAGTGAACATGGTAAGTGACCTGATATATTATTTAACCTTTATACGTCTTAATTTACATATCACACTATTTCGCTTTATAAATTTAACTTTTTGAGACTTTGTTTTAGATTATGTAATATGTATTTTTATCACAGTTGTCATCTATTTTTAAAATTTCAGGGAAGTACTAGTTAATCCTTAGTTTTTTTTTTTTGATATGCCTATCATAAGTTAATAGTTGAGACTTTAAGTAAATTTAGGAAAAAACTGATTTAATGACAAAGGGTCAGTTAAAATAAATTGAACTGCAAAATATATGATTAGGCGAAGTGATATATACGAAGTGAAATACCAACAACTTACCTTTCAGAATTGGTCATATAAAGAAATTCGGAAAAGAATTGAGATTAGCTAGGGTAGGTATTTGACGCTATAGTACATATTAAAAGACTTGAATGATCAAATATAGCAGAAAAAGAAGGTTTTAGAAGGTTTAAAAGGTTTTTCCTACCCTGTGGTGCTCAAACGTGGACAGCTATAGTGAAGAATATTAGGAAACTCCGAGCCACACAAAGAGAAATGGAGAGAAGCATACTAGAGATTAAAAAAAATAGGATAAAATAAGGAGTATGATAACAAATAGAAAAACAGGAATAAATAACTTTTTGACTACAGTATGTGCGCTAAAATGGAAGTATGCATGAGGATGAAGAACGATAGATGGGCAAAGATAATAACTGAATGGTCTTCTAGAGAATCTATAAGAAAAGTAAGAAGATGGAAGAAGAAAATGGGAAGATGAATTTAAAGAAACAATGGCGTTAAACTTAAAAATTGTTGAAACATCAATAGATCACAATAAAAAAAAACTTTAACAATTATTTACAAAGAAATATGTTATTTTATTAACAACTTGTAATATTTTTTATCACAATGAATGACTATTATTAATATATCATAGGTTAATATATATGATAGGTATATCCTCATTTGGTAACTCCGTCATTCCAAACAAATTAAGAACCACAGCACTAAATAAATGTTCATAATCTGATTTCTTTTTCTTCAATAAAAGTTGATATAATATCATATTTATGTATACCGTACTGACTTTCTTTAATATTCGTAATAATGAAAAGGAAAAATTATAAAACACTTTTACAACCGTTAGAGACAAGTTTTTTGATCATTTCTCCCTGAAGGACTCTATTTCTGAGTGTATAACATCCTATATTTATTAAATGTCAACGATATGCTAGAATCATATGTCTTATACATACACTATTGCCTAGAAATATTTTTAGTTGAATGTAAAAAAGTATTGTCTTTCTTATACAGAACCATGCACATTTCAACACACACCTCAAAGCTCCCATTAACTCACACAGGGACACACACACACATTATATCCTCAGGTTACATCTGTCGTAATAAGGGATGTAACCTGAGGATGAATACTAAGTAATCCAAACGTGTCAACGTTGTATAAAATATTTTGTATGATAATTTGTGATACTTTATCTTATTCTAATTAATTATATACTGCGAACTTTCAATTAAACAGCAAACTACTATGTTTAACAGATTATCTCATTGGTTATTTTTGTAATTTCCTATATACAAATAAAGCTGTAAACATGCAAAATTTAAAAGAACAATAAACACATTCTTTTCAATATAATTTAGGTATTTGTCTTCCACAGAAAAAAATAATAGGGCAATTATGAAGAAGTGAACATGTTCAATGAACAATATGAGATGGAGCACAATAAAGCCGGTATCACAATCGCTAATCTTGAGAAGGGATATCTAATAGATTGAAGATAAAAGTAATATAGCAATAAAATGAAAAATAAAACTGAGATAAATGTAAAAAAATCAAAAGAAATTATAAAAAATAATTAATGAAAAAAGATTTAATAGAACAGAAATATAATAAGATAAAAATAAGCAACGACACGACAACATAAAAAAAAGAATCAAATAAAAGAATTAACACTATAATTAAATAAAATAATAGCAGCATTACATTAAATTGTGAAAAAAGTATAAGAATTAAAAATTATATGCTTCAATTTATGAAGGGAGTACACTTGTTTTATTTCCCACACTTATTAATTTTTATTTTAACTGTAATAATATACTCTCTTTGGTTTAACCTTTGAATCCACTTCACTTTTATTGTATGAAACATTTTTGAACCAAAAACTTTTTAAATTACTTTTTCAATCACCTTTTTATTTCTGTCTCTTTTCTTAGTTTTAATATCCATACACTTCTTTTTATCTTCTTGCTTTCATATTGTTTTTTTCTTCTTAGTCTACAATTGTTCAACACTTTCTCACCTTTCTATCGTATTCTTATCGGGATGGAGAAATACCATAATAAACGTAGGTGCTTGTCCTTTTATTTGTGCTTCTCAGTTCAAAGTTTCCAATATAGCTTCGAATTTGGTCTTAAAACTACGACTTTGCTAGTGCACTTTCTGTCCCAATCTCTTCTTTTTTGATGACCCTTCATTGGTCTCTTCTTTCTTTTTCGGTTAAACCGAAATTTAGAGACTGAAAATGTGTGTACCTATTTACTATTTACCGCTATTTTACCGAGCCTCCAAACGACCTCTGTTTTATTTGGACCATATCTCCAACAATCTCTGTACCAGTACAATTTGTTTCACTCTATTATCTCTCAGAACACGGTTCAAACAGAAAATTAGACACTCTAAGTATGTGTTTTTAATTTCTCTGTTTATTTATTTATATTGAACAATATATATATATATATATATATATTAGAATACGTTGGCAGCAGGTCTTCTCTCAAACATATGTTGTTAAAATTTGCAGCAGCTTCTGCACTCACTAACTTTAAGCTGGTGGCCTCGATCCTTCGGGCGATTTTTCTTTCTTCTGGCTGCAGTTGCCACAGCATCTGTCCTAGAGACATCTTCAATATTACACGAGCTTTCGACCATAGGAACATTGGTCATCTTCAGGTAGAGCATGCCTTGTAGTAAACAGCTTAAATGCCAATCAGGTTGACTAATTCGAACCAATCAGAGCGCAGGTTAAGGCTGCTGCTCTGATTGGACCTCATGCTCGGCTCCAGGCTCCTGGTAATTCCGACGAGCAGGAGCCTGGAGCCGAGCATGAGGTCCAATCAGAGCAGCAGCCTTAACCCTGCGCTCTGATTGGTTCGAATTAGTCAACCTGATTGGCATTTAAGCTGTTTACTACAAGGCATGCTCTACCTGAAGATGACCAATGTTCCTATGGTCGAAAGCTCGTGTAATATTGAAGATGTCTCTAGGACAGATGCTGTGGCAACTGCAGCCAGAAGAAAGAAAAATCGCCCGAAGGATCGAGGCCACCAGCTTAAAGTTAGTGAGTGCAGAAGCTGCTGCAAATTTTAACAAATATATATAATATACATATATATATATTATATATATATATAAATATATAATATATTATTATATATAAATATATATAACAAATCCAATAATATATCAACCGTTGGATAGAATAGGTGTATAATGTAATCGGGATTCGGTCAATTTTTCAGTCTGGAAAATTGACCGAATCCCGATTACATTATACACCTATATATATATATATATATATATATGTCAATGATTAAACCACAATAAGAATGGGAAAACAAGACTAAGATCTTTCAACCGTAACAAGCGGTCTTCGTCAGAGTCAAAAACCCAACTGAGTTGGGTTTTTGACCAATTTGGTTTTGAGTCAGTTGGGTTTTTGACTCTGACGAAGACCGCTTGTTACGGTTGAAAGATCTTAGTCTTGTTTTCCCATTCTTATTGTGGTTTAATCATTGATTGTTGTTTCACGTGTTTATGTGAAATCTTTTTATATATATATATATATATATATATATATATATATATATATATATATAAAATTCTATTGAAACCTATGCCTATTTCTAATCTACCACCTTTTCGGATTAATTTTTCCAATCTTCTCACCTCTGACTTGCAAAAGTTTGGGACAGGATATATCAGTTCTCCAAAATTTTTATTTCTAGATTCCAACATCTACCATTCTCAAGGATATTTTTATAAAGGTAGTTTCAAAACATTCATAAAACTAATACAAATCTAAACAATAACTAAAATAAACACACAAACTCAACAAAGCATAATCGTAATAAGCGAGGCTATAAACAGGTAGCGGCAAGGCGAGGTTTCCCCAGGGTTCTGCTTACTGGTTTGTCTTCTGACTGCCTTCATACAGCTTCAGAATTCTTGTAATTCCACCACCCAGGCTGTTAATAGCAGGTTGTTTTTCCAGGATAAAAATGGCTTCCAAAATTTTTAGTCTGGTATGGTCATGTTCATGTTCTAATATCGTGGTGTTGTCTGTTAGCATTCCCTCTGGAAGTTAGCGTTAGTCTCCTTCTGGAGGACCTAAGAGCATGTCGCAACAGCACATGGATTAAAATTAACGAGGGAAATGCTAACTGACAACCACACGATATTAGAACAGGAACATGACCATACCAGACTACAAATTTTGGAACCATGTTAATCCTGGAAAAACGAACTACTATTAACAGCCAAGGTGGTGGAATTACAAGAATTCTGAAGCGCTATGAAAGCAGTCAGAAGACAAACCAGTCGAGGACAAACCAGTAATCAGAACAAATTAAACTCTCATACATGAGAGTTTAATTTGAACCTGTAGAACTGACCGAGTCCCAATAAACTTTTGTTTTGTATATATTTATATAGGATCATACGTTTTGTGATACATATTTCATGAAATTTTTCCTGGATCCTTCTTCTTGTCAATTATTTAACTTTCTTATCTGGTGTTTTAAATTCTCAGTAATTTATTTGGTTTCTCTGAAAATTTGAAACACCAGATACGACAATTTTCTATGAAAGTGTTAAGAACAAGAATACAGGAAGAATTTAATGAAAGATATATATACATATTTGTGTGTGTGTGCATGGTGTACTTCTTGTAAATTTTTTTAGCAGTACTTCCTATAAGTACATATATGGTAATTAAAAATGTAATCATAGTTCACTGAAACTTGCATCTTGATAACCACCTATTACATGTATGTATATATTTTTATAAAATATTATTTAATATGTATAATTTATTTACATGATTTGACATGATCACAATGGGTACTAAAAAGGTTCATTTTAAATAAAGACCAAAATAGAATAATAAGAGCAAGTCTGGGCTTTTTTCTGTTCAGAAGGGATTTTTCTTATACCGCTATGGTCTAGGGATTTCAAATTAATAGGGCCTATTTGTAAGCTCTCGGATTCCAGCCAGTAGGATAAGTGGCCTTTTGAATAATTTGTAACTTATTTCGCATACACTCTGTCCAGCCGGCTTGTGAATAACAAGACCCACTTGGTCTTCTAAAGAAGTGCTTTTTTTTAAATGTAGCATGAATTTTCTAACAATTTATATCAAGGAAAATTTATTATTCAAGAATTATAAACATACAGATTTCCTTTAAATCTCATAAAACTTTATTTAGAGCAAAAATAAATCATTCAATAAAAGTGATATTCACTAATGTAATGGCAATATAAATTATAATTACAGTAATAGTTTCATATTTACACATAATTATATTATTTGTAAAAAAATCATTACATTCGTAAAAAATTAGATTCTGAAAAGATATTAGAAGATATAGTAAAGCCTATACTGAATATTACTATATGTAAAGCCATATCAAACTTTTTGAAAATTTTACTTTTTCACGACTTAATATTACAAAAATATACCACTGTAATAAAATAGAACAGATAAATTAAAGTAAATAATAAATATGACTGGTAACCCTATTTTAAATATTGTTAAATATTTAAATATTAATCATTATATAGATGCAAGCCTTGTAATTAACAATGAAAGGTCACCTTATAAATCTTATGTGTTGGCAACTCTGTTATGTGTTAAAAATTTTTATATGTTGTTAATTGTATAATCAATTTATGTTGGTTATATTTGATAGAGATAATTGAAAAAAATAGTAATGAAGGTTACTGTAAGAACACTATAGTTCTCTCTAGATAAGATTGTTTAATTTGTCTTTTTACTTGTAAAGAGAAATGTAAATTATATAAACACAAACATGTGTATGGATACGAGTACGAGTATATAGAAACTATATACGTAGTATATAAAAACATAAAATTCTTTTTACAAATTATTTATGTCAAAAATACCTTCCATTCTTTCACATAAATTAAGCAAGTATCATAAACATTTTTTTAGTTATGCTGCATTTTAATTTAATTTTAAATATAATTAACTTAACTATTTTAAAATTATGAAGTTTCAGTCCTCTCACTTGCTTATTATCTGGAATGGCTATTCCATGCTAATTCCATCTTCTGATTCTTTGCATTTTTTAAGCATGTTTAGTATTTGAATGGTTTGGATTATTTCTAACAGATCTTGCGTTTTGTAGTTCAACAGAAAAGATATTAATTAATACCGAAACGTTGGCATATAAAGCTTCATTTGAAACTGAAGAACTACCGGAGTGCGGAAGAATTTGATCCCATATATATATATATATATATAAAGATTTCACATAAACACGTGAAACAACAATCAATGATCAAACCACAATAAGAAATGGGAAAACAAGACTAAGATCTTTCAACCGTAACAAGCGGTCTTTTGACTCTGACGAAGACCGCTTGTTACGGTTGAAAGATCTTAGTCTTGTTTTCCCATTTCTTATTGTGGTTTGATCATTGATATATATATATATATATATATATATATATATATAATATCAATGATCAAACCACAATAAGAAATGGGAAAACAAGACTAAGATCTTTCAACCGTAACAAGCGGACTCTCACCGCATTTACGTCTCCGTTCCTTCATTCTTTCTCCTTTTATTTTATTTTCTTACTTTCTACTCTCCTGAAGACGGCAAGACGCCGAAATAATCGAGATTCGTGAGTGTTCGTCCTTTTTCTTGTGTTCTCTAGCTGTAACTTTAATTATATATATATATATATATACATTGATAATGGAAAGTCAATCCAAACCGAACATAAATAATTTCAACAACAAAGAATAGTAACAAACAGACAAAGAGATACACTCACTAACTCAAATTTTAGATAATCCATCTTCAAGAGAAGAGCGAGTGGGAGACCAAACACGCTCTTTTTTCCTGAAGAAGGATTAACCAAAAATTTGAGTTGTGTGTCTCTTTCTCTGTGTGTTACTATTCTTCGTTTTTGAACTATATATATATATATATATATATATATATATATACATTGATAATGGAAAGTCAATCCAAACCGAAAATAAATAATTTCAACAACAAAGAATAGTAACAAACAGACAAAGAGATACACTCACTAACTCAAATTTTAGATAATCCATCTTCAAGAGAAGAGCGAGTGGGAGACCAAGCACGCTCTTTTTTCCTGAAGAAGGATTAACCAAAAATTTGAGTTGTGTGTCTCTTTCTCTGTGTGTTACTATTCTTCGTTTTTGAACTTATATATATATATATATATATATATATATATATAAACTAAATTCACAAGAAGAACAGATATAAATGATATCAGGAAAATGAACAAATATACTTCGATTTCTTGTCATCAGTTAGAACCATGTGGGTCAATCTGCAAAAAAGTGATGAATCACATGTCATTTGACTTCCAACAACCAAAATATTGTTATTTACAACATCATACAATATTATAAAATATTTATCATGAATAAAACTGGGAGAAAAATTTTGGTATCCCATTTGATGTAGAGTTTAGTAAAATATCTGTAGAAGGAATGGATTTCAATTGTACTTTGTCTAACAGATAAACTTGTAGTGGTTTAGAAGCTTAGAAACACCATCACCTGCTCATACACAGATAAGTATTATCCAAATTATATCAATAATGAATTAAGGAGCACATGAACTAAACATGTAGATTAATAAAAAAATATCAAAATCTACTTACCATATAGTTACTACTACTTACAGTTAAAAAAAAATCGTTGAACTAATTATGGTTTAACACAGTTTTTTTTTTTGAATGGAAATAAATGTTTTTTTTTTAGAAATAATTATTAAATAATAATTATAAAAATAAGAACCAAAATATTTAAAACATTATAGAGGAATTCACACGGATTAATTTCTTAACAGATAAAAGACATAACCAGCGAACTTATCGGGAACAAAACACCTTTGAAAACCACAAGTAGATAGACTGTTGAAAAAACCCATGATTTGAACTATCGTGAGTGGTAACAAGTTACTACTCTCAGAGAGACACACGGGAGAAACACATATTCATTTCATCCTTTTTCACGCAAACACAAACATATACATAACATGCTTTGTAGATCATATAATTTGATATGAAAACTATCCAGCATACATGGATAATTTGCAAGATTAATATTGATTGCTTAATATACAATGTCTGCCATCAATAGCTTTCATCTACAGTCAAGTTCCAGTAAAAGAAAAAGTAATGAGCTTAACAAAACAAATAAGAAATTTATTTTGTTATTATACTTGGATTTATTATTATACTGCAGTATAATATGCGATAGGCTAATATGAAGTAAATTTCATAAAATGTTAATTACTTTTTTAGGTAATATTCACTGTTTAATAACGTTCACGTTTTCGATTCACGTTTGTTTCGATTTGTAGCCTTTTGAAAAGGACAAAACATAATTATGTTAACAAATACTGAAATATTTTAGAAGTTTTTTCCAGAGTTTTGGAGCCAGTGCAACAAAATCCGAAACAAGTCATGAGTGAATTACCTATACGTGCTAACAAATAAAAACGTTTCAAGTTTAGGCTAAGTTAACTTGCAGTGGCCATCTGACACGAGAACATATAGAGGCCAAAAGACTGGCACTTTGTGATACCACAAAATGAACATCTACCTTGAGAATCCTGCATTTTGCCAAACTCAAGTGTACTTAGAGTAGGAATTTTTTCCAAGTACCTGACATCATATAGGTGTAATACCCTTTCTAAGGAAAGACGTCTACAGATTTTGTTTCACCTTCTTCGAGAATATATCAACCGCCACGGTGCTTATCAAACCCAGAGACGAGCACGTTAACCACAAAGCTACCTGACCCTTATGTTCAGTTTATTAAACAGAAAATCAAGAACGTTTTGCAGAGTTGCATTATAATCTTTATCTTTAAAGAAATCACTGAAATATAGCTATTGTATCAAATATAATAATTTTCAATTTCAAATATAATTCCCTAAAAAAAGTAATTGCAGTATTAATCTGAAAGAATATGCGATAAACTAATACGAAGTATATTTTTAATATTCATTCTTCACTAATGCTGGTTTCAGATCCTCTCCATGTAAAAGGCAGAAACTTAATTAATGGTAGCAAATACAGAAATGTTTCAAAAGTTTCTCTCAGGGCTTTAGAACCAATGCAACAAAATCTGATACCAAGTCATGAGTTACCTTTACGCACCAACTCAACACATTTCAAGTATTGTTCAGTTTATTAAACAGATAATGGGAAAAGAGTTACAAAGTTCAGAGGCGCAATATAAACTGCAACACAATGAAACCAACCTTTGTTTCAAATATAACAATTTTCAGCTTCAACTTTGAAACATTTTGTACAGGAATTCTAAAAGAATATGACTACGGCTTTTTTTTTTAAATTGATAATTGAATTAGAAACTGAAATATTTACCAAACAAAACATTATTTACTAATCTAGGTAATCATAAATCATTGTGGATGATATATTCACTGCAACTATTAATATAACTTGCTTATTTGAACCTATATAAATAAAAACTTTTCTGTAAGTAATTCTCATTAATGAATACTCTAAAAGTAGTTTGACTTCGAAATATGTTTTAACTAAAATTTCTGCCTTTATATAAGAGTTTATTCAACTCAGACTGAGGGATGGGAGGAAACCAATATCATGTCATAATGGCATCACGGTCACATCTCTCAGACATATCCAATTCCTATTGGTCAGTCGAGCTTCACATCTCTTACTACATACTCTACTGTTTCGAATGTCAATCCAACAAATAGCTTGCAGGAACAGCATTCTTCTCAGTTCTTCTTTTAACATTATAATCTTTGAATATTCTTGAGAGAACTAAACATTATTGAAAACATTTAACTTTCTTTGTTTTAGTAATAATAATATAGCATACTTTTTTGTTGTTCTATTTATAAAAGTGTATATTAACTCTAATTTAAACTTCACTGGAATACAAGTTCATGTAGAAGAAGTTTAGTCTTCACCACAAGAAAGTCATGCAAGATTTATATATATATATATATATATATATATCAATGATCAAACCACAGTACGAATTGGGAAAACAAGACTAACATCCTTCAACCGTAACAAGCAGTCATCGTCAGAGTCAAAAACCCAACTGTTACCGTTGAAGAATCTTAGTCTTGTTTTCCCATTTCATATTGTGGTTTGATCATTGATTGTCATTTCACGTGTTTATGTGAAATCTTTATATATATATAAAAAAAATATTGATAAAAGTATCGACCGTGAAATAGAAACAAAACTAAAATTTACCGGGACTCGGTCAGTTCTTCAGGTTCAAATTAAACTCTCATTGCCAACGTTTCGGTCTTTATTTAAAACCTGTTTTAAATAGGTTTTAAATAAAGACTAAAACGTTGGCAATTAGAGTTTAATTTGAACCTGAAGAACTGACCGACTCCCGATAAACTTTAGTTTTGTATATATATATATTTCAAAAACTTTGAGAAACACGATTGAAAACCAAAAAAAACAGAGACTCACATTCAACATTTTGACCCAGTTTAGATGATTATTTGTACTTTGTGTTATTATCATGTTCTTATTATTATAGCGTATAATAATTATTTTATATTTAAGTATTGCATGCAATTAAGTAGTTTTTTAGGACATTTTGACAATAAGAGTAGAAAAATCACCCTGAAGACGGGCGACCGAAACATTAGTATTATTAAAGTGTTATGAAAATAGATAATAAATCTTATGACGAGTTACTGCACGTAGTTCCCGGATATTGGAAGGAACTAATAACAGAACTGCAAAAGATATTAAAGGAAAAAAAATATAGAAAAAACTGGGTAAAAAATGTAATCTTGCATTTATATACCATATATGTACGTATCTAAAGGAATAATCCATCCAGCTTACTGTAAAAACCAATAATCCAATGCCTATAAAAGATATGACAGGGTTTCTACGAAAATTACTAAAAATAATGTGAAATGCAAAAAAAAATTAAATTAATGATATATTACATTTAATTCTTTCCACTGCATTCATAATTCTCCAATAATAAAAAAGACAAAAAAACATGAACTTCATGAGATTGTAAGATACTTGCTGACTTGCAATGAGTAGTTTTGTATCTTGATTGCTGACTTGCAATGAGTAGTTTTGTATCTTGAGTTTATAATTTTTGAAAAATGAAACATTATTATTGCTGACCATTTTACTTTCTTTGGTCCACAATCTTCTATACCTAAGCGTTACAAAGTTATAGCTGTGTGAACAAATGATGGATTGGTTAGCGAATACACAATCGATTTCTTAAACTTGACTACATTATGTTGCTGTATAACCAGGTAACATAAATGATATCCATGTTTTTAAAACCGTTTCTATTCTGGCAGGCCATGATATCATTAGTGAATAATGCTCCAACAACTATCAAACAAACTCCTAGACTGTAAACTAAATAATGTAAAATGGTCACAAATGAAAGAATTTATTTTTTAAAAATGAGAAACATTATAAAAAAACTTTATAAGCTAAATACATGCTTATTGTCAGCATTTAGAGGTTGGTAAACATCAAGTTATTATAAAAATCCGTAGTATCTCATAAATCGTTGTTGTGGATGTCAACAATCGTTGTTGTAGACATTGACAATCATTGTTGTAGAAGGGCATATGTAACAACGATTCACTAGGAATGCCAGTTTTATGATAATACTATGTAATATAGTTATAATCTTATAAGACGCAATGGTAACATTAAAAAACTATCATATGGTGTTGTTTGATGTTGTATATATATGATTATCTTAATAACTATTTCTTGTAATACTTACGCAACAAAACTACAACAAAAATAGCAAAGTGTTGGTCTAGGTGAAGTTTGTGCCCTTGATCAACTCTCAATGACATCGTTCTAGTATAGTTCACCTGAAATTGTTGTGTTCTAAAAAAAATATATATATTATAAATATCAAACTTTTAATTACATCAACCTATCAGTTATACTAAGTTAGTCAATACAAAACTAGTTTATTTTACAATATAGAGTGTATATTGTTTATGAGACTTATCATTATTATGTAGAATTTTAAGATAGTGCTATCAGTTATTATGTAGTATTTACTCATTGTAGGTTAAAAAAGATATTGTATGGTAACCAATGATGAATGTGTGTTGTACAACAGTGAGTTGTACAACAGACAATAAATTATTGGATAATACCTGAAAAAAAATAATGCGTGTTCGAAACTACTTATTTATTATTATTATAAATATATTTATATATATTATATATTTATACTTATATACTTTTTATTAAATGACTAAACGTGGAGACTATTTTATTAACTTTTTACTGTACAATGTAGAATTCTAAAATATTACTAATATTCCATTCATCACTGATGAAGACAGAAATTGGAAAACAGGAAAAAAACCTTTATTGTCAATGCTAATTCCTTCTTATCAATATTGATGAATGTGAAATAACATTGAACTGTAAAATATTCCACTTGAAAGTAATATATAAAATTTATCTAAAGTTATATACCGATTTGTAAGATTATTCCAGTCTTATTGAAACAAAGAACTCTAACTTTCCCAGTTATTGCTTTGTTTGAACAAATTTCAGCAGAACAACTCTTTGAGCTCTTTGAAGGAGGCTTAAAAAGTGAAGCCTCTGGCATTTACAAGCTTCAACTTTTTTCGATAAATATAGACTTTCTAAAATATCACTATCATCCTTCTTTACTGGATATATTTAACTCTTATAATAAAGATTTTTCTTAGAAATATAAATATAAATAATAAATTAGCTCCATTATTTATTTTTAGAAATAACAAAACATGTAAGTATTGCTAATTCTATGATTTAATGTAACAACAGTAAGAAATCATAGAAAAAAACTAAGATCTTTCGACCGTAACAAGCGGTCTTCATCAGAGTCAAAAATGATACTGATCAAAATCTGACAAAGAGTGCTTGTATCGGTAGAATGATACTAGTAGGTATATATATAAACTAGAATTTTCAAAACAACACACAGAAAAGAAATCACTGAAGTTACTACTATATTTTTATATCCTAAGGAATAGATGTGAATCCCCCCAAAGGCTGACAACGACTGATATATATATGTATATATATATATATATATATTCCTTTGTTTCCCCAAACATCCCTTTCTGGACATTAGTCCTTTCCTGCGCTTTAATGAATTACAGGGAGCAATTATTTTCATAGTTTCATGCAACTTTTTATAACCATGATAAACCATTGTCAAACCAATTAAAAGACAAAAGATTTGAAATTCACTCTGTAACAATTAAATATAAAATTAACTGTCCAAAATACATGCTGAAAGCTGTTGAGATAAAAGGATTTGGTAAGAGAAATTACTTCTGCCTTAGGGTGAAAGTATATTGAATAAGTTCTTAAATTAAGACTTTAATTAATGAAATGATGTAATTTCATAAATTGAAATGATATGCAAAGGATAGATGAAATAACAGCATTTTCTAAAAGAACTGTCAGAGTTATTTATGTTGAAATGCCCTATTTAAACATGGGAACATGCAGTCAGAGAGTGGGAGGAGGGTATCTTTAACAGAATAATGTCATGATAGTAGAAAGCAAACTGAATTATATACATCCACAACCTGTTGTCCTCAATTTAACGTGTGGTTCATTCGTTAATTGGTACTTACTTCAGCTATGAGAAACCAACATTAGCGGACTAATTCTACATCACCAAATTATTAACGTTCCCTTTGTAAGAGAGAAAAATGTTATTCTACATTTTCCATTAAACAATTTTCAGTCAAAATAAAGTAGCAGCCCAGTTTTTCCAGTACAAGCTGCAATCATCTTATTGAATCTCTAAGATAATAACTATAAAAGTTGTCAAAAAAGAGAAAAATTGGAAAAAATACTTGAAGCTGAAGTAATTTAATCGAGTGTTTGAATGCAAATAATGAACTATAAGCCACCAACAATATGCATGTGTTGATTAACATACGTTAATTCAGTTTACGTCTATGACCTTCATTGTATACAGAGGGCACGAAAAATAACCAAGATATTTTCATTACGACTGTTGTTGAGCTCTGCAGGAGATTTCGATGAAGAAACATTTAACATCCCAATCGACAAGTTCAACGCTCGATTAGTTCTAGCAGAGGAATGGGTAACATGCGGCCCGCGGGACAGAGCGGCCCAGCACGTGTTTTTATGCAGCCCTTGGAGGTTATCTGGAATTTTATCTTAATATTAAAAATTCGTTTGCTTTTTGCTTATTAGCAAAAGCTCACTGAGACTTTTGGATAAAAATAACAATATTAGAAAATAATATTGTAACAATGTTACAGCTCTACAGCAACAAATGTTTTAGTTTTTTTTTTGGTGATTACACAGTTTTTTCTGTATTTCATTTGTAATTATATAATTATAATATAATTATATAATTCGGCGCCCAGGCCTTGCCTGTTCTAGCACTTGGAGTTGGTGTTGTTCAAACATTATTAGTAAAATTTGTACATGATAGTGTAAAATAACTGTCTTAACTGGCGTATTATTAACAACATACATCTCATATTTCAACCATTATCTTCAACACGCTATCAACTCCAACACTTTGTGATAGTGCTCATCAAATATGTCCAAGTATAATTTCTATGAAATTGTGTTTCAACTGCACCATTATCAGAAAAAAATGTTCTATATTCCTAGTAGCAACTTCACTACTTCTTGAAAGTTCCGAAATTGTGGTGCTATTGAGCTATTAAATGCGGTGCTAGCCTTTTCGGTTTACTCCATTAGTTTACAACACGTCCACTACTCACTGTACACAGGTTCGAGGTCAACATTACTAAACCTACTGATAAACCCATCCAGGTCATCCGTTCATAACCCCTATGAATTACCAGTTTCTATTCATGATTTCTCTTTCATCATGTAATTTAGTATGGCTCATTGCTGTTGTTCAAACTCAAATTTTGATAAAGTTCTTTAGTAGCTTTGATTGGGCTATTCTCTAGATAAATCCCTGAGATTTCGACCAATTTTCAATTTGGTTAAACAATTTGTTTCATTATTCTTGGTCCTTTATTGGCTCTTTATTATTTGTTAATTGTTTTAATTAAAATTTATATTCACTAATATACACTTGTTATTTTTATTCTCCTTCCTAGAAAAAATAATTTTTTCCATAAATCCATCCCTCCGTGCCCCAATGTTTTTTCTGAACTACGATACCACATTTGAATGGTCTCCTAACCGACTATGTGTTACTTTTCGCCTCATTGTTTTTTTTATTTTTGCATGATACTATGAATCTCATTAGAAACCTTATCATTTGGGAGGTTTATTGCTAGGTATGGCATAATGCCAAATACATGCAGTATGCCATACTTCATATCGCGTACATATAGCAGTGTAAATTATCCAAGTCAATACATAATCATGAATTAATCGGGAAATATGCTAAGAATGACTGATAATTCAAAGGAAAACTGTTTAAACAAGAATGTTGCCTATCGTTACACACCAATGTCACATTCTAATTCAGTTTGAAATATTCATAAAACGACTTTTTCCTCTTAGTGCAATACTATAATAATTGTTGAATAAAAAAATAACTGTTATATATAAAACATTAATAAATATAATTTTCAGTAGAACAGAACGCATTTAGAACACAAACGTATCTTAGATGACACAAATAAATAGATCTCCATAGAGTCATACCATTGGTACTTATACAACTTATACAACCAATAAAAGATTGGTTTTTTTAAGCAAATATTTTAACAAAAAAATCAACTTTATGTAAAAAAATGTATTTTTTTATTTAAAGTATTTATATTTGACTCTTATAAAAAAAATCATGACTTGCTAGTTCCTAGGAAAGAACATAGTACTTAATAATTATCAGAGGTTGAACTTTAATAAATAATTTATATAATACGATGATGACTCTAATGCATCATAATAATTAATGATGTAAAAATGTTTCGGTGAAACAAAACAAAGTTGAACATTTTTAAGAAAACATAAGGAAAATAGTAAACAAAGAATCACATTTCTTTCTAGATTATGTTTGTAATAAGCATAATAAAATCTCTTAAATAGTCATGAGATGCTTTAGTCAGAAAATGTTTCTTCTTTCGTAATTTCTTACTTACGAACCACCAAAAAAAAAAAAAAACATATTAAATAACACTCTGAAGCTGATATTGATATAAACCAGAACTGTATATCATTATAAATTTAGACGACATATACAATCCCATCAGAATAAATAACAATTAATATCAGAGTAAAATATAATTGTAATATAGGTCTAACATTATTAATTATGTTATATATCTAGACATATAATTAATAAACTATAAAATTTGTTATTATTATTGAACCATAAAATAATAACAACTAATAAAGTAATAAAATAATAAAAAAAATTTAACCATGAAACTAAACTAACTAACAATTTTATCTTGTCGATCAGGAGAGCAAAATTAACAGCAAAATTACAGATTTTTACTTTATCGTATTTTATCATTACCCCTGTTTTCTATAGTACAAAGCGTATATCTCCCGATAAATATAATGATATGCCATAATTTTAAAAAAATTACGAATAATACTCTGTTAATTTTTCTGATATTATGCTTAATACTTACTCAATTATGCTTTAATATTTCTATATATAAATTTATTTAGGTGTTCTCTATCTCTCAATCTCTCTCGCTCTCTCACTCTCTCTCTCTCTCTCTCTCTATCTATCTATCTATCTATCTATCTCTCACTCATTATTTCTCAGTCTTTTCCTCAATACATGTATATATACATATACAAACTAGAATAAGAAAAGAGAAAAAAGATTAAAATCTTTCAACAGTAACAAGCGGTCTTCGTCAGAGTCAAACCCAATCTGACTATGTTATGTTTAAAGTCAAATCCCAACTGTGTTTATTGTGTAATCTCTTTGTATATATTTAACAATATTAAGAATAAATATGTGAAACAAAAATCCATATCTGAATCAGTGTAAGAATTTAGAAATCAGACCATGATCTTTCAACCTATGGAACTAACTAACGGCTTCTAATGAATCATGCTTCTAAATTTCCCACTATGGTTTAGACGTTGTTGTACATAAAATAAATACTAAAATAACATAAAATCTAAAAAATTTCTAAAAAAAAATCCATTCTCATACGATAGTCAGTGAGGTCAGCATGATATTTGTATAAAATATTTTGATAGTAATATTGAAAGCTGATCATTATTTTTGAATTAAAATCACTACCAAAAATTATAACAAAATGGTTGTTACATTCTTGTAAAAACATTTAAAATAATTTGATATATTTTATAGGAAAAAAATTAAAATATTATATATATATATATTAGATATTCCGATTTACTACTTTTTTTTATCCCGTTATAAATACAAAACCGACTCTAGAAGTACATACATAATGTATCATAGTATGATTAAAATTATTCTTAAACTGAGTTAAAGAAACGGCTAAATAATATTCTAAAAATAAAAAGTCATCGTAATTTGATTCCTAATTGTTCAGAATATTTTATTTAAAATTAATTATGTATAAATGAAGCATAAAATGAAAGAAATTAACTAAAGAGAATTTGTGTAATCCATTTTGATATCTTAAGATATCTATTCTTTATTAAAGATAAAATATACGGTAGAAAGCGAGATATTTTCTTTTTTGAAAAATAAATAATAAAGCATTAACAAAACTCTGGAAGTTGATTAAATTTAATCTCTTAAAATGTGACATCTGGCGAAGTAGACTAAAAGTATTAAATATATTTATATTAATCTTTTGAGTGTAGTAAAGTCAAGTAATTTTCATAAGTTTAATTCTAAAGAAGTCCATATTCTTTTGGTATTTAATGGTCATCAAATATATAAATTATTTTATTGATTAGAAGTTATAGATAGAATTTTCTTAATTATTCACTATTTAATAAAGGAGAACTAATTTTGCTTAGAAATTATTTTATTTTTAAGAAAAAATATATATATAAATATATTACCTGCTATTGTAGATGTGCTAGGCCCACAAAGGTTGCTGGTTGAGGAAGTGTGGTTGAGGCAACTTGGGCTCTGGTTGGGCACGAGGCTCTGGCAGCGCGTACCGGAGTTTCTGCCAGAAGGCCCTGTCCCCCCACTCGATGAGAGTTGCAGACTTGAGGTAGAGCCTGAGCTCGGGATCCAGGTCTTGGAGACGCAGGCCGCCCGCCAGAATGGCGATTAAACAGCGCCGCTCTCTCCGCCTGCCCCAGTCCTTGAGTACTTCCCCTAGGGCTGACTTGTACTCAAATCGACACCACTCGCTGTTCACCAGATTTCTAGTGACTATTACTATAGTTCTTTTGCTTGACTCCACTGCTTCAACAATGGTATCAGCGACATAGGAACTCATGCCGAAGTCTCTATAGTGGAGACACAATCGGTAAGGTGGTTCCAAACCAGGAACCAATGCTTCTCTCACAAACACATCATCCTTGGCACTGTAGGTTATATAAGCATCAAACACCCTGTTGTCGTGGTCTATAGGAGCTGGCACTCTCAAACCGCATCTAGAAAATACCCACAGTCTTAACTCCCTCCTATACAGAAACATGCCACAAACTATTATTGAACCTGCGATAAAAGCACAAAATGTCATCAACATCAACGGTAAGTAATCGTGCAACACTAATCGGTCAACCAAGCTCCTTGTGCTACCACCATATAGAGAACACCAGGTCGAATTAAAGTCTTTTAAGTTGGGCCCCAAGTAGTTTGTCTTGTTGTTAACCACGCATGTAATATCCATAGCGTCAGACACTTTAGCGTAGTTACCTCGTAACCATGAACTGAATTTCTTCATAAAAGCACATTCACAGGACCACTGATTCCTTGAAAGTCCAATCTCGACTAGATAAGGGTTCAAGTCAAACATTCCTACAGCAATTTTAAAGAGTTTGTTGTTTTCCAATCGTAGCACTTCTAGTTGTTTGAGAGCAGAAAAAGTATTATTACTTATATAATTGATTAAATTTCCTTGCAAATAAATTTCACGCAAGTTTTCTAAACTGTTTAATTCAGATCCCACAAGTTGTTTGATTCTATTGTTTTCCAAATGTAATACAATTAATCTTCTTAAACCACTGAATGTGTGATTATAAATTGCTGCTATATTAGAATTGTTGGCGTAAAGTACTTTAAGATTTTTGCGACCAATAAACGAATGACTGGAAAGTTCACCAAAATTGTTTCCATCAAGATAGACCTCTGTAGCATCCATTGGAATGCTAGTGGGCATGGTGACATAGCCAGCCACTGAACAGTCTACAATGTTTGCAGCCCATGACTGATCATGGTAGCAAGTGCAGTTGGTTGGGCAAGTCATTTCACAGTCACAAGCATCAAAATCACAACAGGTACACAAGGCGAAACAGTGAGTCTGGTAAGGGCACAAAAAGTGAGACGGTTCTGCTTCAACTAATGGCAGATAGAGACGGTCTCTGTTGTAGAGAAGTTTGCAATATATCCCCTGTAAGTCCATGACTTTTGGGTGCTGCCTCAGATAATCCAACTTGTTGATTCTCTGAAGCCATTCCATTGTACAGTCACACTGAAACGGGTTTCCTCCTATGTAGAACTCAGGAAGCGGTTTAGATTCTTCTACTGGACTTAGATGAAGTGCATTTAACTCCATTTCTTCAATCTGATTGGCATAAAGATCAACTCGAGATAAATTAATTTTCTTTACAAAGGTGTGTGGTTCAACCAGTGTTATGAGGTTATCGTTAAGAAATAATAGTTCCATACTGTTAGGAATAGACGTGGGAGTGACTTTTGTTAATTTATTGAAGCTCGCATCAAGGGTTTGTAGTTTCAGATCGTCTTCCAAATTATAATGATTACTCAGTTCGGAGATGAAATTCTTGTGTAAGTCAAGCCACTGGAGACCCTGAGGCAACATGGCATAGTCGAACCATTCTAATCTGTTATCTGAAATATTCAGCCAAAGGAGACTAGGTATATCTGTAAAGATACCGTTAATATCAGTAAGTTCGTTGGCATCCATTCTAATTGCCTGAAGGTTTTTATTCGCCTCAAAAGAACCACTTTGTATTTTATTTATTTTATTCCTTGATAAGTTGAGAATTTGAAGTGACGGTAGCTGAACAAAAGTAGATTTAGTAATATTAGAAATCTGATTTCCAATCAAACGGAGACCATATAAATTCGTCATTCCAGATAACCTGTTCTTTTCTAAATCAGAAATGCTATTTTCACCTAAATCAACTGTTTCAAAATTTCTCATATCTCTTAAAGCCAATGGCAGTTCAACTAATCTGTTGCCATTTAGATTCAAATCTGATAAACCTGTGCAGTTTCTAAATGCATCTTTATGAATCGCATCTATTAAATTATTATCTAAGGACAACAAGCTAAGAACGTATAGACCGTTTAGGGCATAAGCATCAATCTCTGTAAGTTTGTTGTAGGATAAAACCAAAGTATGCAAATTACTCATTGGCGAAAAAGTGTCAGGTGGTATTGTTTCTATTAGGTTGTGTTCCAAATTTAAAATCTGTAGAGTATAGAGATCATGAAAAAGTGATGGGTCCAACTTTGAAATTCTATTAAATGACAAGTTTAAAAGCACTAGCCTTATTAAACCAGAAAATGTACCACTGTTAATCCATGCAGACGTTAGTTGATTTCTTGATAAATCCAAGGAAAGTAACTGGTTCAGATTTGAAAATAATCCTGGTGAAAGAACTGAAATGGAATTATTTTGAAGATATATGTCCTGAAGAGTATTTTGAGCTTCACGGAACAGTTCAGGAGGTAGAGCGACAACCTTGTTATTTGATAGATCGAAACGGACTAGACCAGAGAGACCACCAAGAGCTCTCTCAGCAACCATGGAGATCTCATTACTTGATAGAAACAGTTCTCGTAACCCTCTCAAAGAACCAAAACCTTGGACTGGAAGAAGAACGAAATGATTTCCAGAAGCGTCTAACATTTGTATATCCAATGAGCAGGGTATAGGTAGAGGTGAGTGTCTACCAAGCGGTTCATCGTCATCGGGAGGGCTTATAAGAGGCTGAGGTGGTGGTGGTACTTTTTCCCTAAATCCTAAATCACCTACATCTTGAAGTCTATTCCAGCTCACATTCAATGATACTATATTATTCATAGGGCAAAAAACATTTTCTGGAAACGACCAAATATTGTTGAGACTAAGGTCGAGCCTTTCTAACTGTTTTACAGATATAAAGGAATCACGTGAAACTTCGAGGCTGAAGGCAGGCCTGTCCACATTGTGAGTTCGAAGAGTCAAATTTCTTAGTTCGTGAAGTCCTGTTAGCGATCCCGATGTTATTTTGGTTAGTTTGCAGTACTCTATTGCTAAGTTCTTCAGTAAAGTGAGATGAGCGAATCCTGAGTCCTCGAGGGAGCTCCTGTATGATTGGCTGGGGTCGCAGGCGACATAAAGCGATGAAGTTCGTTCGGAGGGAATGGCGCTGAAGTTGGTGTTGTCTAACTGACTGTTGATAGTTCGAAGAGTACAAGAGAGAGCGACTTGAGGGTCGGGCGGCATGGGCCACCAGCGACAATCGTCGGGCGCCTCGTAGGCCGAAAGGTTCTGGCCGAGGGCGGAGGCCAGGAGCGCGAGCAGCACTAGGGCAGCCGGCATGAGTGAAGGCCGCAGGCTGCCTACTGTCAGAGCCACGGGGCCGGCGCGGCATCACTACTGCCGGGCCTGCGTCCCCGCCCATCCCCTCCACAACCAACCCCCACCCCCAACTACAAACAATGCGACACTCTTCATTATTAACACTTAATCTTCCCGACAATTCATTTCATTATGTTTCTAAATCTCATGTCACTATTGAAATTTACACAATATTACATCCGACTTTCCAAGACGTAAACATACTGAAAGAACCAGTGATCTCCACACTATTTAAAAGGACAAAGTAGGAGAAATAACGCTAGACACCAATTTCCAAAGAGTCTTACATGCTCAATACCTTTTTATGTGCTTTTACCCGTATAACATGGAACCTTTTATTACATTACCTGATCAGAAACGAAAAAACATTTACTCTCTCGTACCAGAAAAACATTTATTTAACAGGAGTTTATATTCAAACATATAAATAAACATTTTATTATTGTGTATATGAATACGTATTAAATTGTCTACTATAAATGATAGCTAATAGGTCTTATTAATGGAAGAGTTTTGTAAAATAATAATTTATTGATTTTTAAGGAAATTATTTTTCAAATTATTTTAACTACAGAATATTACTAATAATTCAATTACATATTAGATTTAATTACTTTTATACATAAATGAAGTTAGTTAAAATAAAATTAAGAAATGAAGATGGATTTAAATTGATAATTCTATTGTTCTTCAGAAAAAAAGTTGTATACAAGTCATAAGTAAAACATATATTTCTTAGTACTCTCATATTTTTAATTTGTGTTTATTTCAAATTATTTCAAGCTGAATATTTTGTAAGTTTTTTTTCATGTTTCATCGCTTATACTTTCTGTTTTAAATATAAATAACTTCTACAGGGCCATCAATATAGGAATCAATATAATTAACAATGAACAGATCATGTCTAAAACATGTTATATGCCAAGTAAAAATCATTTCTTATTTATAAAAGCACCTAATAAAAAGGAATATTAGTAGTAAGAGAAATATTACCATGACACTTGGTGATTATAACGGATTGAGGTTTTAGGATATAATGATCAGAGACACATAAGTACCACTCGCACACACGCACTATCCTCACACATATATACACATACTCTCTCTCTCTCTCTCCTCTCTCTCTCTCTCTCTCTCACACACACACACACACACACACAAACCTACAGAAACTACACTACTCGTATGAACTCTCTCATACACAAGCTGGAGCACACCAACAAGCACTCGTTGTCTATCACTCTGTCAGATACAAAAGACATCAATCTTTCTTTCATAAATTCACAAAGTATACACCCACACAACAAGCACACACACACACAAACATATGACTTAAACACTGTCATCTTTAAAGTCTCATAGACAATTCAATTTTTTGTAATATTTTTCACTGGTCTCAAAAGATCACAAATCGTGTATTTCCATTAAAAACTCGATGCTAAAATTCAAAGTCGTATACAACACTATCGTCGCATTATTGTTATACAGAGTAAATACAATTGAATTGTGATTACAACTACCAGTCCATGTATCACAGTGAAATATAAGAAAAAGGGGGAAATTGAACCATAAAATAATGATTATCCAAGGAATTTAACTCAAGTAAGCCGGTTAAATTACTTAATGCAACGACAAGATCTTTGTGATTTACAAAAACACGCATACTAGTTTTTTCGAATTTTCATAAATTCTCCATAAATGGGAAAAAATGACCGCTTGTTACGGTTGAAAGTTGTTAATCTTTTATTCCCATTTCTTATTGTGGTTTGATCACTGATTGTTATATCAAATAATTCTTGTGGAATTTTGTTATATATAATCTCAGTCGCTTTCCACCCAAACTTTTAAAACACTACCTCTTCTTCTTCCCTTCTACACACTTCCTGATGATGAAGTTTGGTTCAAAATATTGATCCCGTAAGTGTTTTCGTTTCTTTTATCTGTGTCTTTTTAGACTGTTTAGTAATTACCGGTTTAGACTGTTTAGTAATTTCATTGATATATATGAAGCAATAGATATACTGCAGATCTTCTTTCAAACATTAATCATCAATATGAACCGCAGACTCATCATTCTCGATCTTCAGAGTGAGAGACTCTATTGTACACACTAACTCCTGCTAACAGGATTTAACTGGAAAGGAGCTGGCCAAGTCACATGTTAGTCAAAATCAATCAAAGAGCCAAATAAAAAAGAGATTTCATTATATATAAATTTAATAAATAACAAGGAAACATAAATTAATTTGAACAGAAAATAAAAATATGGAAAGCAGCTAACGTAAAATAAAAGTATTAAAAGGTAATAAGAAGCATTAGAGAAGGTATAGTTAAAAATAAAGAAGGTATGTTTGCGCAAGCGCCTCGCAAGAAGTATCAATATAAATAATCAAGGTTTTGTCAGTATTTCACGTTTCAGCCCAAATCTTAATGCCTTTTTTTAGTATTCTGTTTATTGAAAAAGTAATAGAGGAACGGATTTAATGGAGATTTGAAGAGCAATACTGTTTCTATTATTCATGTTATTTCAGTTTAAAGTTCAAAAACTAATTTGATGGCTGCTACATCGCCGATTCGATTGTAGCTGACTTATTTGTTGTTGTACATTTAAATAAGTGTGTGTCACCGACTGTTGAGGTTAACAGGAGGGGGGAGGCTTTGGGACATGATCAGATCGTTGAGTGATAATTGGAGACACTGGCGTTTCCTAAGCCAGCCCATGTAGAACAGAATCATTTGGAATATCAAAGGAGTAACTAATGAAGGTAATATAACACGTCAGTGTGCCTTTTCTAACTCCTTGCTTGCTTGCTTTTGCGAAAACATAATCAAGTGCCTGCTATTCTATAACAGCAAAAACCATCACATCTATGACCATTCCATAGAGCATAGATTTTTGTTTCCTTCTTCATTTTTTGTATTCTCCAAAATAAAATAAACAACAATTGTAATCATTAATGCATACGAATATCACGTAGGTATCATCAGATGAAGGGTATAATTGACTTTAAAAAATACTGCTTTTTGTTTTCCACTAGGGTAACAAGGCGATAAGCCACAAGAAACAAGAATATATACATAACGCTGCAAATATTTCATATACATTCGTTCTTTTTGTCACATCATTACAAAGGATTTATTATATTTAAGTTCAAATATCGTTGATCATTACTTGATGTTTCAAATAATCATTAATAAGCAATACTTGAGACTCTGAAGTAGAGTTTCTCTTCTAAAGGTCTAACCTTTACTTGAGATTCTGAAATATGTAAACTCAAATATAGTCTGATCTATACCATCATTACCTGATGTTTTGAAATAAACAACCTTTACTTAGAGTTTTGATACTCACTTGAGGTTCCCAAATATACCATATTTATTTAAGGTTCTGATCATTGTATGACATTCTGATACAGATAATCTTTCCTTCCTATTGAGGTCCTGAAATATACTATAATTACCTGAAAGAAATCATCTTTAGGTCAAGTTAGGTCGCAGTAGCAGTCCCTAACATACTCAGGCAGAATATTCACCCTTTTTAATACCACACAATGATTATTCATTTTACATTGAGAGTGCTAAATTTTGCCTAACTCAAGCGTAGTTAGAGTAGGAATCTTTAACGAGTTGCTGACATTGTACAGACTTGGTATCGACGTTTAACGTGTTCTTGAGGGACAACATGCTCAGATTTATTCACTTCCCACGTGAATAATTCGAGGACCAGAATGGGTATTAAATCCCGAATCTACCTGTCAAAAAGCAAACACGTTACTACAGGGCTAACCTGACACTTTAGGTCATCGTTACTGGTGAGTCTAATCGACGTGTAAGGTTCCGAAATGAACTCCTGAAATTTGGGATAGATAATATTTGTAGAGTTTTACTTCAGGTTTCAGATAGATGATATTTACTTCAACTGGTTAGGTTATAAAATGGATTATATTAATTATGTATTATATGTGATCTTTATTTCAAGTTCTTAAACAGATCATTAAATAACAAAAATGTTACATGATACACTATAGATCCACAGCTAAATTATTATTGTGTCATAAACACATTAAAACTCACAGATGTTGGTTGAAAAATTGTGATTTCAATTGTTTTCCATATTTTCTTTTATCATAAAATTGACTAAACACCTGACACCATAGTAAATTATAAAACCAGAAATACCATACACCCTTTTATTAGGATGAAAGCTTGGCTTAGCTTTGACAAGTCTCTGTGCTATTCACGTTAATCTAGCTCTTTACACATCAAGCTGTCCCTGTCAGCGATAATTTCAATGTTAAAAGTAGTATTTTCTGCTCAACATTAACTATATAATTATTTATGAATACAGTACCTAACGTCCTTTGGTCCTGATAAAAAGAAACATCCAATTCAGTGAAACAAAAAAAGTAATATAAATTCAATAGTATATAACAATATTAACCGTATATATATAAAGAGTTTACATAAACACGTGAAATAACTATCAATGATCAAACCACAATATGAAATGGGAAAACCAGACTAAGATCTTTCAACCGATCTTTCAACTAAGATCTTTCAAGTCTTGTTTTCCTATTTCATATTGCGGTTTGATCTTTGATATATACTGTATATATATATATATATATTTCAATATAAACAAAGAAACATAGAGAAATCAGAAGAACACACTTACAGTCTCTAATTTTCGGTTTGAACCGTCTTCAGGAGAGATAAGAGAGGGAAACCAAGCGCACTGGATCAGAGACGGTTGGAGACCGTCTCTGATCCAGTGCGCTTGGTTTCCCTCTCTTATCTCTCCTGAAGACGGTTCAAACCGAAAATTAGAGACTGTAAGTGTGTTCTTCTGATTTCTCTATGTTTCTTTGTTTATATTGAACTATATTTGTCCGTTTTGGATCGTATTTCCAACGAAAAAAAGTGTATATATATATATTTATTTATGATCAAACCACAATAAGAAATGGGAAAACAAGACTAAGATCTTTCAACCGTAACAAGCGGTCTTTGTCAAAGTCAAAAACCCAACTGATCAAACCACAATAAGAAATAGGAAAACAAGACTAAGATCTTTCAACCGTAACAAGCGGTCCTCGTCAGAGTCAAAAACCCAACTGTTACCGCTTGTTAGTCAGACCGCTTTTTACGGTTGAAAGATCTTAGTTTTGTTTTCCCATTTCTTATTGTGGTTTGATCATTGATTATTATTATTATATATTACGTGTTTATGTGAAATCCTTTTATATATATTTATGTATATGAGTATAATCACAAACCATATATAATCATTACAAAGGATATTCACAGTGCAGTAAATATATAGCTAACTCGTCCCACTCTGAGGAGATTAAGCCGTCGGTCCCGAGACTGTAAGATGTTACTTACTTACGAGCCTTTACTTGTTAATGATTTCTACTCTAAATTCAGTTGAATTAGGCAAAGTTTAAGACTCCTAACGTATAATTTTCATTGTGTGGTATCTCAAAGAAGCAATGTTTCACAACATAATTGATAAAGTAAGTTCTAGTCTACAATCAGTACTTCTTCCGTTAATGATATATATATATATGTTTCGTATATATGATATATAATCTTACATTGTCATTTTTTAAATATTAGTTTTCAGATTTACTAATGTAATACTTACATTGTTGTGACTTTAAACAAATAAAAATTAACAAAAAAAAAGATTTACTAAATATATTAAAATGATTACTTATAAAGTTTTGGGCGATTATTCACTAACCTTTCTGTAGGAATATTTTAATGCTACAACACATATTTTTATTTCATTTATTATATTGTATAAAGTAATGGCTTCACATTCAGAGTTAATATGTTTCTCTGAATATTTCTCTTTTCCTTATCAATGTTCTAATAAGGACATAATGTTCTAATGGAAATTAAGAGACAAAATAACTCTTTATACATACACACCCGCATGCATACAGAAACACACGTATGCATATGCATACACATATTACAGTCACTACACAAAGAACTATGTAACACAAGATTCCCTTTAAGTGAATACTAAAGATTCTAGTTTCTATATTTGGTTATAAAGTTATCATTAGGTGCTAATACAATTTTCTAATTCTATTAGCAATTAGTGCAGTCGACGGTTATTCTCTTTTTTTTTTATAACCATGAATGACTAATCAAAAGTGGTATACAAATAATTTGTTATGGATTACACAATAAAATTCAAAGGGATTTCTGATCATTATCTTTTATATTTAGAGATTTCAGTATTTTTGTATTTTTTTTTATTCTTAACTACAGAATAGAAGGGAACAACTTAAAGATTGTAAATTTAGCAGAGGAGGTTTTAGAAAGAAGGAGGTTTTTTTTGTTGGGTTGGCTACCTGCTAGGCGCGGCCGAGGGCACTGGGCTAACGAGCCCTTCAGGCGCCCACTTGTTCTTCACAAGGCAGCCCTGCCTGCACTAACGAGGTGCCAGCACCCAACACGCCCTCCAAGTCCCAAATACAAAAGCAACTGAAATAAACGAAATTCGAGCTGAAATCAGACAAGCCATTCCACTTACCAGCCTACAATGGTTAGTCGTAATCGGCCAAAGTCTTTTGACTGCCTTTTTGAACGAGTCGTCATAGACCAGTAATCAACCTCTGCACAGCGGTGACAATCTGGTAATTCTAATCAGTATTCGAAAAGAATCATTGATACAGTTTCTTCGATAACTTATCAACGAATGAAATACACTTCTAACCATGATTTATGCATAAAATAAAAATTAGTCCTAGCAATATACGCATCGTAGTTTTCACAAAAGAGCAGATGCTTTTTTCTTATATTCACATGTGTACTCCAAGTTAAAAGAAATAATCATTGGAAAAAAGTCATACAAACACAATTGACATAACTTACTTATATATATATGTATATATATGTATATATATGTAGGTATCGCACATGGTTTTCATCGATAACAAGAGTTCACAATTAACACGTCAAATAACAGTCAATGTTTAACTACAATAAGGAATGGGAAAAAGAGACTAAGATCTTTCAATCCTAACATGCTGTCTTCATCAGCTGAGATTCGACTGTGAAAGATTGTTACGGTTGAAACATGTTAGACACTTTTTCCCATTTTGTATTGTGGTTTGAATATATACATATATTATACTTTCTCGACCACTGGATGTCCAAAATGATAAATTTTGGCCACTTTATACGTCAAAAAACCACCTCTAAAAGTAGTAAAAGATGGGATTTTATTTAAGCGTTTTCAATTGTTTATATCGTTTTCTAAAAACGACTCAAATAATATATCTAAATTTCTTCATTAGGAAATGAATGAATGAACTAGTTGTCAACTAGTGGCCTAAATACCAAGTGTCGGTTCTATCTATTCTTATTGGGGTTTCATAGAAATAACAAGAAAAGCTTTGTTGTTTTTATTTGTTAAAATGTGTGTTGCTCTTGACAATATTCTTCAGTACTATTGGTCTATTCAACATCATTCTGTTTTCATTGTGATACATATAATAATTGGCTAATGTCTCTCCCAGAAGAAACCCCATGGCAACTCAATCTATTTATAAATATACGGATCCATCTATCTTCGTTGCGGTATTCCACAGTGCAAGCTTTAGTAATTTGAGTAAGGCTTTTTTTTTTGAGATTTTGGGGTAGTGTTGTGTTACTGTTGGAATAAGCATAATGATACATGATATCAACAGTTTTTATTAAAGAGATATTTGTAAATAAGAACTTGAATGTCTAATAAAGCTTTACTCCACCTTCTTGAACTTCTTTCAAGTTGTCAAGACATTTATTCGTTGATCTAAATATGTATTGGGCTGGCACATATTTCTATGTATAAAGTTCGTCAGTTTATGTGTTTTATTGTTTGTTCACTCATGTTCCGTAGAGTAGAGACCTGAAATTAAATATATATTATTTATTACGTGAGTAATGTTAAATAAAAGAAAATGATCACTATATTCCCAAAATTGGAGCTAGGGTAGCAAGTGCCTTGCGTGCTCGCCTATGACAGTGTTGCAAATGTATTATATAGAAATGTAACAAAAATTTTTTTTTTAATTTAATATTTTGATAATATAAACAATGGTTTTAAACTAAAGGCAAGGAGCCAGGGTAGCCCACTGGCTTGCATGCTCACCGATGACAGTAGTAAAAATGTATTTTATATAAATGTAACAAAAAAAATTTTTTCAATTTAAAATTTGCGAAATATAAACACTGTTAATAAAATAAAGGCATGGAACCAGAGAAGCCCAGAGGCTTGAGTGCTCGCTGATGACAGTAGTGTAAATGTATTATAAATACATGTAACAAATATATACATTAGAGGTTGAAAATGAATAATTTTAGAAAAAAACTGGAACACAACTGTAAGATAAAATACTAATGTTCTATGGTAATATTATAAAAACCCATTCCTTTCATTAATGTTATTTCAATTACGTGTTATGTTTGATTTAAATATATTTGATTGTGCATATAATTTGAATGGATGTTCTTTTTTATTTACGTCATACAATGAATAATTTATTTTTTACATTTAAATGATTTTTATTTTGCTAAAGATACTTATTGTGTATATATATTGAATTATATTAAGAATACTATATCAAAACCTTGGGCCATATAAGGAACTGTTTCCGTGCCTTAATAAAAAGAAAAACAATTAAAATTATCCCTGTCAATCATGTTCAGTGAATTCTTTTCAAAAACTATTGTTGTAATTTTTGAATGACACAAAGAGTCACTGATAGTCTAGTAGTGATATAATTCTATGCAATGTCTTTACTAATTGATAGGTGAGGTTGGCTAACTGTTAGACATTTGTCTTATGATTTTTTTTTTTACTGTGCAATAAATGTAAAATAGAAGTTTTATTTTTTTTTTAAATTGCACTTGAAATACTTTAGAAAAGTTTGATATATATTATCCTTTCATTGAAAATTGTTCGATTAAAATACTATTTCTTACTTTTATTACTGCTATAACTCTTGGTTGGTGAGAGAGTACAATTTTTTTTTTTTAAATTGATGACTTTTCATTTCTAGCTGACAACATAATATCATTTTAATATATACTATCAGTGTAAGGTTGCCTAGTATATTTGTATGTATAGTACATTTGTATGATATATCAATTTATTTAAAAGACTCTTAAGTAAAATTTTTCAATCATAATTATTTTTTTTAAAAAAAAGACATAATTTTTTCTTCTTCTCTTTTTTAAGTGGAATAAATTGGCAGTATTTTAGTTGCGTAATTCTTCCGTTCTTTTCCAAAATTCCACCAAAATTCCATTTCTTTTTCAGTACTTTTCAAAGATCCAATTGATATAAGGTTACATCATATATTATATGTTTGTTTAGATCTATTGTACTTGTCCTACTGTTTAACTTAATCAACCAATCTAATGATTACTATATCATTAACTAACATTGGATGATTCTATATAAGTGTTAAATTGCACTGAAGTTAGGTCCAAATCACTCTTACTCATTTCTTAGTTGAATTAATTATCCTATATTAATTCACAAAGTAGCCAAATATTGGTTAAACATGATGATACCAATGCATAAAAGTTTAAGATTTTATGTCCAGCTAGTTAATTGACCCATTTATTTCTGATTAATAATAATAATGTAATTTACCAATAATTTTATATTAATAATAAAGTGACATGTGTCATAATGTAACGGCGGTTTATGTGAGAAAACAATACTAAATACATACATAGTGTTAGTACCACAGAGGTGAGTAAAGACAATATTATTATAAACTTTCGTATATACGTCATCGCTCGTAATTTGTTGGTGGAGTTATCCAACTAAACTTTTGTATGATCACATCAACAATAAACTTTTATTACTCCATCACATTCCTATTCAGAAAATATATATCATTTTTAGTATAATAACACTTAATATGAAAAAATTTCATTATTATGTGCCATAGAAAATAGGATAATTATGTAAAAATAACTATTAATAAACCTTGAGTTTGGGTGTGAAATCTATTATTATATTTTAAAGAATATCACAGTGATTCCATACATTATTAATGCAACTATTAATTAATACTATCGTTCCCATTTGATGATGCAGCCTTTGCGAAACCGGTCGGACGACTATACTAACAAGATTCTTATAAGGGAACTTTATAATAACATTGAATAACTTCAGGGTCACAAATTCTACGAACTTCTGTTCTGAAGAATAATTTAAAAATCTACAAGTATATATATTTATGATAAAAATCATATATAGTCTTCTTTCAACTAAGTTTATGATGACAGGATTGACATATAGTGCCACCTTTTGTCAATATGGCATTAATGATGAATTCTTAACAACAGGTTTTACAAGTTGTTTGAAACAAGTGCTATTCTTATTTATTTTTTCATTGGTTTGTTCCACAACATTGGAGTCCAATGTGGGAAGTGGAGGATCTGCATGAATTGTACAATAAGCTGTTTTACATAGCTATCAAAACACAGTAGAATGTATGGTCTGGAATAATTCTTAATAATTATGGTAAAATAAGTGACTTTTCAATGATGCAATATTACTAAAAACAATAAGGTATTTTACTCTGAAGGACATATGTTTGGGTAAAATATGAATTTGATATATTAGACGTCGTTAACTTTATTTAGTTACAAATATTTAGTTACACACGCACGAACACACACACAAACACACACACACAAACACACACACACAAACACACACACGCACACACTCATAGACACACACTGAGTGTCAAAAAAAATAAGTGTCAAATGTAGACATCAAGGACATCAAAGCGTGAAAATCCATCAAAATCACTGTAAATACATTTTTTCGCTATATTTCCCTTATGGTAAAGTAATGAAATATTTAAAAAAAAAAATGATTTCATAAGCAGTTCAAAAAAATATAGTAAATTTGTTTGTCTTTGGTAACGAGCATTTCTGGTCTGGTTAAGTTAGATTTGAAAATTTGATTTTCTAATATTATTTGCACAAGCCAATTATTCATACCTCATTATTCTAATTGCCTTTAATAACAATTTCAGCATAACCTGTTCTAAAATTAACCACTGTTATCATTTCAGTTCAGTTGCATGGTTTATTTGATTTGGAATAACAGTAACTTTGTTGGTTGTCCACCGCAAATCATGAGGTACAAAACCGTTAAAAAATAAGACATATTATTAAATTATTCTTAAATAACATGTTATAATACAATATACTTTTCAAGTTTGTTTATAAAATATGATCGCAAATAAGAAATATATAAGTAAAGTTTTCATTTAGTTCTCCCTGTTTACATATTCTTGTTTTAATCTTGATATTTTACTGTGATAATTTTTTTATGATTTCTACAGTCTATCTGTATAGGCCCAGTAGCTAAAAATCAATCTTTCAGTAGTATAAATAAGTACTACATCTAAAATAAGGATATTCAATTTAAAGATAGTTCATTTTTAGGAAAAGAATAAAAATTATAATGGGGAAAAATCAAATGGGAAATACTAGAAGTAATGATTTTATTCATTATAATCAGTTCGAATTATTGACGAACTGATAACATTGATGAACTTCTATTTTGAAGTTGTTTAATTTTCAAAATAGAAAAAATAGTAATATGAATACAATATATAAAATAAATCAAATATTGTTCAATACGGATCAGATGAAAATGGCTCTCATATTTTTTGAATTAGGTTTCAATTATCGATTTTCTTTTATTTTAAAATTTCTTTTTTCTACAGACATTAACAGGTAAATATGCTCATCTTGAACCACAGGACAATGCAGAAAACTAAATTGTACATAAATGTTTCAAATTAACTACGAAGCTTAGAATCAGGCGAGCAATTTCTAGGAAAAACTTAAAGTTACAAATAAATCATGTAAATAAAATTAGAAATTTTGATGCTTTGACATTAATGGTTTCCTTAGTTTTACTTATATTTAGCCTTCATTTGAAATATTACTATAATCTAGTGAAAATTGTAATAACAATGTATGATTTAGTGTAGTCAGTCTTTTGAACTAGGTTTTACAACATGATTTGTGTGTCTCTCTCTGTGTGTGTGTGTGTGTGTGTGTGTGTGTGTGTGTGTGTGTGTGTGTGTGTTTGTGTGTAGGTGTTTGTGATTTGTGTGTATGAACAAATAGGTTTACTTGCCTTTGTTTGTTTATTGACAGCAACAAATTTTTTATTTACGTTAGCGTTAAATTTGAGAATAAATATTTATCTAGCCCTGAATATAGCACTAATTATGGGGCTACTTTCAAATTAATATAAAAAAATATTTTCTTCTAAGTATAGTATATTTAAACAAGTATAAAAATGTCAACAATATAGTAACTGTAAATTCTGTGGTGCATTTATTGTTTAAGATTATGGTTAATTATGGTCATATATATTTGATTTAATGTTTATGAGAAGTCATTCACGTAAAAACTGTTGCAAAATATCAAATGTTATAAAAATGTACTTAAATTGAAAAAAAAATTAATTGCATCCTTTTAAGTGGGTAAAATCATTAAGGAAGAAGGCAAGAATGCTAAACAATAAGCATTAAAGATAATTTAAATTAATAAAGTTGATAGCCTATAATGAATGAGTTCTACTTTGGCAATTGTAAATTATACAGTCCATAATCCCAATTCCTTTCCTACATGTACTCCCATTTGAAAAATGAACACTGCTTTGTTCATATGTTTCAACACTCGAACTTTGTTTTGTTTGTCTGTGATCTGTGTGTGTTTTAAAGTATTTTGCAAAAGCAAAAAAAGTTTTATTTTGCAAAAGCAAAAAAAGTTTTATTTTGCAAAATGAAACTTCTGCTTTTATTTATTGATATTTGAAATCACACATTAATACTAGATAATTTATGTAATTTATTAAAAATTTGCATTTTAAATTTGATAACTATTAGTAATGGTTATTTGAATTTCTATTATGAAATGTTATTTCTGAAATGTTTGTTGAACTCAGGAATAATAAATAGTTCAGTTTATACTTTAATTATAAGTTGTAAACAATGATTGTTTCAACTAAAGGTATATCACCCTAACGGCCGTAATAACAATGCCTGGTTATACCTGGTACAGTAAATAAAGCGGTTTGTTCTAAAATAGGGTTCTAAGTTGAAACTTTGTAATAAGTTCAAACTTATCTGAGCTTAATGAAATCAGTGTTTAATCAGTGACCCGTATGTGTTGGTATAAATATTTAGTGCTAGCAATAAATAGACACCTTTCAAAAGGATTTGTTTTTGATCGTTGGAAAACAAGTAGAAATGGAAGGCTTTCAAAATAAAAATATACAATCTGCAAGGGTTCCGACTGGATTTGAGCACATATTCACATCACCCTAGTCTGAATACTCACCCAAATATAGGGATTTAACGCCTGTAGGCAACTCCAAATAGACTTGATAAAGCCCCAGAAATCTGATGCATAAATGCATTTTTGAAATCCCCTACCTTTTCCGTCCCTCTAGGTAGGTCCATTATACCATATATTCGCATATTTCTTTATATCGAAGCCACCTCTTAAAACTTTTTTTGCTTTTATTCTTATACTTTTAATGATTAGTATATAAAAACAATAGACTTGGCAAAAAAAATGCTGACACAATTGATCATAAAGTGTTCCAGTTTAATGCAATAGAGTGTTATTATATATTCCATTACCCTAAGTAATTAAAATCTCTTATTAATATCTTACAATTGCCATGTTGTAATCGAAGCAAAAATTAATCATAACCATTTATAAACAGTAATTTTTTATATAATTTCTTTTTTGTAAATTAATTATTCAAAAATTCAAAAATATATGACACTCAATTCCCGAATTCATCGCATTAATGTTGTCAAAGTGATGAATATATTTTATACGGTAGGAGTATCTTGGAATTAGTATTTACTTGTCCATGACAACACCTATGAACATGTTGTTTTAATATAAACTTTTTTATTTTAAGAATAAGACTGATGATCTGCTAAAAAACTACATTCCTGACACTAATTCCTGCAGAGGATATTACATATTCCTTATGATTCTTTTTTAATGATTATAACTTAATCTAACTAAGGTGTATTTGTAGGAATCTTTAACGAGTACCTGACATTGTACAGACTAAGAACTGACAGATTAACGTCTTCTTCAAAGGGAAGAAGTGTTCAGATTCTTCCCACATTTATGTAAAAAAAAAAAAAATAAATGCGATTGTGACTATCAAGTCGGGATCTACCAGAACTAAAGCAAACGTCCAATCAGTGGGATACCCGGCCGATCTAAAAAAAGCAAAAATTGACTTTTTACCTGTTTTGACTCTTCAAAGGTCAAAAGTGAGGCTTGTTCTTCGGTTTTGACCTGTGAATCATGAACAAGCTACATTAACTGAAACAGTCGTCGCTTTGAAACTACAGTTTAGTACTTTGAAATCACAATTGTCTAACACAATTTAATCATGAATGTCGTTTCCAGTGCATGGCCAACTTTGGAAGATATTAGTTTTAAAAATAACCGTTCTAACTGTGACACGTATTATTTTCTATCATTCCTATCCTTTAGTATTTATGCCAATATTTTTATGCACATTGAGAAGCTTCAAGGTACAAATAAATATTTTTGTTAAACCAATGTCAAAATTTTGACTGGAGTTTATTATGAGGTATTATAAAAACATCAAAAATATTTATTGCTTTACTCTCGGAGTCCAATTCCATAATAAACTACTTTAGTTATTCTTTACAAGTTCTTTGCGTGTCACAAGCAATCAGATATTACTGCAATATCAACTATTTTATGTTTTATGGCTACATTTATTTAAATTTTCAATGTCAACTAATATTTTAGTTACATTATGACATTTACAAAAGAAATTATAAATTAAAACAACCTCTGGATAAATTAAAAGTTGCATGCATTTTAGAGCTTAAAAAAAATTGCTTTAATGCAGTAACCATTGTTTATTATTGCAGTCAAGATGTTGTATGATTGATTTAAAATTTTTATGTGGTTTTCATATTATTAGATAATATGTATTATCTTATTACAATTTACATAATACTATTATCTTATAAGTACATAGTAAGTGACTCTGTACTTATTATGTACATAGCAGGGTACATATCATTTGCACTCTGATATAAAGTATTGCATTACTGGTTTACCTTCCGGTGCCCCTTATACAAAACGATATTTTTAAATGAGTTTGATCCCATACTGAACTGGTACAGTGGCTACAAAAATTGCAACCCTTAACTTTTTCTAAAATAAAGTTACCGATGTTTAACTTTTTTTGAAATAGCCCACATATATTTTACTTTTTTGAATTCATTAAAAGAGAAACCAATATAAAAGTTTTGTAATCTATTTAAATCTGTTATTACTTGCATTTTTTTACCATCAGAAGTATAGTAACCATTTTTTAATTGTGCTATAAATGATATACAGTAATAATTAAAAAAAAATTACTTGTGAGCTTTTAAGGGACGTTTTAGGTCCCTCAGAGTTAATTTTTAAAGTTTAGTTTGGTAATGCCTCTATTAGGGTTGGTTGAGAGGTGGGAGGGAGTACATCCAAAACTTTGCCAACATTCTATAAGCACAATAAATTTCACTTATATGTATGAATTTAAAGTTCTTGAGCAATGCTACATAATGAAAAATCTGCTTTATTACCTATCATATGTTTTCAGAAAATTTTCTTTTTTACCTGAACTACAATACTTAATCAGCTGAGATTTTGAAGCTATTATGAAACTAATATTACTAGTCAGTTGCTCTAACAAATTTAAAATGTTTTATTGAAAAAAAAAAGCAGGTCAGTTATTCATTAAATAAATCAAAAAGTCAGTTATCAAAAAAGTAAAAATATTGATAAATTTTTAATCTAACGGCTTGTGTATATTTTAAATTTCCTACGAAATTGGCATAAATGCATACTTATTCTGTTGAATGTGAATTAGGCATTTAACTGATTAGTGGGTCAGTCATAAAATAACAATTTTATTAAAGTTGTTAAACGGAAAGGATGATAATCTGTTAGTTCTAGGTCTACAGGAATTCAGATATCTCTTATAGAGAGCTTGTATATAAACTTCGGTATGGCAAAATGTACAACTCTCTATTTAAAACCAACCTGGTCTTATTATATGGTCGGTAAAATTTTGTTTATAACTTTGGTTGGACAACGACCTCTAAACAAACTAATATCACTACCAGTACAACTGTTACTAATGCTATAAATAATAATAACATAATTATAAATTTTAGAACTTATTTAAGTTGTATACAATAAAATAAAATTTATTATGTGTAATGTTCTCTCATGCATAGTCAGGTTATCAGGTAACGTAATATCATCCATGATGTAATAAACGGAAGCTCCACATTTTGTCTTCGTTCTACTTTTTTTTTTTTTAAACGTAAATTGAGATTCCGTTTAATATGGTTCTGAAATGGGAATTCCTACTACTTAGCATGGAATTTACTAGAATTCTTGAAAAGGAGATGACAAGAGTCATGATTTGGGGAATTCTTTTGAAAACAATCATTTTCATTAGGTATGACATCATTATAAGTATGAAAGAATTTGTTCATATTATTATTTTAGAAATATATAGTCTTTTCGTTTTCTTGTATGTTTTTATCCTAGTAGGTTGTATTTTCTTGCACGTTTCCTCACATCTGGACCGTGTGCCTGTATGCATATGTATCATTAAATGGTTTCCAAACTGGAATTCATCTTTGCATACTCAAATATGTAGTTATTAACCTCAATATAAAGACTACATATTCTATAACTCTAAATACAGAATATCTATAAACTTTCTCATGTCAATGGATGAGGGACGCGGAGATATCCAATGATAATATTCATTTCATAAGAACTAAGAAAATGATTCTATCTCTATGAAAGCACATATATTAATTAATTAAATTACCCATTTCATTGATAATAATTTGATTATGACTGTGTTAAACTTAGTCAACTCATACTTTTTACTTCACTATAAGTAAAGTATAGGAATCGTGAAAAAATTCAATCTCCAGATTTTGACGGAATTGTATGTTTTGAGCTCCCAAAGTCTTTTTATGATGTTTCTGCGATGATGTCTGTGTGTGAATTAGCATTGCTTGTTTATTTATGTTTTTAATATACAAAATGTATATTTCTACCTTCTCTTATGCAGTATTTTTGAAGTTTTTGTTATAATAGCTTTCAATATTCATTTAACAAAGTAATTGCTTGCCATATTTTACTTGATAGAAATAACACCCACTTTGGTGCTAGGTGCTCAGTCGCTTCCATGATCACCTTTGAAACGCTTGATCCAGGTTCGTACTCTGGCTTTAGATTATTTTTGCACAAAAGCGATAAAATCTGAGCACGTTCTCCTCCATAAAGAATTTTATACCACCGTCTCGGGCCTGTAAGGTGTCATGCACTCATTAAAGATCCCAACTCTATCTTAGTGAAATTTAGGACTCCCAGTGAAGAATCATTAGGGTTAAACAATATTCCCTTGAGGAATCAATTCCAGAAGTGTAGCAATCTAGCAGACCCTCCATTCCCCGCACCCCAACAAACCAGTTTTTATCAGCTAAGCCAGTAATTAGAGTGTTGTATTGACTCATACCAAACTAAGCACGCAATAATCAGTAAAACACAAAAACCACACCTTAACGATATATATTTATCAAGTGTAAGTAAACTATCAGATTAAAACAACCAGCATTCTGCAAAAAATAAGCTACAAACTAATGTTTATTTGACCAACTTCAAATAACATATTGTTCTTACATTGTTTATAAGAACAATATATTAAAAGATATGAGATGCGTTTCCAAAATACAGTTGACATCACATGACACAAGAAGAGTAACCTGTTTTTCTGGACAGAAGTGCACAAATGAGAGATATATAAATAGTATAAAAGAGTACAATTCGCAATGTAATAAATATTTAATCATTTGAAAAGGATATATTTCGAAATTTTGGTCAAGCAAATAATCAAACTCATATACGGATTTTGTTTGATGTGCATGAAATAATTTAAATAACCATAAAATAAACAGATCATTTATTAATTACTATGAGTTAAAACATTACAGAATGTTAGTCATTCAATATCAGCGGGGAACAGTGAAGTATTCTCTAAATTGTTTTATCTCAACTGAAGTTGATACTCAGCAAATTGTGCTATTACTAGACGCGTATACTAGTACACTTGTGGTGAGTAGTTTGTGTGCAGACCTATAAGTAAGCTGCGAATAAGGGTTTTACCTAATAGACCCAGTTAACAGACCGAGACAAAAAGCGGCTGCTTTTATAAATGATGGCGAATTTTGACTTACTCCTTACTATCTTGTACGCCCGATAACATCATAAGGACTGGAAGAGATGCTTAGAAACTGAATAAAAATTAGCCTGGTCTTTTTTCTGTTTTAAAAGTCAGTTTGCTAGGGAACATGTACTCTGAATTTAAATGGTCTGGTCATGTAAGTTGAGCATTGGACAAGATTAATATTGATATATTATAATATAATTATAACAATAAATAAGAAAAGTATAATATATACTTTTATGTATAATTATATATTTTACATAATAATTCCATAATAATTTAAATATATATATATTATAATATTTTGATATACTTCAATGTCCACTATCATATTTAGACTTTCTTCTTTCTGTCTTGTTTTAATAATAAATATGTCATAATATAAATTATATAATATTATAATAATATATTTTTATAATAGGTAATAATAAATAATTTGAAAGTTTAATACTTTTAGGTTTAATACTTTATAATATAGATATATTATATAAAATGGGGCTTATTATGAATTTAAATTTCTTCTCTTCTCACTACTTTTGATTAGAATATTAGAAAAAAATACAACAATAAAATTGTTGAACTCTACAGATCCTCTAACATCCTGCAAATAATAAAATCCAAATTCATAAAATGTTTAAGATATTTGCTAATGATTCGATAAAAATATGTGCTGTGATATTTGTCAGAAGAAGAAAAGAAAGTACTTGAAATGATTTACCAGAATGTAGATAATGAACTAATGGTAACTTTCTAGAAGAGGTGATCAAGCAGTACAGGTGAAAGCTGAAAAGAAATAGGAATGAGTAACAGGCAATAATAAGTCGAAAAAAGTTGGAAAGAATAGATAACTAGAGAAAGAATGAGAGATAAAAAAAAAGTGTCAGGCGAAAGAAAGGGGAACATATACATACTAACCCTACCAGACGTTTGTGTGCCAAACAATCCTCAGTCCACCGTAACCAGCCCCAGACAAGCAAGGTCCGCATAAAGTTTAGACCTGATTTTCAGCAAAGCTGCCAAATTCTACTGAGCATTGAGAAAGAGTTTTAAGAGAAACAGGCAATTTTTTCTTAAGAAGAAAAGCAGATAGGGACCAGTAACCCTCAAGACAGCACACAAGCGAGTAGACTTCCACCCGTGGGAGCCACACCATGAACACAACATTATGAGTAAGCAACTAAAGCAGCTGTTTCAGAAGAAAGAACTTTTGAATAAAACAGTGCTAGCCACACAAGGTTGAATGAAGAGTAGCCTTCCCAAACCGGTGTCCGATCAAGCGGACCTTCCACACACGGAAATGGACCATTCGTACACCTACCCCACCACGCCATGAAAGTCTTTCAAGCAAGAGAACGTCATGAATGGGGTAGGCGTTTCCCACCTTAATACTTTTTTTTTTTTTTTTTATTGTTAGAGAACAGCATGCTTCACCCGAAGGCACCACACGCATCAAAATCTTCAATGCTACACAACAATCTCCATCATGCTATGCAAAAACAGCTTAAATATATAATGATTAACAACAACAAAATAAGCACAATGACAACAGAGCAATTGCCATCAGAGCACACAGATAATACTTGCTATCATAATCAACTCAGTAAATTAAAATATTTGTTAACCACTTCCCCGAAGGCACCGACTAGGCCCTCCTCCAACAAAGCAGCAAGCTGCGGGGGCCACGTACCTCCGGCAGGCACCACTTTTCTCTCCATCCTACTCCTCTCTGAGTTTAACTCAACGCAGTCGAACAGGAGGTGTTGAACTGTACACCTTAAGACTAATATGGACGAATGGTCACGCAAACCAGGGCATCTTACTCCTGACGGTATCCAAGGATAAACATACGCATGGTGTAACCATTCTTGTTCACGTCATTAGGTAACAACCTCCCAGGCTTGCAAGCCCCCCCTCCCCCTTTATACGACAATCTCATAGGGAATGATATAGTAGTGTGATTGAAGGTCCATTCTGAGCTACACTACTGGAAAACGAAGTAATACATTAAATTTCCATTCTCGACAAATTTATATTCATACTCTTATATATTTTTCATATGTTTCTGTTAATTTTCATATGATTTGATATCATTCACATGTATTAGTATATCTTCAATTTTTAATATATGTTGTAACACAATATTAAGTTGTAATATTTTATTATACCGTTCAGTATATATTAAAGATAACAAGTTTCTAATCGTATCAAAAGTTCAAATTTCTAAATTATTCAGATTTCATTATTTTTATTTTCATCGCTTCGTTTATTTCTCCTAGATAATATTTTAGAAGCATATATATGTTACAGTCATCTGTAAATATTCATGCATGTAGCCAATTTTTTTAATGCTGTGTCAGTAGTAGTTTAATGGCAAATTACAATGTTATGAAATAATGCTGTTTAAAAAAGATGGCTCTGTTATCGAAGGAATCTAGTTAAACATTATCAGCAAAGCTTTCAGTGCAGTACGATGTTAAGCTATCTGTAATCGTTGAGAAAAAAAATGAGATTTCTTAATAGATACCTGAGTAAATGAATGGGCTTTTCCGCTGATAAATGTGTATGTTGAGGAAAAAATAACAAGTTCGACCGGGTGCGCAAGATAAGAAGTAGTTTTGGAAATAGTTTATTCGCTTTTTGAGATGTTAACTGATGATAGAGGAAAAGAATTTGTGGTATTGCGTTTGAGGTGATGCAAATAAAAATGGAAGAAAGAAGCGTTGATGATAATAATAGCGATGGAGGGAGGTGGTAAGTGGAGAGCTGGGCCTGATTAACTAGGGGGAGATAGTGTAATGAGATTGGAGCAAGGAGGTAAGATAAACGAGGGCCGGGCAGTCTGTAATTACGGAGAGGTGCCTCCGGCAGCCACTGTCCCGCACCTGGCCCCCTGCACCGCCCTCCTCGCCTTTCTCAGACGCATCAGTCTGTCTTCACCGCAACCATCCCAAACATTGTATCACTCTTCATTTATTGCAGCTTCCTTACTTTTGTTCATTTAGTTTTTCAGCAGCTTAGAAATGAATCATTTCAGCATGCTCAAAGCATTTTATTAATGTCAAAATAGAGTGACACTCGATTCCTAATCAGCATGTCAGAAATCTTGTACGTCAACAAAGTATTATCACTATGATTCCTTTTGTTAATACGACTCCTATTTTGAATGAAATATTGTACGTTGACAACACACATCATAGCGAAAAGGGCTAATCTAAAATGACTCCCTTTAAAGGAACAGTAAACCTTATTCTTCTCCTCCTGATAACGACTTGGTCGAAATAAATGTTGATGTGACTTTTTCTGTTGATTTTCGGAGTTCTTTTTTTAATCGTTTGATTGTTGATAACGAAAGTAACAGAAAGATAATAGAAAGATAACACTTCTATATTTCGACTATCATTGTCATTCTCTGAACGTTTGATACTTCACATAAAAACATTAAGGCTACACCGACAGATCCCACACTAATTGTATAACTGTTTGTGTTTATTCTTATTGGTGTTCCTCCGGTTTTGTTTATATTTATATATTAAAACTTGATGAAATGACTTTACTAATCTTTTTTATCGCTTACTGAATATTAGTGTTTAGTAATATTTCAAAGATATTTACCTGACTTAACGATAATTTCTGTGAAAATCGAAATCCTATAGACATAATATAACCATATATGCACATACTGATTTATGAATTTTATAACTTTAATGCCCTTGGGACAACTTCAGTAGAAACTTGCACTCACCCTACCATAACTAGTGAAAAAACTTGATACATCAGCAAAACATTGTGAACGCGGAAGCTGGCGTTCATTTTAACAAACTGTACCTGAAAAAAATCTGCTACCAACTAGTACTAATTATATATATATATATATATATATATATTATATATATATATATGCACAGAATGAAAACCTTAAAATAACTAACACAATTCATATAAATATTACGGTACATAGATATAATGAAGATATAACAATTGTTTACGTACCCATAAAAAATATGAAGCTTCATTAATTTTAGTATAAAAGAATAAAGAAGCTCATTGATGACTCTAAATATAGAGGCATCATTGATTTAGATAATAATATCATAGCAGACTGAGAGAAGATAATAAAGATAATTATGGCTTCAACAACAAGAGAGAAGTAGGTAAATTATCCATACCCTCTCATCCTGCGTTATCAAATTTAATTAAGCTAACCTAATTTTCTTAACTTGTTCTGGTATAGTCATATAAACTATCTTTGCTGGAACCACTGCAAGGTCAAAAGAAATGAATTAATCATAATAATATAAATTTGGTAGGCAATTACAAAAGTAAGAAATAATAGACAATATAATCTTAAAAATAATTAGTTAAAACTCCCAAGTAGACTGCATTTCCTTACCTTCTGTTCATCTTCACAATTCAATGTTGTTTAGAATTTTCCTTTGTAAGTTCATATTCCACATTATATATGTATATAACAATATTTCACAATAAACACATGAAATAGTTATCAAGGTTATATGATAACGTTTTAGTTGACTCTGATAAAAACTGATTGTTACGATTGAAAGATCCTAATCTTTTTTTACAGTTATTATTGTGAGAATGTCTATAATATATATATGTGTATATATATATATATATGTATGTATGAATGTATGTGTGTATGTATGTGTGTGTGTGTTTGTGTTGAATTGAAATATACAGCAGGCTCTGAATTAACGACTTCTTTGCTGTCTATAACTTTCTGATTATTTTCGTTTTGGTTTGGGGTAGTTCCCAAATTAACTTTACCAGAGTCATATAAACAATATCCGAAGTTAGATTAACATAACACAACTAGTTAAATGAATGAAAACTAATTTATTAACTCACAAGCTTTCGACTATCCAATAATCATCTTCAGGTCCGAGTTTTCTTAACAAGTTTGGTCTCAAACAATTTAAAAAAAATTAGAAATAAATAACTATGAAAGAGTTAAAAAAAATTTAGGATTAAACTAACGATTATAAATAAAATTTAACAGATTTAAACAAGTTAGCAAATGCAAGGTTCTCGACTCGGTGAAACGACTTCCTATCAGACTCCCAATTATTGCCAAACCGACTTACTCCTGTCTTTCTCATTAACTTGAAATCATTTTCGAAAATCTTGTTATAAGGAATAGCATTGAGATCGGAACTTTGGACATTGAAACTAGGATTATTTCCTTTGATATAAAGAGCGTCTAGAATGGCTAATCAAATAATGTCACTATTGTAATACAATATTGAGGTTCCTACTATCAACATTTCCCTAATAAGTTTGTTTCCGTGGGCTTCCACTGTGTGTTTTTTCGGAGCTCTCGTAGAGAGATTGATCGTCAGACGCCTTGATAGCTTAGTTACAGTCATCCCAACAAACCTGGAATGGAGGGCTGCACAGCAACCTCTTGAACAAGTGGTTGTTATACCAGATGACTGTGTTAAACCTCTCGGGTGTCAACTTTCGGTTTGTTGCAAATAACTAAGTCTCTGGTCTTTCGGCTTTTATAATATATTCTGACTGTAATCTGTCTGCCTCGTTAGTTGTCTACATATTATTCTTAATTACTTTTCGAAGTGCGCGTTCCTCTTTTTATGCTCACTGTTCATTTATGCACGATAGAAGATGGTTAAGTATTCACCAGAGGTTTGAGACTCACTATATATACCTATATATATATATATATATAGGTGACTGCATATATATATTTAGGCGCTTCTCAACCCCATTCCTCATTTCACTTCACCTTCTTGCAACCAGTCCTATCCTGTTGCTAGGGACTGCTCTTGTACCTCCAAAAACTGTGTATACCAACTGGAGTGTACCCGCTGTGATGCGTTCTACGTAGGCTTATCATCTAACATGCTCAGCCTTTTTATGAACGGTCATAGAGCATCCGTTAGGAACAACCAAAATTTACCTGTTGCCTTCCACGCTAACTCCCACGGTCTCACCTTTAATGAATGCTTCAGAGTACAGATCCTGGGACAGATCCCTCCTGATGACTATACAGTAACTCTTAGAGCATCCGAGGAGGCCCATATCTGCTTGCTCAAGGCACGTACCAAACCCGGATTAAACCTTAAGTGATAAATATATTTAATCTTTATTTTATTTGTTTATTTATTATTATTATTTTATTTTATTTATTTTTATTCTTATTTTTTAAATTGCTTTAATTATTTATTTATTTTATATTATTACATTTATATTTAATTGATATTATCCTTGTATTTTCAATTGTTTCTCGTCGCCTTACAAACTCTGTTATCTTCCTTTTTCATGCTTTTAGGAATTTTTCACGGTATTCCTTTTCATGCTTCATTTATCTTCCTGTTGTTTATTTTACCTTCAATCAACCAGAACTGATTTTCTTAATTTTAATTTTCTTCTGTTCGTCTCTACTTCATTACTTCCTGAACCGGGCGCGCGTGGCAGCACAGTCGGTGTCCGGGACTGTTTCCTCCCGTTGTGTTTCCGGCGTGCTTGGTCGCCCATTCTCTCTTTTTTCCTGAAGACGGATCATCAAAAAATTTGAGTTTGTAAGTGTGTCTCTTTCTCTGTGTGTTGCTTTTCTTCATTTTTGAACTGATATATATATATATATATATATATATATATAACTTTAATGCCCTTGGGACAACTTCAGTAGAAACTTTATATATTTTAGATTTATTTAGAAATTTATTTAAAATAAATAGAAATATTTATACTTTATATAGTATAAATAAATGAGTTCTGTCCATGAAAATAGGCATAATCGCCATATCACACATGATATTCTTCTAATCCCGATGAAATCTAGAATTATTGCAGCCAAGGAATGGCACTGTCATGAATAATGCAAAAATTTGCATGTACAGACCATAACTATTCCTTAATCTGCATAGTGGAAGGTCACAATAACAAGTCAATAGGTTAAGGAAGATAATAATAATAATTTTATTTGAGGTTAAGATAATTAAATAATGCTCATTCCTCCTTCTCAGAACACTATATATAATAACTGAGTCTTTTGTTTCCTTGTAACGATTATGTGTGTAAAATTAATTATTTCTGCTGAATTAACGAATAAATAGTGAAAGAGATCAGCCAACGTTATGTCTGTACGTCTAGACATCTTTAGGGCTACATCAATACGGGATTAATTATTACAACTTGAAAAAAAATGTTACTTATTTTTTCTTGTTTGTATAAGCTGTGTTTCTAAGAATTATTTGATGCTTGACAAAACCTGGATAGTGAAAAATAGTTTATAATATATATCCCGAGATAAAGAAAATTTTTATTTACTATAAAATTGAAAATATGATACAAACTGGACATAAGGTACTGGTACAAGGTTTTTTTAGGATAACTTTTTTTGTCAAATGTCCTATTATTTTATTTTTTATTTTTATTTGTACAATATAGTTCTTATCTGATTATAATAATATTTGTATTATTGTCAATATTTTTTAGTAAACAATATTTAAAGTCAGGCCAGAACACTATTTTTATGAATAATATTAAACATCAAATTACCTGTTGTGTCTCTTGGTGGTAACGATGTGGAATTTAGAATACTCTTAAAGCAATTTGTTTTTTAATACATCCCTAAATAATTAATATAACTTTTGTTCTAAAACACAATTTTTTCTCCTAAATAGGTTTGATTGTTCTAATGCCAATCTATTAAAAATATCTTCGATTATTAATAATGACAAGTGATTATGAAAATAGTTAAATAACATAATTATATTTTAAATAAATGACAATATATTATATTTATATAGAAAAAACACTAGTATGGTGAATGACCTACATTCTACCTTATGAACAAACATTGTAATAAATTATGTGAAAGTGTAACGTTAACTCAATGCAATTTAAGGCAAACTTGTGATAAAGTTGATGAATTCCCTATTAAATAAGGGTAACTTCATCTGCAATCAATGCTTTGGAAAACAAAAAAGTTAAGTAATAATTCTGGTAATTTGAATTTAAAATTTGAGTGCAGAATTAAGGATTATGTGCTAAATTATATAAGAATATAATATTATTACATAAAATGTATGTAAAAATATCAAAACTCTATTATAACTTTTCACATGTTCTACAGTTATACCATAAGTTATACAAAATAACCACAACAAATATTTCAAACGTACAGATGTTGTATGCTACAATTTTTTAGAAGTTCAAATTTGCTGTAACTCTAAGGAATTCCTGTGGTAGTTAGCTAATATTCTGATGGGTAAAATATAGAAAAAAAATTGACTGTTATTAGTTCCAAATCTATAAAATATAAGGTTTTTTGGTTAAAACAAATTTAGAACTTTGGATGTACTATTTGAATGGTCATATGTTCTGAGAAAAGACTTTTTAGTCCACTCTGTAGGATTATAGAAATTCCACAAGAATTTCTTCTCTGGAGTATTGATTTAACTCAGCTCAAACTGTACAATTAGATTTGTATTAACATAATCCTAATTACTTTATGTATTAGTCGAATATACAAATCCTATAATACATACTATAGACATCGTAACATGCCTTTCACAAATATGAACCTGATTTACTAGAAAGCTATGAAAAAGTGTTATAAATCACAAAATTCAAATTTAGATTAAAAATTTGTTACCTAAACATGAGAGAAATAGAAAACTATTTGGATATATGCACTTAAACATATTATTCATAAAATATTATTCACCAATACCATAAATACAAAAACACATTCAAATGATTAAAAATTGTTGTACTACTGAAGAATTAAAATCATTAACTTTAAAAAATAAATTAGTTATTTATGAACTTTAAAACGAGTTTTTAATATAATTTTATGGAAACCATTTTTAATCTAGACGTAATCTCCCCTTGACGTGACTAACTGCCAGATAACACGTAGACCATATGTTTTTATATGAGGTAATTAAAATTCATAAGTGTGATATCTTGACAACACATTTGATATCCTGATATTAATTACCATAATCAACTCCTGTTATATAGTAATTATTAGATTACCAGGAAACGACTAAAAAGTCACGAAATTCGATTCAATATGTATATAAATTTTCATTATAAATGATAATTAATCTTGATAAATGAATACAATTTTTTATTTTAAAAAAATAATTATACTGGAATAAAAATCCAGAATATGTGATACATGTGATCTATTGATGACTTATTTATCACTCTGTTGGAACAAACAACAACTCAGAAATATAATAGAAAATGAAAATTTAAGAAACACATGTCAAACTTAATGATTCCTTCAACTGACGTAAGGAGGGAAAAGAGATAAAGTCCAAAATCACATATATATGCCGACTGAAAGAACTAGTTACTGCAGAGTTCAGAATCAAATAGCAAAATAATAATAAACAAAATAAAAACCAGTAATTAGTGAAACAAAAAAAATTAATAATCCATATACTTATAAAACTCTGCAAATGCACATTGTAATAATAATGAACATACTATTTAAATGTTTAAGAAAAATAAATAAAAAATTATTGCTAAACATCTGAATTAAATATCAAAAACATTAAACTTTATTTTAATTAAATATTAAAATTGAAATTAAGCTTTAATTTTAAAGCCGTTTTAGAAATTATTTGCTTTAATATAATACTTATTTGTAGTTCATATAATATATAATTCATTTCATCTAATTGAAATATAATTCATTTGAAGTTTTTAAAAGCTAACCATTTCTTTATAAGTTCTAATACTGGTTTATTCTTCAATTAGTTATAACTATGAAGTGCTCTTAAGAGGGGTTTTGCGAATTATATTTTATTGATGATTCCAGAGTACTTTCAAGGCTTGATTAGCCATTCATCAGAAACAGCCACGTGTTTCAATCCCCCAGGGAAAATCCCTTAAAAAGGTTTTATCTAAGTGTCCGATTACAATAAATGTAAAAAAAATGGAATAACTCCTTAGAGAATAAATTTTTCTTACTAATATTTAAATGAAGTCATGTCATAAAGTAGATTGTTAAAGAAAAAATCTAAAAACAGTAAATGAATCAGTTTACTGTTAAAATCTTTTTAAGAGCGAGTCAGAAAAATCCAGTTCCAAACTTCAAATCTTATTTCACAAGATATTTTTACAGATTGTAAGTCAATCAAAATTGAAACATTTTTTTGCAACATTAAAATAATTCATTAATTTAACGATTAATTAAATTTCTTAAGTACTTTATGTAATATGATACGTTTGCCAATGGTGAAGTTGGGTCACTTCAGTTTCATATTTTATTTGTTCGTTAGAACCACGAGTTGATGTAGCCCTTAACTTGTGTTCTCAATAGGTTGTTTACATGTCACATAAAGCAGGATCTTTTGAAATTTCGTCAATGTTTTTTGATTATGATGTACTGTTTTCTGAAATATGGGTATATGTCAAAACATACTATATGGGTAGTGTCAAAATTGACTCCGCCTAAATGGAGAGACGAGCTTACTTCAAAAATATTTTCCTAATTGATATTAATGAATTAGAGAGTATCGATATGAGGTAGAGAGTAATGATATGCAAATTTAAAAATTTACTTTGAAGAGAATAGTGTCATGTTGAGATAAAATTTTCTTTTATGTGATTCGTATTAGACCTTTCCCCTCACTAATTTTCAGCTTTAATTTTTGTCACTGTATTAATGAGAGATTCCACTCTCTTGCAAGAGATAAAGACTATTAGCTGGTTGAAGTCTCATTCCTTTTGAGTTACACAATTATCCTTTTTATTCTCTGAAATACAGTAGTGACCAGTAGCTCATTGTATTTTCAAAATATACTCGTATATCACAAAAAAGCAGAGGGTTAAAAAAAATCTTTTTAAGTGTTAGTATATTGGCATTATTAATTGTGTTAGAAAAAATATGTGCGATCCAAACCTAATAAATAAGAAATAAAAGGGGATATTATTATATAATGCACAACTTAATTTTACCGTGGTTTAAAGGGCTGCTCTTTTGACAGATCTTGGAAATTTTTAATCTTCAGTGTAGCATTTGACAAGATGGATAGTCGTATTATAAGAAACTTGAAGAGAAATTCGTTTGACTAGGACCAAAACATAGTGACCATCTTTCACTGAAGAGTAAAATCCCTTTTTATAACATCAATTGAAACTAGCTGACTGCTGAGAAAACAGAAAGTTTAAAATAGAACGGATGGTTGTTTTTCCTATAGACAAAGTGATGCATAGCTTATCAGAAGCCTAGTTTTTTGCAAACTTTTATTCCAACATTATCTACCCTACAACTTGAATCAGACAGAAATTTTAAATAATCGTTGGTTGGAAGTCATTAAAGCGGAACTAATTCGTTGCAAGAAGCTCTGTTCAGTACAGACAAAACTACATAATGCTAACTGAATATCCGGGATGATATTATTTCAAACCAATGAAATAACATCAATATGAAAAAAAAAATTTAGAAATTAGAATAAACGAGCATCTTCAGTAGGTTATAATGTTTTATGTGATAAAATAGAACAAAAGTGATTCAACTTTACCATGATTAGACTTATTATGAAATCCATGAATAGTGTAATATATTTATTAATTTTAAGTTGGTTAGCACGTTTTATTATTTTATATGTACATCCTCTTAAAAACATTAGCACCATACACAAATCTTACAAAATTTCAATATATACCTACATCCAACATACAATCAATGATCAAACCACAATAAGAAAATAGGAAAACAAGACTCCCATTAGTCTTGTTTTCCCATTTTCTTATTGTGGTTTGATCATTGATTGTTATTTCACGTGTTTATGTGAAATCTTTTTATCCAACATACAATATGCACAAGTATTACTATAGCTATTTGAAACAAACTAAAGTTTAAATGCAGATCCATAACAATATAATATCATTTATCTGCTATTAAAGAAGTATTTGTAAATATATAAAAATTGGAAACAATATTGAAACAAATCAAATACAGGTGATATTGGCATGAGAGTCTTGCATTCTTTTAAAAAATTAAACTATTTCTCATGGTTTCTTGGTGTTAGCGGTGATTTTATGGCAGACAGAACTCTCTGACTCTTCCTGGATCTCCGGTGCACTACTATATGCTCTACAGTTAAAGGGGCATGAGAGTGGTAAGAACCCTTCCTTCTTTTAAGCATGATGAAAACTAATTCAGATAATTTTTGAAAAAATATCTAAAATTTGTTATTTGTTTTTGATAAAAACTTAATATCATTCAAAAAGATTGGAAAAAAATGTGTATGATTTCTTTTATGGGAACAACCACAGAGGTTTTGATTAACTTAATAAAATTAGAAGAACAAAAAATGTTTAAAGTCTGCTCTCATTTTTTCGGCTAAAGATAAGCAACAATTTTTCATATTAGCTATACTGTATCTTATGGTAAAATCATTAATAAACCCCCAAACCATATCTAATAACGCAGTTACTTAGCAGTAACGAATTTCTTTGTGTAAGACAGTGTAGAAACAGCTTTTTTGAGTTTGAAACAGTCAATCTTAGTTGTTTGCTTTAAAATACCAGATCAATAAAGAAAATCATTTTATGTGATACTTACCTTATATTCTTAGGTAAATTCAAATATTAAGATTTTTGTCAGTTATATGTCGATGTAAATTGATAAAATGTCTTATTAAGTATAATGTAAACTTAAGCTTGACATAAATATGTAAAACAAAACAAAAATTCAATTAACCAAAAATATCTACATGCTAAATTGTATAACATTGTCTTAATAAAAACACATTAAGAATTTATTGTAGACAAATCACTTTGCGAGTCATGCACTCTGATAACTAAGACACTATACTATATACACTGTATTCTTTGAATGATCAAAATTCATCTTTATGATGTGAAAAACTTCTTGGATGAATTTTTTGGTTTATTATATATGCAAAGTAAAGACAGTTGGAGTTGTTTTCCTTCAAGGTTAAAACAACCCCTATGTCTTCACTTTGCATATATATTAAACATAAAAATTCATCCAAGATGTTATTCACGTCCTCAAAATGAATATTGGCCATTCGAAGCATGTCAACTATATAAAATACAGTTTATTCTGTTTACAAAATAACGAGAGTGTTGTTTAAAAAATATTGAAAAACTTTCTTAGAAACAGTTATCAGCTAAGTTTGGTGTCATTTTTAATAACAAACATAAACTGAGTATATATATAACATACATGTTTACATTAGTGTAATTAGACATGTTCTCCAGTTTGATGAGTAAAAACAACAAAAGATGGTATTATCAACATGCAAATAATTAAGCTTTAGACTATTATATAACCAACAGCAAATTCAAAGAAGAGGAGCGTTGGACTTATATAATTTCATGTTTCTTGCATTTTGATGTAATAATATCAACAAATACGAAATTATTTGTCTATTATTTTTTAAGAAAAGTATATTTCTAGTAATCATGCTGCAAACTTCCGCTCCAGTTTTTTTTTATCAAGCAGAACACTGAATTAAAATCAAGAGTTTGCAGAGCAGGTTGCAAACCTATTTTAAAAACAACTAAATATCAGAATATGTGTTTGTTATTTTTTTATACTTTTTTTATAGTAAACTGTAAAGGGTAAATTTTTCACACTTTAGTGTTGATTATTTACTAATTTCATGTTTACTATAATTGTTCATTGAAACGTAACAAACAAAAGCAAATTGCATTCCAGTGGTCAAGATTTATGAAGTCACATACCAAGTTAGTGTTTTGTAGCTTCATTATAGTTGACAACCTAACTGCAGTCCACATATTAAAAGTTGTTTTTTTTTTCAAAGATGTTTTCATCACAGAACTGCTGATATTTCCCTCTTCTTACAAAAAAAATAACTTTTCAATCCACCAGCACTATTTAAGTCAGATTACATTCATTTCATCACCCACTTTATAATATTTTAAATAAAAATCTATCGTTTCAAAACTTTATTAATTTTATTTCCAAAACATAATTTCGGCATTAAATTAATTATTTTTATCAATTTTGAAAGCGTTATAAATTGTAAATTATTACATTTCTTTAGGCTCTTTAAAATAGGCTATTGTCTATTTTAAAATTAGTTGTTATAAAATTAATCTATTTTAGTCTATTTAAAAAATATACATTTAAAAATTTATCATAAATAAATATAGAACATATTTCTTCTAACAGTGGGAATATGGCTTTTACTTAACCTCTAAATGATAACAGAAAAACATTAATATTTTACAGTCACTTGAAAAACGGGGGAAAAACGTTTGTTTTGATATCCTTAACGAATATGTACAGTTCATAAGTTTATTGCGAGCAAAATGTATAATACTTTTCCAAATCAAGGAATAAGGTAGATGTCAAGGATTCTAATTTGTTGCCAAAGGCTGTAACGTGAACGCGAGATTGTTTGATACACCTACTCATCCATGTACTCAGGTATTCAGAAAATAATATCAAATCTGAGATCAACAAACCCTTCAAAACCGTCAAAATATTGATTGCTTTTGTAAAAATTCCGTACTTTTCTAATAGGGCATTAAAATTTATCAGTATATATGGTTAGATAACTCTTAAACAAAAGAAACCATTAATCATTTTAAATAATCTAATGAAACGTATATTTATTTATTAATTGTCGGTGTGACCTATAGTTTTAGGTCGATTACTATAACAGATAATCATACTTTATGTTTCTACAAGATATAGGAAAGATATAAGAGATGTGATGTTTCAATATAATAGTCTAGTAAACTTTTTGACTTAGCAATATTTTGTAATATTGGAGAAGTGGGACGACTACTACAGTTGTACTTTTATGCCATGCAATATAGTAAACCATCATAAATATGTTTCAACTTATACTAGTTTGAAACATGTGAATCACCACCTAGACCCTTTTTTTCTGAACCTAGGGTAAAAAATTTATAGCTTTTGAAAGGAACAAAAAAACATATATAAACTAAAATAGTAACGGAAATGTGCTTTAGAAATAATTCACAGTTGTGCTAGCCTGGAAACTTTAAACCCTTCTTTTTATAAATCAAATGTTATGTTGTTTTTTTTTTTGTAAGAAGAAAAGAAAGATTATTATCCGTCTTTCAGCAAAAAGATTGTCTTTGTGACGTAATTTTTTTCTTTGCCCCAAAGGCTCTATAATGCTTGCTACTATTGCGCAGAACAGTGGGAGGTTGGAGACCAAATGGGTAGGGCGTCTAAAAAGTGAGACCATCAATCTGGCCCAGAAAAATTTTCTCCAGCTAGACATAGTTCCCACGGCTCAAGTGAATTTAGACGGAACCATGACCATTCATATAATCCCAACAAATAAACTCAAAAAAACACACTCAATCTAATTCCTTATATTTCTTATCAGTTTAGTGAATTATATGGTAAAATTAGATAAGTTATGTAAAGATAAAAATACGAATTACTTTAAACTACAACTCTCATGTCAACATGCCTAAACGAAAGTAATTTTCAAATGCAATTTTTTGTACTTCAATCAAATTATACAAAGGTTTACCCTAGTACCCATAAATAATCACACTATTCTAACAAACATTTGTTACTGATAATTGTCGTTTAATAGAATGAAGGAAATTAATGTATAAACATACATACGTCAGAGTCATATCACAATTGAACTCAACTGAGTTGATATTTGACACTGACGAAGACCGCTTGTTATAGTTGAAAGATTTTAGTATTTTTTATGAATTAGTAATTTTTATAAAATTAAAATATTCAAGAAAAGAAGTAATGGTTTTCATTCATATAAGTAAATAATGTAGTATATAGTGCAGTGATTATCTTGTTCTGCAGTCAGTTACTATGAGTCTTTTTTTTTACCCAAAAGCCCATATTAGTAGGTATTACGCTTCTTTTTTTTTACCCAAAAGCCCATATTAGTAGGTATTACGCTTCTTTTTTTTTACCCAAAAGCCCATATTAGTAGGTATTACGCTTCTTTTTTTTTACCCAAAAGCCCATATTAGTAGGTATTACGCTTCTTTTTTTTACCCAAAAGCCCATATTAGTAGGTATTACGATTCTTTTTTTTTACCCAAAAGCCCATATTAGTAGGTATTATGCTTCTTTTATTTTGGTATCCACAAAACAAAAAAAAGACTTTATTTATTAATACAGGACCCATTAATAATGGATCAACCCAAGTCACATTACGTTATACCACCAATCTAGAAGGTGCTTAACTTTAGTAATCTAACAGAAGCCGATACTACAGAAGGATTTACTACATAGTATTTATTCATCCCTAAAATTATGAGAAAATATCGAAATAAACTAAACTATTTAATCACTAAATATAATCACTAAACTAAAGCATTATAAATTGTTCTTCTTTGGTTCATCTACTTTTAATCAGAAGGTAGAAGAGAGATGCATGAAGAAGCTGATAAACATAAAAATGTTGACGTTTGATACGTGTTTCATTTTTAATAAAACTTATTCCTGTAAGGACATTTTTCATAGTTTCTAAGTAATAGAATCATTACTTTTTTTTTGTTTTCCAATGTTTACACTTAATTGGTTTCACATTTTATTTCTGTTATAAAGGATGATAGTGTTGGTTATTTATTAGTTGGCATCGATTTTTAGTACTAAGCAGCCTCATTACCAGGTAGAATATTCATTGGGATCCTATATTTTGCCTAACTCAAAAGCATATCGACTTATTTTGAGAAAGGATCATTCATAAGCACCTCGTTGGCATCGTATAGGCTCAGAATGAATGGCTTAACGTCCTCCAATAGAATAATGAACTGCAATATAATAGTATGTTTGGAATTAAACAAATGTTCTTAATGGAACCCATAATATTAACATGTCTTTACATGCCAAAAATATGTAATAGTTTAATTAGATCATTACATCTTTAAAAACTAGAAGGAAATGTGAAATTCTTGAAGTTTTCAATCACAATCTCTAAAGAACAATTAAATCATGAAAAACTACCATGTTTACAAAAAAAAAGTTGAAGAAAGGTCCCTGAATGATAGACTAGTGTTATTAGTCCGTATAGTGTTATTAGTAATATTATACAGATCTTATAAATTTCAATAATAAATGTTTCCTTCAACGTTTCTAAATTATGTAATTCCACAATTAACACTAGTCGGTAATTTAATTTAAAATTATATAGATTTTAAGTAGCTTTAGAGTATAATTACAGTTAAATCGTGAGTATCTTGAGTAGAGAGTACATTACGATGCCAAAATAAACATATAGTGGAAAAGTTTGGTCCTTAGTTCCATGTAGTAGTCTTTAGAAGTTAATATGTGCTGCCTTTTAAGTTTATAATTTTGAAACTAGACGTCTATTAGCATAATCACAGTCTAAGCACATAGCATGATATAAAGAAATTTCATCTAACAAATAAAATCAGGTTTGGACCAAACTTTTATTCATATAAACGAGAACATATAACTTCAGCTTGTCTCTATATAAATCTTAGAATTAAACGATTTTTGCTTCGCTCTGTTTTATTCTGTATATCATTTAATCATATTTCTCAATTAAAAATGACAATATTAAGACTTATTAACAAACAATAAATATTATAATTAATAACAAGCGATACCGTTATTTTACTCGTACTTATATAGAAATATCAAAATTTAAACTACAGTAAGAAATCAGAAAAAAGACTAAGATCTTTCATCCGTAACAAGTAGTCCTAGTCAGAGTCATATCAGAACTGAACTCATATGAGTTGAGATTTGACCCTGACAGAGACCGCTGGTTACAGCTGAAAGATTTTAGCACTTTGTGTAATTTCTTACTGTCGTTTGAACGTTGATTTGTGTTTATCGTAAAATCTTAACGAGTTCCTGTGATCTCTTCTATGTGTCTTTTCCATGTATCTAGTTTATTTGGTTCGTGGGAGCGTTTCGTTTAATCTGTATGTATATATAGATATATAAAAAGATTTCACATAAACACGTGAAATAACAATCAATGATCAAACCACAATAAGAAATGGGAAAACAAGACTAAGATCTTTCAACCGTAACAAGCGGTCTTCGTCAGAGTTGGGTTTTTGACTCTGACGAAGACCGCTTGTTACGGTTGAAAGATCTTAGTCTTGTTTTCCCATTTCTTATTGTGGTTTAATCATTGATTGTTATTTCACGTGTTTATGTGAAAGCTTTATTTATATATATATATATATATATATATATATATATATATACAGTTGGGTTTTGACTCTGATGAAGACCGCTTTTACGGTTGAAAGATCTTAGTCTTGTTTTCCCATTTTCTTATTGTGGTTTGATCATTCACATATATATATATATATATATATATATATATATATATATATATATATATATAATACTCATAGAATACAGTAATACTTATACAATTTGCTTATTAATCCATGGAAAGGTTTTTAGAACACAACTTCAAGTTTCAACAACTGTCATACATTTTAAAACACACACAACATAAGTATACACCCTATATACCCTAACTCAAACGCCCACTCACGAATCGTTACACATATACCATCTAACACACACAGCACGCTGACACACATACCCTGAATAGCCTTTGTTGCATCATCGGTTGGAGATATATCTGTGATTTCCCAGATTTATCCCAGTTTATCAGCACTGAACGTTAGTTCTCGGTTTACCTGTTTGGTGCCTGCAGTACCTGCTATTGGTTTGACAATCATGTGGCTAGACATTGGAAACTTGGAGAGATTTATGACCCTGCCATACGTTTCATCCTGCTTCACCCAAAAGGTCAAGGCCACTATACCTGTGTTCCTACCAGACAACCTGAATCACTGAATACTGATTAGTAGCTGAAGACAGCTACTACTTAATCACAATAAGAGGTAGGCAAGAAAGGTTGAATACCACTGGTTTCAAAAACAGAACCTGGTTTAACAATATTTTATACAAAAAAATGCAATTTCAATTACTATTTTTTGTCATCATGTTAAACCATGACAGACTACAATTTCTGAATAATTTTATTGTTAATATCACAGAAGTTGTACCACATCCAAAAAACAATGTTACCAAAATCCTTAACTGTAATTTAATTTTATTCTTTAGGCTTCAATCTTGTAGAATATTTTAGTAACATTAAATTGTAGGATATATAAAATTTATTTAATATATTTAACCATTTATAAACATATATAAATTAAATAATTTATTAAATAATACATTTAATAATTTCAATTATTATTACTTTTTATCATGTTAAACCATGGCAGACTAAAATTACTAAATAATTTTGTTGCTAATATCACAGAGGTTGTACCACATACAAAAAAACAACGTCACTAAAATACTTAAATGTAATTAAATATAATTCTTTAGGCTTCATCTTGTAGAATATTTTAGGAAATATTCATTAAATTTTATTCTTTAGGCTTCAATCTTGTAGGATATTTGGGTAACATTAAATTGTAGGATACATAATATTCATTGTCCTCATTTAGGTAGTCACCGCGAGCAAGTATTAAAAAATAATAGAATGCTGTTGAAAAAACTTTTAGTAGCAACTTATATAAAAGGCGAAAAAAATTGAGCTGGATTAATTCATAAGGTGCCTTGATGGTATCATTCATTTTCTCAAGGGTCATTATTTTTGCATCGTTAAAAAGTAAGACTGAGGTAGTAATCTGTAGAGCAGTGATCATTTTTATTTCAGAGAAATGAAGCAATTTCTATAATTCAAGGAAGGAGTGACTTGGGGAGGGGCCGGGAAGGACGAAATTAGAGTTTGCTTCATGTATTTTAACTCATCCCTCGTTTCTTGTCTCCCCGACTCCGACCTATTTCAGATTAAAAGAAATAAAAGAAGTTTTAATAAATCTCAGAGTGGTTGCCGAGCGCTGGGTAGAGAGGATTAAAAGTTTATTTGGAAAGATATTAGCAAAAGATTTGCGTGGTGGTAATATCGACCGCTTCTTCTTTCACACTTATAATCCACACCTAGGTAGTTCTACCGATCACCCAATTCACTTTCATATCACTAAATCAGACTGCTTATCTAAAAATCTTTATCAGATTAAATCAACAAAAGTTGTTTTCAATATTTTTATTTATTGCAAAATGTAAAAAAAATCATAATATTAAATGGTTTTACATTTTACAATGAAACAAATCCTACTCATCTGGAATAGTAAAGGAACAATACTCATATGTTTAATCTCGATTATAAGCTGCATCAATTTACTGCATCACATTCAGTTGAATTGCAATATCTGTTTAAAAAAGGTGAATTACGAATTGAAAACGAAACATCTCAAACATTTACCATTCAAACTATTTGGTTTTTAACAACCACATATCCCAAATATAGCTATCTCAAAACTATATATAGTAATACAGTATTTAACAGATTTAATTTTTTGTCAAAAAAAAAGAATCTTTTCAGAGAAATCTACTATGACTTTCAAGATTATTCAAAAAATTAGACAGGGCAAAGTTTCGTTTGATTATTTGTGGTTCCTGGTTTTGTTTATAAGTCCTTAGTGTGTGAACGATATAGACTTTTTCTTAACTAAATTATTTGAATGGATGTGACATGAGTTATCAAATTTTTTTCTCATTTCAACACATACAATGCCAGTTTCTGAATAGCAATTGAATGCTCTAAAACTGTTCCTTAGCCCCTTCTACGTGTTTGAACGTTAGTACTTATTACATTTGCCAAAATAGATTGGCAATAGTTGGTAACATATAGATAAGAAAAAAAGTTATTATACTTAATCAATTTTTTCTTATCTATATGTTACCAACTATTGCCTAATATCTGTATATGTATCTGTAATCAATATGTGTAATCAAGTATATGTAATGAAAAATCTAGAGCTTATACTTAAGAGTAACTTAAGAGTTTTTCAAGTTAAGAAGTTAAAAAATAAAGAGTGAATAATGCAAACACGCGTTTAATCTATGCAAGTATTGCAAACTATCCTGGCAAAAAATTGTTAATTGAATAAATAACGCTAGTACTATTACATATTGTTTTAAAAGTTATAAAAGTATAATTAAATTAATTAATTTAATTTTTAAAGTTAATTGGCAAACTTAATTGAATATTTCGGTATTCGAATGACTCTTCGACCCCACAGACAAAGATTTCCTTCTTTCTTATGAGAAAAGGAGGTACATCAGCTAAAACTACATCAGCTAAAACTACATCAGCTTAACGTTAGCTATCAATATTTTGCTAAAATTCGTATAACAGCTTAATCAATAAACTAGAAACCTATAATTATTCAGTATAATCTACCAGAGAAAAAGTTTTAAAAGTTTTGAACTTGATAATTTAAATACAAATCACACTATATTGGTTTTAAATTTCAGTTAAAAAGTCCGAACTATAGAGATTTTATAAAATATTATTTATAAATAATTTTGGAGAATTTCAAAAATCAAGTTTTTTTTCTAAAAAGAGAAAATGCAATATCGGTGATGAGCTGAGTCTTCATCAAGTCCAGCATTATTGAGCAGGTATCTAACATCCCTTTAGATACCAAGTTTGGTGAATACCAATACAGTTTGTGAAATCCAGCCTTCATAACACATATAAACACACACACGCACACATAAAAATACAAATTTTCAAAAATTTATTTTCTAAAGGAGCTTTAGAACTTATTTTTGGAAATTTTATATCAAAATGTTGACTGGAAAGCAATATTTTTTCTTTCAGTATGTTACATTCAATATTTGTTAATCCTCATTGTATCATATGCTGGATAATCTAAGTTATTGTTGTTTCCAACGCCCGATATATGTGTTAACCTTTAGTATCATTAGCGGCAGATGTTTGGCTCATTCATTATTTTGCACCCATTTTAATTTAGGTTAGGTTTAGGTTTCCATTATTTTAAATTAATGGAATTATTTTTGTAATTATTATTACTATTATGAAATTAATTAATTAATATTCATGTTAATTAATTAATGTTATTAACTTATCAATATGTTCAGTTATTCAATAAAAGAGTAAAAAATTCAAAAAATTTATGTTTTTAATTAGATATTACAACATTACTTGTATCACAAGATTTTTTGAATAAGCATATTCAAGGCATAGGCCTCATCATAGCACAAGCATTTGAGGCCTTCAATTTAGCACGTTCTTTCACATTTTCACGAAAAACATTCTTACAAATAGAATACCATAAAAATAAATCAACTTCTAATTCAAATAAATATATATGTTTAAGTGAGTTATATCTTTATAAGAGGTACTGAAGAACTTGATATTTACTTTTCATATGAGGAAACTCCGAAAAAGTTCATTACTCAACTCATAAATTTTTATGGGATTTTTTTCACTGAGTCTTAATGGGTTTCATTTATTGTTTTTTTTCTTTTTTTTTTTTGTTGAGGAGGGCGAGGGTTTTAATCTTTGTGTACAATGGAGTTTTAGAGGGGTGAACCGCATGGTTTACTGCAGTCTTGTGGGGAAGCAGTGAATGAACTGGGAGACTGTTGTCTCTTTTTCAACTGGCACTGTTAAATTCAATAGTTAGAGGGACAAGTAATAACCGTCACTGTTATAAACACTCGACAGTTGAATATATATAGCCATGTTAACAATTTCCCGTCTTCATAAGTATTATTCACGATACGCGGAATACTGTAACAGAAAATTAAACGGAAAATATATTTAATATAAATACTGAAGTCATACTATTTTTACTGTGATTATATGGCTTGGATTATTTATAAAGTTTAATAAAAAAAAGTAGAAATATATATGGAATTAAAATGTGCAGCAGCATCTGCATTTACGACCTTTCTGCTGATAGCCTTAGAAAGCCAGAATATAGTAGTGTTTGCAACAATTGAGGGTCTAACCTGAACGTTGACTCAACCCTCCTAGAACCTGCTTTTGGTTTTGCATTCACTTGTATTGTTTCCTGATTTATATGTTGAAATAGTTCTGTTCAGTTATATCTTTTTCTTTTTAAAAATTGTTATATTCACTTATTACGATTTTGATCAGAAGTGTTAACAGTGTTAAGATCAGAAGATGACCTATAATGGTCGAAAGCTGTTTTATAAAATGTTTTTGAACATGTGAGTATATTATTAAAGTTGTTTTTCTACATGCTTTCTTAATAGTTTTGTTTTACACATTGACATGTCTCTGATCATTTTATATGGAAATTACCTCCAGTACATCGAAAGTTAATAAGAAAAATCGAGGCTATCAGCAGAAAGGTCGTAAATGCAGAAGCTGCTGCACATTTTAATTCCAATTTTTTACAAAAAGACTTGCTGCCTACTTATACTATATATAAATCCCTTTCAATGATTGTTTCAGGGTACAAATCCTCAAACAAATCCCCGAGTCTATTTCCCATGTCACCTTTAGAGCTTCCGAAGAGGCATTCATATGCCTCCTTGGGGCTCGTTCTCCTCCTGGTCTCAACCTGTACCGTTAATTATTTTTTATTTTATATATTTTTTATCTTGTTTTCTAAATAAATATTGGAGGGATTTCTATTTTTCCTCTCCTCCGCTGGGGGGCAGCATTGCGGTGGTTCCACGAGTTACTCTGGAGGCCAGTAGCAGTTTGCTTCTCAACGCGAGTACTTCGCACTTCTTCCCGATGACGACGGATGTCGAAATATCGAAGTGAGTTCTGTAGTGTCTTTCTGTGTTCTTTTCTATGTGTTAAAGTGTATATATATATATATATATATATATATATAAATATATATGTGTGTGTGTGTGTGTGTGTGTGTGTGTGTGTCTGTGTATGTGTATGTATGTATGTATGTATGTTGTGTGTGTGTGTGTGTGTGTGTGTGTGTGTGTGTGTGTGTGTGTGTGTATGTATGTGTGTGTGTGTGTGTGTATTATGCAATCGGGATTTGGTGAATTTTCTAGTTTCGAAAATCTCACTCTCGTCGCCGACATATTAGTTTTATTTAAAAGCTTTTTCGTAGGCATGTTCTCCATACACTCTTCTCATCTCCTCATAAAACCGTTTTTTTATTTCATATAAAAGAGATATTCAGGGCTACATCATTAAAGAAAAAAAATGTTGAATATATATGGTGGAGATAAGTAAATATATATATATATATATATATATATATATATATATATATATATATCCATTCTTCCCTCCCACTCTTCTCAACCCCTTATTAGATGTTTTCTGCATCTAGTGTTTCAGTTGGGTTTTTGACTCTGACGAAGACCGCATGTTACGGTTGGAAGATCTTAGTCTTGTTTTCCCATTTCTTATTGTGGTTGATCATTGATTGTTATTTCACGTGTTTATGTGAAATATATATATATATATATAATAAATTCACAAATGGAAAACTCATACAAGAGATTACAAAAGCACTACTATATTTTATCAACGTCATTTGAAATGTAAATAACTCAGCAGAGTTGAAAACTTTTTTTCTTTTGGGTTCCATTATTTAAGTTTAATTTAACTTACTTTTTATAATATCAACGAAAGGTTTAGGGTAGATAATTTTTAGTGAGAGTAGAGTAATTGATTTTAATTTTATTGTCAAAAACCTCAGCTTAATATGTCCTCAAAGCAGTTCTGAACATCCTCTTGAAAAGAGATCTCTTAATAGAAGTGGGGTAGAATGAATAATTATGAATATAAGAAGCCACATGAGTGGACCTAACTCCAAACCATCCTCTTTACTTTTCAAAAGAGTATTTAGAAAGGGAAAAACTTATTTATTTGTAGGCTCAGAAGTGATATTGAACCATTTATATCAGCTACTAAGAAATTGTGAAATAGTTTTTTTTTTATAAAAACAAGGATAATCAAATTATATCTCATAGATATAATATTGGTCATTATAACAGATTAAAAAAAAAAAAATTAAATATTACGTAATACGGTTTAAAAGCCACTCCCTATGACGATTCCAAACTGTCGTTTCTAACATTTCTTATTCAAAGAAGACAACCCAAATTTAGATACAGTAGACAAGGACAGAGTTCGATACAAGGAAATTCAAGCCAATATTTAAAAGTTGTTCAAAGTATGAAGCTGTTATTTCTTAGTTTTCGCCAGAAACTTCCTTAAGTCGTAAACAAGAATATTATAAAAAGGATTTAGCATCAAGAGTAATAAGCTACAATCATTATTTGAAAATCGTACTTTTTTGAATAAGGTCCGTATTATTTTTATCATTTAAGGGAAATAGAACCATCCAAGTGAGTTAATATCAATAAGCAGCTATTTAGAAACTATCTGACCCAATGAAACAAACAATGAGATAGCAGTGCTTTCTCTTTTTTGTTATGGTGTTTGATTACTCTATACATATATAGTATACTAACAGATTTTCACTGAAAACCTGGTATTAATTTTCAGTTTTTTTTTTTAAATGAATATTTTATTTTTTTGAATGTAGTTTTTATATTTCCTAAGATCTTCTTTGTCTAGGGTTCATAAACCCTTTTTTTATGAAGTCGTTTTTCCATTTTCTTTAATTTATTATTATTATGTATAATAATTATTGCATAAAGTTTGATCATTCTTTAATGGTACAATGACGCCAGATTTCTCTGCTTCAGTTATTTTAATTTTTCCTAAACGAAGGTAAACCTTTTAGGATAGTTAGAGACATGTATATTTAATGGTATCATAAATAAACCCTTAGACATACCAAGAGATGCTAATAGACATTTACACATAGATACCAAGTTGACTGTTCTCAGATGACTTATTACTCTTACGACATCCATTGTCATTAGGAGAAGAAGTAGTCAACAGTGTTTTTATTCATCCTTCTCAATGAAAAGAATGTCAAAATATAAGAATAAATTCAAACAGTTTTTTTTTATTTCTCTTCTCTGTAATTTGACATGCGTTTCTTATTAACCTTTTAATTTCTCACACAAATATGATAAACAAATGATACAAGAACTGAACATCATGCCTTCCTCTCCACCATAACAAATTCTGACCTACCTACTAGAATTCCTAATGAAAATGATTGATAAGTCTATGACACAACTAAAAAGAAGATTTTACAGTCAACATATAAAATTAAAATCAATTTTAAGCTAAAATATTTCAGCCACAACTGGTTTCTTCAGATTTTTATTCGAACACACAGTCAACACTTGTTTGTGTTTGATTGAAACTCTGACGAAGACAAGTTGGAAAATCTTAGTTGCATTTATGAATGCCTTGTTCTGATTTAGATGTTGCAAAGTTTCATTAATAAATTGCAATGGAAAATTAAAATATTTTACCCAAAATATGTGTTCATTAGGCAGTGTAGTTTATAATTTTCTTCTCAAAGGCTATTTGAAACTTAACATTTTCTACTGAGGATTAATAATTAAACACGAGCTAGTAGGCAACACTGGTGATGAAAGTTGATCGAATATGTTCTTGAACCTGTTTTGTGATAACAATCTATTATAAGCTTGTTTTATAACTGTCTTCAACCGGAATTACAATAGAACTCCTTCAGCAAGTTGTATAAGTAGAATTACAGGAGGTATAAACATGCAGAGAGGAGTGTAACAGACGGCTCGCATGTAGATTGGGGGTCAATGCAACATTTGAAAGAAATAGTGGTCCCCAGATGATCAGGCTGATTTATTTTATTGTAGGGCGGAACAGTTGTGTGCGGGAAGGTTATACTGTCTTTGTCAAGCCCAATTGAGGCTTCAATGGAGGACATCCCCCAACTATTCATTACATAATCCCCAATGTATGGGAAATGTCTGGTCATGGTGCGAGGGGTGCGCTTGTGCAGGTCGATAGCCATGGACCTCTGAGGATGGTATGACAAGTGACCGCGCAGATGCTCCCTTCCTAATACAAAACGACAGATGGTCAGGCCTCACGGTATTATAGTAGCAAACAAAAAGTAATTCACAATGCTTTCATAACCTGTTGATGGCTTTTGAAATACCAATCTTATTATATCAGTACCCCTGCTTTTATATTTTATCACCTTTTATTTTCTTTCAGGAATTTCATGTTGCAGACAAAATAAAATGTTATGTATATATAATCAGTTATAGAAAACGAGTCTACTAACGAAATAATCTAAATTCATAGAAAGAACATACATAAAAGAGATGCATAAACTGACTGCTACATTTTGACTACCTTGTTATCAGGTAGAGTGCAAACTTATCTTCGGAGCAACTCACATTTTGCTACTCCAAAGAAGAAATCGAAATGTAGTAATAAGTTTATGTGATTCGAATCATGTGTCTTCTATTTGCAAATTTTCAGCACTTTAAAATTTAGTTTTTACTTGATTTTCTCCGTTGTATTTTCATTATTTCTCACTTCATTCCTTAATTTTCTCCTTAATTTAAATGACTTTATCTTTTCACTTTTCTTCCCTTTCTTTTCTCTCCTCCTTTACTTGAACACGGCTTTGATTTTTTTCATTTATTCATTGCTTAAACATAAACATTCGGCCGGTAGACGCTTTCATGTCTCCTCTTCTGTGTTTCACCTTTCTTTTCGTTTTCATTATAATTATAAAAGAACTTATTATAATTAAAAGAAAACAAGAGGGCAAACAATCAGGAAAATGACCGATCGTTTAGTTGATTTATATATATATATATATATATATTAAATGGTTATTTGTCATTAGACAAACACTGCAAGATAAAGAGATAGCGATAGACAGAGATACCATATTATTATTTTTCCAGTAGTTCAAAAGCAGAACTATTGAAATGCTCTGAATATTTCCAGATTTGGTTTCTGGTGGGTTTAACCCGCTAATAATATATGTGATTTATATATATTTATATACTATCACCATGAATACGTTCCTAAAATGACAACAAACGTTTCAGGGTAACTATAGGTAACAGTAAATAGCTACATACACCTATGGTCTCTTACTTTGATGTTTAACCGTCATCAGGAGAGCAGAGATGGAGACAAAAAACTCACTAAGCAAGCAATGGTCGATCTCCATTCTTAATAAATAATTATTCCTGTTATTATATTCACACAAATAACCAACAAACTTTTTTATTGGCAGGAAGTCTATTAATTTTAATTTATTAATTCTAATATATTCTAATTAAATTGAAATTAACCATAGACAATTTACAACAACAAATGATAAAGCATGTACTCCTGTATATTTAAGAGCATTAAATTAGTCAATATAGTTATTTTTGATAATTATAACTGTTTGTTTACCCTTGCAAAGTCGGAGAAGACTTATATTATAAATTTAATAATCCAAAATTTAACTCAATTTTTCTTATTTATGCTTCTTTAAACATAAATAAAATAACGCTATGTCATATATTATCCTAACTATATAAAACAATATTTGAAATAACAGTGAGGCATGTGAGGATACTTAGATGGAAGCAAAGGACTGATAAAACAGAACCTGATCTGATATCTGCGAGCAGAGCCGGATAGTCTGAGGCCTGAGAGTAGTTTGAAAGAGCAGTCTGAAAGAGTACAATTATGTCTGATAAATATCTCTTGTCTTTGGCACACCACTAACTTTCAGTAGAATAACAACATACTTCAATCAATCCTGACCTTTATTATACGCTTGATGATATACGAAACACGCTAACCTAACTTAAGACAATTTTCGTGTTTTTCCATTGTTGAGCACAAATTATATGTTATGTAATATGCTTCATTATTTAACATATATTTGTATAAACAAGTCGTGCTCAAAATAGGACAAATATTGCGATGTTATTATCAGCACGTTAAACTTTTTAAAGCGTTTTGAATGTTCATATCCATTAAACAGGGAGAGTCGCGATAATTGTAACATTACTTTAGCTTTGTCGGAAACTGATTAAAAATTTCTTATGAAGGTATTTGTCAAACCACATAATTAACATAGTTTACTCTTTTTACTGTTATGGTGCTCTGATACATCAACATCATTATCTACATGGTTGAGCTGTAACCTCTTTATTATTTCCATCATTTTACCGCCATTGCGTACATAGTAGCATTGTCAGGATATTGATCGACCTGAACTGTTATCATCTGAAAAATGTTACTCATATATTTTAACTTGTGTTAACCAACTGGCTGTGTCATATCATAAATTTGTAGAAGTCCATTTACACAGATGGCAATTTGAATGATTATCTCAGTATACGTATTTTATGTCAAGTTTTGTAATTATTAGTTAATACTTTTTCTTAACGAACATTGAATGATCGTTTTTTGATAAATTATTGTATGGTTTACTGTTATACATATATACTTAGAGTATTTTCAGTATCTCTATGCTTAAAAAAAATATAAAATAAGTATAATTTATAAGCCATAAGGTAGTTAATGATTGAGGCATTTTCAGAATACATGAATCTGTCGGAAGTTGTATTTCAAAAATGCAATTTTATATTTCGAGCGTTATCGGCTTTGCTAAAGTTGAAGCAACTTCAAGACATCAGATGCAATGATGACACAAAAATTTCATACCATCTAAACCCATTTGAATGACGCGTACACCTGACAATCCCTTACTAGCCCTTACTAGATCTAGCATATAACTTGATGATTAATTATATAATCAAACCCACCTTAGACGAGCTGCTTACTACCTTTTTCTCATTCTAGACTTACAACTAAACCAATCGACCTCAAAAGACCGTTGACAGACGTCAAACAAAGTACAGATCATCCTCTCTCAGTACAACAAATTGGCAGTAGTAGGCCTGCAACCTGGAAATGTAATATCGACGTGTCGGTTAGAACAGGGCGGTATTTTTTGGTCGTTGATCATTCAAGACTCCTTGTAAAAATGTTGTAGTACATTTGGCATATAATTACTTTGTTCTAATTTGAAAGTAATTTAAATCAATATAAAGGAAATATTATATTAAAAAAGTGGTTACTCTTCTTTTAGTATTTAAAGGCTTTCTGTTTCTTCCCAAGATCCAGCGTTAAGGTCTAAAAATTGACATAGCACTTTCTTTAGTACAAGAAACAAAATTCTGTCGGAACAAAATATCAAACTTTATTTGATTTATTATCAAATCAAATAATGAATAAAGTAATCAACTTCAATTCAACATGAAGAAGAAAATATGGGACCAATGATATTCTCTGCTATTCTATAAGTTTTAATAATATTTTTTAATACCACGTATCACCTCTGATATGTTTTAAAATACCCATCAAAGACGAGCACGTCTGCTAGTACAGCCAAAATTAGTTAAATTTAATAGCAGACTTTGGTGCCTAATCGCGTTGTGTTAGGCTCGCGGCAGATGGACTTCCACGCCATGGAGAGCTGGACACATTTATGCAGAATTGACTTGCAGTTGGTTTTCATATATCACTATGTGAGAAACTGTAAATTCTCACGAATTCCGTATAGACCAAAAGTCGTGATCTAGAACCTGTACTCTACCTACTCTAGAACCTACTCTACCTGTAGGCATTGATCATTTTCAGCTCAAACTGAGTTAGAGCATTCACACTCATCTTTGGGTGTGTCCCCTTCCAGGGTAACCAGTATCCAAAACGTAACGGCAGTCCAAAAAACTAACAAAGACGAATATATATTTCTTTATATTACATATAAGAGTGGCAGATCAATATAGTAATGGCTAAAATACATGAGAAAAAAAATATAATACAATTTTAAAAACTAATATAGTCACATTTCGCAGTCATAATCAAGACCATACATTTCTCACTGTAGACTTTTGAGTGTCTTGTTATCAAAATTCAGAAATTTAAGTAACGATAATTTTAATTAAACCAAGAAGCTTACTAAGAAATATATAAATATTAAATACTCTGATATTACTCAAACGTTCAAGGTTATATAAAAATTTCTCTGTCAGTTACCTGTATTACAGAATTTTAAAATTCTGATAATAATAGACATTATTGTTGTCTTTTATATGTATTATTAAATAAAAAATAAGATATATTTTTTAAATAATTTGAAGAGCTCTCCTTTTCAAAACAAAAGTTATTGGTCATATTTTTGCTTTTAAATTATTCCATGATTTATTTACTCTCAATAATGTCGCACACAATCTTAATGTTTTAAAAATATTGCAACACATATTATTGATAATTTAAATTATTTTTTTAATTTGAATAGAAAAGAAATTCGATGAGAAGGGAAAGTCCAATTTATAAACTCAAGGCTTTAGTAAAACAAAATTTTCATAAGTATGAACTGTATGTTATGCTTTTTAAGTACTTTAAATATATTTTCTTTAATAATTCGAACAGTATGATGCCTATTTCAGTGTTTTCAACTCCCCTTTAGACACTGTTTACGTTCACAAATGTAAAATAGAGCCTTCGATGGTCAAAAGGCATATTTAGAAGATATAATGGGGTGAGGAGATTAATGTCGACTGTTTACTGGATGGTTTCCATGTAACGGAAGGGCTGGATGATATTAATGAATGGTCCCACTGTGGACTGCGAGCTACTATATGAATGGGTTGTATTCTGACAATATATTGGTCCGTTGAAATGGTTCTCGTCCAACACACATATCCTCCTGCTCGAATCACGACCTTCTCCACAAAGGATTAACTTAATTTCAAGACTATTTTCCCTCCAAACCATGAATAACCCGAAATATTATTTAAGAAATATGCACATGCTTTATTACGTACCATGGTCTCATAGTAACATCAGATTAATACTATAAAAACTGCTATTATTTGTGATACATCAAAATTTTGAAATATTTCCAAAATGCATTCTGTTCTCAGTACAAATACTTTTTAATATTTTAGCTAGCTTTTAAACTCACCTATTGGTTTGTCTTCTATATATTTATATTAGAAGTTTATCAAAAAATGATAAATTTTACTCTAAATATTAAAAAGATTGATTAAATATTATAATCTATTAACTGAATTAGAATCATTCATATCTTCTGTATCTTTAACTGAGATGTAGATATAACCTGAAGAAGAGTGTTAAGTTCTACTTCACACAAACACAAGTTAACGAAAATTTTATTTGTTTAAACTGACATATTTCGGTATCCGATGACGATTTTCAAAAATTAATTAATTAAAATAATACACTAAAAACGTAAATATTTTCTAAAAATTTAATAATATCAAAAAGTTAAAACAAAAATCACAGAGTAAACTTTATACATATTTGCCCTATGGCAGTTTACCAAAAGGTGGTAGACATGGTGAAGTTTCACACAGATTCTGGTTAACTTCCATCTTCTACAATAATCAAGGATAACATTGTACTTACTTGTGTACATCCCTGAACTAAATATACAGGCTGGACAACACTAAATATGTCTTAATATGCAAAACAATGTTCGGTTCTAATCAACCTAAGCCTGCGAAGAAATTAACATAAGGATTCTGCCGCTCAATGCAACTTTCTTTCATTTATTATTCATGAAAATTCCCACAGTTTAGATTTAATCCATTATTCCGTGTTCATATCCAGGAATAACGGATTCTGTACTTAAAGCTTCATATTACCTTTAGAGCATCAGAGGAGGCACATTTGCCTCTTTATCACTAGATAATTTCTTGAACTAAATAATTATTACCGTTTTTTTTAAATAATTACTTATTATTTATACAATAGTGAATATTTATGAATAAACAATAATAATAATAATGAGAAATACTATTTCTTAAATTATGGTTATTTTTTCTTCCTGATCTTTGTTTTTGTCTATATTTATTCCTTCTTTTTACCTTACTGTTTCATTTAACCTCCTCCCTTCACAGTACCACTGTTAGATGTCACAAATATTTTTATATTTCTTCATATTTCAAATAACTCTATTTTCTTGATATTTAATTTCAATAAAATTATTCCTATTTAATGTGAATATATTTTATCTTAGCTCATATTTCTTTTTCATAAATACAGTTCACTATTTATTAAACTCTTATTAATTATAAATGCTTTCTTTTAGAGTTTTTGACAACAAACTTATATAGTTATTTGAAATTTATGCATATAATTTAGTTATTTATTCTATAAACGTCATTTACCATTTTTACCATTTTAAATGTTACCTTAAATAAATGAAAGGTCCTGTATTCTGTTAACAGTGAATAATAATGTTTATTGTAAAAACATGAAATGTATCTCTTAATGTTTATAAATTTTCATCAAGTCTGAATCGACTGTCACTGCCAGAAGAAAAACATCTTGCAATAAATCTTTCAGGTATTTCACCATTTTTCATTTTGCAATAAGCAATGTGACGATGACAGTTCCAAATATATATGGGTAACTTTACCTCTTGTTTTAATTTATTTCTTATCTTCAAAAAAATACATAAACAAAAAAAATGTCTTATTAGCTAATTTATGTTTATTTATTTAAAGTTTTTGTTAATATAAAACAGCAATAACGTTCACTTTGATTCTCAATGAACAAAACGTAGAAACAAATAGGTACACTATATTACTCAATCAATATAAAAAAATAGAAAAAAGATATTTAAAAATATATGTAAGGGCTGAACTGTGGGAATAAATACCAAAAAAAATTGTTCATTGCATTGTAAAAAAATATGTATATACAAAACAATGGACTATTCAATCATTTTAAAAATATACAGTCACATACACAATTAGCGAGGCTGGCAAACACCACTTTTTTTTCTTGAGATATTAGTCATCTTTTCAATTTTCTTACTTTATACTTTTATTTTTATTTTACGTGTTTATTATAATATCTTGTTGGATTTATATATATATATATATATATATATATATATATATATAAAACTTTAATTATATGTCCATTTGGACCATTCGTTTTCAATTCAAAGTATAACATGAGTGTTACATGCCGCAATCTTGCTTTCTATACTGATACTGTTTGTTTTTATTTATGTTCTATGCTTAAGTAACTTTAATTATATATAGTGATAAAAGTATCAACCGTGAAATATAAAAAAAATTAAAGTTTGTCAAGACTTGGTCAGTTCTTCAGGTTCAAAGAAAACACTTAGTGCCAAGACTTCGGTTTTTATTTAAAACGTTTTTCATAGACCTACAAAACAGAGGAACTATAAGAAATAATACAGTCATTAAGAAATCAATCATACATGAAAAGCGTAAATAGATACAACTAAGAAAATTTTGACAATGAGTTAATGAGAGAACTTACAGAAGATTAAAATTTTAAAACAGTAAAATAAATATTAAATTAGAGATTATTTTACAAAAAGGAAACATCTGTGGATTTCAGCAACAGCTATCTAGTTTTAATAAACACGTGGCCCTAAACTGAAAAAAAAAGAAACCAGGTTAACTAGTCATCCGTTAATTACAGAACTGACATTTCAAATTTAGAGTATTTATTTGGGTGTGTGAAGTTAAAACTTGACGATCGATGCAAAATTATTTTTACAATTATTCATACTAGGGATAATAAGTTCTAATTTATTAGTATGCATACTAATAAGTTTAATTTCTCATAACTTTACTTCTATAAATGGTGTTAGATAATAATTTAAAATAACTTTACATGATAGTTCTCAACAGAATAACAATGTTATAGCAATGCAGTGATTGCTACACTTTCATGATACCATGAGTGCAAAAATCCTTTGGTAGTTTAAAACATATTTATACATAAGTCGAAAAAATGATTAAACAGTTCTAATAAATTTTACCATGCTTATTTTGATTAAAGTTAATAAATATCTTGTTCAGAATTATAATTATACAAGTATTACTTTTTAATAAATATCCTCTTGAATACTACTAACCCAGAAATATGAATAAATAAAATATAGCTGGAGTAACTAAAGACTAAACAAAATGTTGATTAGAAATATGCTTGCTACATCGAGAGTTGAATAATGCAAATGAAAAGAATTTATTTGAAGTCTGGAAAAAGGAGGAAATTTCCCTTCTCATTAGTTTTTCATATATTCATGGACTAAATTGGCATGAGGGAAGAAAATTCAAGCGTCGATAACTGTAGAAGGTATAGGTAGACCCTTTATAATCCCGGGTAGCTTTTAATACCAGGTCTGCCTCAACAGTGTAAACCAATATCAGCGATATTGACTTGCTCTCTGTCCCGCTTGCTGCCTACTTGTCTCGATCTCATTTTGCAAACCATATGGAAATCGGCTATTTGAATTGAGACTTACTTACATGAACTTATGTTGCTAAAATGTCATATGATTTTAAAAAAAAAATGACTACTTTCAAGTACTAATTTTATACTATACTACCAATTGTGCTCAATTTTCTTCACATTGTATAATTATTGTTAAGAATTATTATTGAAACCATTGTTCTATGTTCAGTCAATAATATCCAGTAATTTGAAGGTTTTAATGATAGATTTATTGTAATATACATTAGACTGGTTTAGGTTAGGTTGCAGTGGCCACCCTATGAGAGAACACACATCTGTAAAAGATTGGCCCTTTGTGATACGTACAATGAACATTTTCCAATGGTAGTCCTAAACTAAGTTTATTTAGTTTCAGACTTTGAAGTCTACAGTTTAGCCACCTTTATATAGATAAAAGATACAGAATAAAAAAACAGAACACATCAATCTAGCAACTTGATATGAGAAAGAGCAGAAACTATTCAGTCCTTCTTACTCGGACTATAAGAGAAGACTGAAGTCTATTCATCGGAAGTAGGGCTGCAACATTAAGAGTGAGGGAAAACAAAGAAAAATAAAGAATGAATAATAATAATAAAATAAAAAATAATGACAAAAATAAAAATTATTGAAATGTAATAAATAAAATCTTTATGAAAAAAAATAAAATATGTACAATTATTATTAGATAAAAAAATTTACAACTTATAAAACATATTTAAAATATGCATTATACGAGTATAATCATAAATAATTAAGAAGTTAGGTTTAATCTATGATATATTTACCTCTGACTAGGAAAATATGTGATATCTCTGATCCTTCAAAATGACATTGGAGTTACAAACTACTTATTATTTTTTTCTTGAAAAGAGATAAAAAAAACTGAGTTCATGAGAGTTAGCATAGAGAGTGATAAGAACAGTGCTTACGGATGCAAGACCTGTGATTATTCATATGGATTCAGCTTAGTGGAAGCAAAACTCACATAAAAACTACCACATTGTGTGCTGTTTAAACTGTAAATGCCGTTGTGAGAAGGCTTTATGGAAAATAGTAATTATTAAGAGAAGAATGAAAGAAGGATTGGTGTTGAGTACGGACAATTGAGACTGCCACGACGGTATCAAGGAAATTACAGTTAAAGGTACTAAACTATATCACCATGGTTACTAAGAATGCTAATACATTGAGATAATCAAATTATACTATTTTACAAAAATTAATAGCATAATGATTTTTATGAAGGATCTAATATAGTACAGTTGTGTGAATGATAGATTATGTGAATTGTACAAAAGTAATAAAGGGTTATAAGCTAGAATTCTGAACTGGCAGCTCACTAGTAATGGGAAGCATGCTATTAAACAAACTACGCCATCAAATATATTAAACTAATATAAAATATTTGAAAAATGATTCAAACTAAAGTATTAAATAATCATGCATTTCTTTATTACCAGAGGTTAGTATTATTAATATTAGAAGTATAATTTACCGTCTTACCTCATACAGTGATGCTGTAGCTCTCTGACCGGTTTTGGACGTCACCCATCTTCAACAAGAATAGAGCTGTCCTATTCTTGTTGAAGATGGGTGACACCCAAAACCGATCAGAGAGCTTCAGCAGCATTGTACGTGGTAAGACGGTGTATTGTACTTCTAATATTAATATTATATAATCACTCAACTCCTTTTTTTAGACATTCATTAATTTAAAGAACTGAGTATTCAATCTATGTAGCATAACGTTCTAGTACATTTTCTTTTTCATTCATATATATTTATAATTAATTTTTGTTATTGTCAAATTCTTTTAATGTGAACAAAAAAACATGATATGTTCATTTACTTTTATGTACAAGTAAAAAGTTTAATTAACTACACAACGAATGATTCTAAACTCTTAAATGGTTTCGCTAAAGTAATAGCAGAGTTTGCATGAATAAATCTCAGCCAATAATTTGATTAAAAATTCTGAATTTTATGTCATTATTGTCTTTTCGTAACCATCTATACTTCCATATATTGTTACCTTTTGTGTTTGTTGTTTTTACCACGGATTTACTCACTTTGCATGTTATTTAAATTATGTTTTCAACTACTTATTTGTTAATTCTCATACTCCATAGTAACAACTATATATCCTCCTTAGATCACAGCCTGAGTTAGTTAGAACCAACCTTATTCAACTCCTACACTTATTTTTAGGTATGATTAAATATTGTCATTTTTTCTATATTTTGATCCAATATTAGTTACTAATAATGAAGTGTGTATTTTTTTTGTAGCCTTGATAATAAAAATGTCAATGTTTGATAAGTTGAAAGATAACTGAGTTTTTGAACAGGCAACTCTCAAACAGCCCAGCAACCTTACTTGTGTAGTGTATTAAAAAATATGATATTCTGTTATCTATTTTTCTTTTTTTTCTGTCATCTTTTCTGTTTTAATCATAAACATACATACTGATTACATTCCTCTCACCCATTTTATACTTTATTTTCATAAAGTTATAGTCTTGTATAAATTTGTTGTTATAGTCTCCTACTAAAACATCCTGTGTTTGCCTCCATAAAATTTTCTCCATATTTTCTATATTATAAAATTATTGTCTGTGGTTATAAAATATACAGTCTAAACTATATAGTCAGAAATATCTGAACTAGTCGATTCCTCTAAGCCACCTTGACTTTGCCTTAGTATAGCTATAGTACACTTTTTCTGTAAGCCATCCCTAGACGCCATACCCCTATAAACCATTCTTATTTTTGCCATTGTTTGTTAAAATCATGCCAAACTTTTCTTTGTTGTCGTATTACTAGCAACCATAGTGTTACATATTTTTAATATTTTTCCTCATTATATAATTGCTGCGGCATTCTACAGACCTTTGTAGTAGCATTTCCTCCACAAGATTAAAATCAATATATTTCCTGATTATTTAATCCACTTTTGTGATATTTATAGCCTTCACTACTTCGTTCACTACTACAAGTATTCTTTACTACTATACATACTAGGTACTAGTAATTATCTACCACCATGATTACTAGTATCATTCTTTATTTATAATTAAAATTAAAAATAATCGGACAACATTATTAATTTCTTTAATTAATAATTATTAATAGCTTTATTTATTCAAGAAATTGGTTTAATTTCTGACAAAAAATATTTTGTTAATAAAATAAACATTAACCATGCTACGTTTCACACAAAAAAGAATGTTGATTTTCCACCATTTTATAACTGTCGTTTTAATTTTTTTTTTGCTATTTACCTGAAAACGACATAAGAGGTATAAAGCTTGTACATTACAATATAGATATAGATAGCATATTTTATTATCTTTTTTGGTAATTATATGAAACTGTTGCTTGCTACACAGAGAAAGGTGATAGAAAGAGGAAAAGAGCAAATCTTAAAAAGGATCATGAATGCAAAATATGCTCTGGTATTTTAGTATACAATTATTTATAATTTTATTATACGATTTTTTTACTGTATTAATAATTTTTGATTACGAAAGACCAAACTCACAGTCATGACCAAGTCCTATTTTCTTTTTCATAAAATGAAAGGTAAATGTATACCAATGATGGTTTTTGTATAGTATTTAAATACAGTTGTAAAAAATATGAGCCTTTGATAGAACTCAAAATTGGTCAAGTATATAATGAGACTATTCAGGAATAATTCTGCACTAAGAATTTACTTTGGTGCTCAGGTAGACTTTTAGTTAGGGCTCAAAGAAGTTAAGAGGATTCTCTTTTAATTAGATTTCGTACTGGTATTTGTTTCTAGAATTGTTTGTGCTGACGAGATCGCTGTCTTTCTAAATGGCGATTTATATCGCAAAGCTCATTTCGTTAAATTGCATTTCCAACGAGAAAATCCTGGCCAGGAGTAGTGAACTTCATTTGGACGCGTTATTCCTATTTACAGAATACACTCTGGTCCCTTGCATACATTACTTTTTCTCATTGTCAGACTAATTTCTTTTGAAAAATTCTGTTTCTTTGGAGTAATTTAACGTGATATACTCTTACTCCATGTAAAGCTTTCATAATAAGAGTTTATATTTACAAATCTCTTTAGCTGAACAGCAATCTTATTTAAGTTAAATACGCTACCAAGCAAATAAACCTTTTATAGTCATAAACGGATTTAAAATTCTCATCTTCTTTGTTCACTTATAAACATAACATCTGCTTTCATTGTTATCTGCCGTCATTGTTATGTTGGATAATTCATCTACTTATGCATTTCTTGATTTGTTATTATCTTTAATAAACACTTTCATAAATAAAGTAAAAATAGCACAAGATATTATTAAAACACACTATTGTGATTATCAAACAATTATATATCAAACACTTAATAAAAATAACACACTTAAAAAACACCATTAACCTCAATTCTTCCCCAATGGATATCATCAAAGAGGAGATTTGATTCACTTAAGGGAGCCTAACCACACTCTATATTAATATATATATAAATATATATAAATTTATAAAAGTATCGACCGTGGAATAGAAACAAAACTAAAGTTTATCGGGACTCCATTAGTTCTTCAGGTTGAAATTAAACTCTCATTGCCAACGACTCAATCTTTATTTAAAACCTTTTTCATAGACCTATAAAACAGAGGAAATATAAGGAATAATACAATCATTAAAAACTCAAACATACATAAAAGTGCAATTAGTTACAATTAAGAAATTACAATAGAAATTTTGACTATAGGTTAGTGAGAAAACTTACAGAAGTATACATTTTGAAATAGAAAAACTAAGTATTACATTACAACTTAATTTACAAAGAAAAATGGTATGTGGATTTTAAAAAAAATCTGTAGTCTGAATGGACACGTGACACTTTGAATCTTCGTTATTTTCAAATATAAAAGAGAAAATTCCAAAGGAATTACAGAGTAATATATATATGCAATAAAATGCAAAGACTGTAACAAAGTTTATTATGGAGAAACCAGTCGTTTTTTAAAGGAAAGGACTTACCAGCACAGTTATGCTATAAGAAAAGAGAAAATTAATGCCACTGCATTAGCAGCACACAGTATTAATGAAGGTCATAATTTTGATTTTGATGAAATAAAATTAATAGCCAAAGAAATTGATGAATAGAGAAGGAAACCTCTGGAAATGTTATATATTAGAAAGGATCAGTCATCGATTAGTTATAGAAGTGACATTTCAAATTTAAATAGTATTTATTCGGGTTAAACATTGTTGATAGATAAAAAATTGTTTTAGTGTCTTTTTGGTTGTCTGATGAAATTTGGTTACCTTGCTAGGTTATTTCAGTTCAGTGTCACGTGTCCATTCAGATTACAGTGGTTTTTAAAATCTACATACTACTTTTCTTTGTAAATTAATTTGTAATGTAATACTTAGTTTTTCTGTTTCAAAATTTATACTTCTGTAAGTTCTCTCACTAACCTATAGCCAAAATTTCTATTGTCATTTCTTAATTGTAACTAATTGCACTTTTATGTATCTTTGATGTTTGAATGATTGTATTATTTCTTATATTTCCTCTGTTTTTGTAGGCCTATGAAAAAGGTTTTAAATAAAGACCGAAACGTTGGCAATGAGAGTTTAATTTGAACCTGAAGAACTGACCGAGTCCCGATAGACTTTAGTTTGGTCTATTTAAACTAGACAGTTGTTGTTGAAATTCACAACTATTTTTTCAGTTTACAGTGTTGGTTGGATCTTTAACATGTACATGACATAGTACAGGCTTGTGGCTGACGGTTTAACAACCTCTCCGAGAAACAACATGCTCAGATTTTTTAAGCTAAATTTCCATGCTTGAACTTATAAAACCTCTATAACATGAACTTTCAACACAAATAAAACACCAACAAACAAAAATAAAAATAAATTCATAAATTCATTTTATTCATTTTGAAAATCAAAATAATATTTGTAGCATAATGTAAAAGTTATTAACATATACTCCCTGAACACGATCGGAGTCTATTGAAAAATTCTCTATATTGAAAAATTTTTGTAAGTTAATGTTAATTGTTAAACCTGTTGTAAAAAATGGTTTTTAATTTTTTTTTAAATTGTTGATGTTTAATTAAAATTTTATTTTATTTGCATCAACATAAAAATATGTAAATACTACCATTAAATCTTTTGATTAAGTAAGTGATGTTTAAAGATTTAATTACTTGTTTCTTTACAAACTGATCAAAATCTATTTGCAAGTTCAAAATCAAAATCGATTAAATGGCAACTAACTAAACATTAATTTTAATTAAAAGATTGTTGCTTGGTGAAACTTTTTAAAATTATACATTAAATCTAGTCATATGTGATGTGAGTGAGCCCTAAGTTAAGATATTAGTTCAATATTAATAAAGGAATTTCTGAGTTTTGTATAGATCTTTATGTATTGTGTTGACGAAATGTTTATGGAACTCACAATGGCTGCATTGTGTCTCTTCACCAGGTCATTGTTAAACACAAAGTTAACATGCTGTGTTTATGTTTCAGACGGGAGAACAATATTACCAATGTTAGTGTCAGTAGTCTGCCTCATAACTCCAATAAACACACTCTTTCGTTTAATACTGCATATTCATTCAACTCATTTGAATTATAGCGTTCATAGATTCAGTCAATCTCTTCAACACCCTCACTAAATTCTACCCCACGACCAAACATATTAAATTTTAAGTAAATTAGTACATTATCAGGGCAGAAAACTAAACAAAACAGCAGTATTAAAAATATTTTAACATAAAACATGTCCAACTTGATATTATTTTTATTATCTTATAAGTTGTTAGTAACAAAGAATGAAAGCATGGTATATTTCTGTTCTCACTCGGCATATTTTCAAACCATGTAGATTTTCTAGAGTGAATCAAAAAATCTGAGCTTCACGGTATAAGCTAATACTATCCAAAACAGCTAAAAATAGGACGAAAATTTGCAATGTAGTTTAATTTGCTTTAATTAATAAATAATTATAGAAAAAAGAACTAACTATTCTGTAGATGATATTTAAAGCATTGAAACACTCAAGGTTGGAAAAATTCAAAGAAATGAATAAACATACAGAAACAATAAACAAAATAAATGTCTTTTAAAAATTTAAAGTAAGCAAAAATGTTGAGAATGTAATAATTCACATAATAGTTTATGGATAATAGTACAGATTATTGAATAGGAATGAATTATACACGATGATAAATATAGGATACTTATTGGAAACTTTTTATTCTAAAAGAGGATTCATTTTTCTTTAATTATTACAAATAACCTTCCTAGCTGTTAAAAATACTAATAACAAATAAAAATAATATAATTACGAAGTTATTATTTCCTTTAACATGTTAATTATTAATTAGAATATTAACAATTAATATCATTAATTGTATATATACTACAATTTTACTAAAAACTTTAAATTAGCAGCTACACTGCACTGTGCTAAAAGTCCCACAATTAGTGATTATGCATCTATAATTTATTATTTAATAGTTAATACTTAAGAACTACTTACTTGTAAAAAGCTGCCTTTTCTCGATTTTTTCACATTTTGAGAAAAATCTTAAATTCAGTATCTTTAATGAAAACCTACTCATGTTTCTTCTTATGTTCATTTTTTGTTCTATCATCTTTCTAATACCAAGAAACCAATATTCTTATGAGCATTCAAATTGTGTAGTAAAATATGCCTCCATGAAGAAATTGAACAGATACAGCAAATAGCTTTATCAATAAAATATCGAAAAAACACTAATTGATAATGTCTTGAGGAAAAATAAAAAATCCTTGAGATCAGGAATTGAAAAGGAACACTACGAATAGAAATCTATTGGTTATGCTCTTTAATCAACCTGTAAAAGATGTTCCAGTTTTTTTGAAAAAAAATTATATCTCACTTGTGTTCAGTAGTGGTGGTAAATTATTTGTCAATAATTGTGAAATGAAAGAAAAGAAAGGTTGTTTTTATAGCATTTCGTGTAGAGGTTGTGATTCTTTATATGTTGAACAAACGGGGAAAAGTTTATTTACTAGGGTAAAGCAACACAAATATTTTATTAAGAGACAAAAGTCAAGTGCTTTGTTTTAATAGGTTAATTTATACAATCACTCTATAAAATGGGAAGATTCCAACAAACTGATATTTTTCTCAACTGATTTCGAAAGAAACATAGTATAAAGTATCGTTTTGAAAAAACTAATCAATATAAGTAATGGGCTATTTAGGCTAGATAAAGTTTTATTTCAAGTCATAGTTAAACAAATTTGACCTTTATGTCATCTTCGAAATCTGTCTTTGGATATAATCTCCGATCGCATTGTTGATTATGATCATATAGTTTAATGTTGTATTTAATTTATGTCCTTTTTCCTCGTATTCTCGTTTCGTTTATTTATTTATTATTGTTAATACTATTTAAGAAAAATTATAAATTAATTATTATATTTTGGAATTATATATATACTCCATTATTTTTTTTATTTTTATATATTTATTTTGTTACTGTTTACCATTTTACCATGTTCCCAGAACACCCTCCATCTCTATATTCATCCTTTTAAGTTGCCCTTTCTTTAAATTAATTCTATCAAATTAATTTCATTAAGCTCTTCTTTGTAGCATAAATAGCACGATGGCATTTAGAAAGGTTAAAATAATACTGGTTTATATAATATTATTTACTAAATAAGTTGTTTCCCAGTTGTCAGTGTTTCCCATGTTGCATTGTTTAATTTCACCGGGTATTTATTCTTATCCAACAATATTGTAACTTGAATTTTCCAGCTGTTTAGTTACCTTCCTTCTGCATCAATTTCATGTTACCTTTATAGTTTTAACATTGTTTGCTCTCTGTTGACATAAAGTGAAAGACCTCGAAGTATTTATTTCTACTGTTATTCTTTTTTCTTTTAGTTTAAACTTCATTGATCGCGTCACGTATTTATTATGATTTCTCTGCGCATTTATAATTGACATATTTCTATTAAATATATCATTTGAAATTAATATTTCGTTTGATATTCATTGGCTATATATTTAGTAAATACATTTCTTGTTGTTACGGAAGCTTGTAACTGTTGTAGTATTAGTAAATTACTATAAATGTTGTAGGAATTGTGGCATTGTGTTGTAATTTGTGTAAAGCATGGTTCCGCTTCATGTCCCTCAGAAGCATAGGTAAGTGGAAAGTGCCGTTAAAATGAAATGCTTGATTGTGGTTGTTTAGGGAAAGACAGTAGGTGGGGTTTATTGAACATTTCCCTGGAATCCGTCTGAGATTCAATCAAGGCCACGAGCTCTGACACGACGGGCGAGCATTACCCTGCATGTAGACACGAATTGTGGTCTGGTTTAGCGCTAAAACAATCGTTTCCCTAGCTCCCTTCTAATACCATTGTCCCATGTTCCCAGAACACCCTCATCCCCTATATTCATCCTTTTATGTTGCCCTTCCTTTAAATTAATTCTATCAAATTGATTTCACTAAGCTCTTCTTTGTGGCATAAATAGCACGATTGCATTTAGAAAGGTTAAAACAATATCACTTTATATAATGTATTTACTAAGTAAGTTGTATGCTAATAATATACTATACCAATAAATAATGAACGTTATTTTGATAGCAGTGTTTCATTAATAACTTTACTATTAAGAATAGGACCAAATTGTTGTTAAGAAGCATGCATCAGCTTTGTTGGGTTTATTCTTTTAAATATATATATATATATATTTAATCAAATTATTATGTATTAATATAATTATTATATTAATAGTATATTATTTAAATACTATTTTTCTTTCTTTATTGAGGATTCGTCAATCGGTAAAACACCTTTAAGCCAAATTTTTGTCTAGATTTATAGACAACTTCAGGGCTTGGTATTTTTTTATTACCAAAAAATTGTTTATGTCCCATGTAAAGGTTTTTCCAATAAAAAAATAACAATCCCTGAAGATATATACAGATATAAACAAAAACTTGGCTTATAGGTGTTTTGCTGTTTGACGCTAGACTAAACCTCGATAAAGAAAGAAAAACTTCTTGAATACAAGTGATCGAGATAAGGAAACATTGAATTAATGAAATACATATAAATATTATAAGACAGCACTAAAAGTCTATATTCCACTGCTATAGGTGAACATAATATCAAACTCATTAACAATCAATTGGGTTTTTGTTTTGTTTTAATATAACTTTTGTGATAAAAGTTTATTGAACTATTTCGTAAAAAAATATCAAACATGTATGTAGCTTAACTCTTTTTCTACAGAATTTGATGTTGTTGATCCATTATTTTTATTAGTATTAAACTGAGGATCAGAACAATACCGGACTCCCGCGAAGCGTTACTGTATCTGCTATATTGAGCATTCATTTACCGATATTCTAATCAGTTTGGATTGTATAATTCTTTTTTGAACTCCAAAACTGTCCATTAAAAATTTCCTCTCATTTCTACTGGTTATACCAAACCATCTTTATCATCTTCAAGGCGACTGTAAGATGTTAATTGTATTTTATACAAGTATAATTAAAAAAAAATACAAATTTTGGTTAAATATTCTACACATAACTATGGATCCTTCCTTTGATGATACTATTTGTCAACAATTAAAATGAGTTTTTGAACTAAATTAGACACTGTTCTTGTACAAACCTTTATTTAATTTCTTTGAGAAGACCTTCTCTTACCAAATGACCTGTAATTATTTGTAATCAGCTCAGCTCAGTAAATGCCAAAGCCGCATAACAAGCAATATTTTGATGTAGTTAAACCAATAAACGTAAAAGAAGAGGTATAATGACAAACAAATAAGAAAGAGCAGGATTGATGACAAGGCAAGAGCGCCACGATAGCCACATACAACATTGCACCATACCATCAGGAGTAATGGAAGGTTTTGGGGAAGTGATAAGTGAAAAAATAGTTTTATATTTAAAAAGGTTAGATAGCAGATTTAAAATGCCTCTGTAAAGAAAGAACAAGTATGGCACAATAAAGTTATTATAGGGAAAAAGTGTTTGAAAACTATGCTAAGCATATATTATATATGTATATATACATGCAAAATTATCACAGTACCTTGATATAAATGCTTAGGAGGTCAGGTTAGCTCAGTAGTTAACGTACTCGTCTCTGAACTAATAAGACCGGGGTTCGATCCCCAGATGACCCTCTCATTTATTCACGGGGGAGGTGAATAAATCTGAACAAGTCGTCCCTTGGAGAAAGACATTAAACCATCTGTCCCGGGCCTGTAGGATGTCAGGTACTCGTTAAAGATCCCTACTCTAAATACACTTGAGTTAAACAAAATTTAGGACTCTCACTGTAGAATCAATCTTCATTTTGTGGTATCACAAAGGGCCAATGTTCGGCGTACTTGTATTCCCTTGTGGGCTGCCACTGCTACCTAACTTAACTTAATATAAATGTTCAAGTAACTTACCACAATTAAACGCTCTGACGTTTTATAGCGTTAAATCTCTAATCTTTGTGATGAGTTCTTGGTAATGCATGAGTGCATGATTTTGTAAATGTTGGTAGCAGTCCTTTCATAATACATACATTATTGAAAATGACACCAAACATAGTTGATAACTGTTTCTTGACAAGTTTTAGAATTTTTGTCACCATGCACTTAATAGCTGGAGCACAGAAAAACATGCCAGGCAAGCACAAGGTTAAATTTACCCGAGGAATGCTGGTTGCGAGTACTAAATAACAAAACTAAAAAGTAACCACCGTGAACTGAGAATTTTAAAATAGTGACAAGCTATATTAATTCAAAAACTGAAACCACTCCTAAATATTCAAGTAAAAAAATAGTAGGCAAATTTTAAAGCTCTTTAATTTACATCAAGGGCATCCAGAAACCCTTGCAGGTAGTAACTCAGGCCGAGAGGTCACTCACCTCACAGGATTAACAACCAGCTTATCTTAAACTTGCAGAAAAACAACCGTTACTGTCTTCACTTAGCATATATAACAAACAGGGAAATTCACCTAAGAAGTTATTTACGTCTTGAATATGAATTTTGATCATTCGAAACACGTCGACTATAGAAGATATACTTTATTGTGTAAATAAAATAACGAGAGTGCTATTTAGAAAAATTGAGAAACTTGTTAAGAAAAAAGTATCTCCTAAGTTTGATGTCACTTTCAATAACATGTGCATATGTATGCCAGTTAATTAATTTATGTTCTTGACTTTCATTTTCAATTTAAAATAGCTGTTTAAACAAATAATTTGTCCTGCAATGTGTTATAACTGTCCTTCCTCCTGGGTCATTTATATACGACCTTTTTTGCATTAGAACATTAATTTCAGTTCTATCTAATTAATGTTTTAAATAGTTCCAATATGTTTTTCATGTTATATACTGTCTTCAATCTATGAATAAAGGTGCCTTTCTAATGAAGTTGAATTAATTATTGTTACCAATGAAATCAGAATAAATGAAGAAAGAAATTGAACTTACCATAATTATATATTTAAGGAAGATAATATAAATTGAAACAGGATAATGCTATTAACATACTCGTAGTATAAAAAAACTATGTGTTAATAACAGTATGCTATTATTAGTTACAAAGAATAAAGGAGCTAATAAAATTTCATACTATATTCAATAATAAAACTATATGATAATCTTTAGACTAAAGGCTTAAAATTGTCCTATGGATTATGCATGTTTGGCTATATTGAAATAGAACTTCATTTATAAAGAAAGTAGGGTGCCTCAGAAAGGATTAATGACAAAGTGAAAGCCATAATGACTTATAGAGGTGGAGTTGATGGGCCATGGGGAAGTTTCCTTAAATATTTGACCAAAAGACTAACTGAGTTTTCATTAATGAAACCGAGGTTTCTGGTAATTCCTCAAAACAAGTAAAGTTTTCCTCAGAGGATTTGCCTCTACCACAGATGAACCGATAATTACCTGGACAACTTTACTTCCTAAGTCCACTCTGTTTCCCATACCCCACCTAATCCTAATATCACTTGACTCAAATGTTTAATCTTTCCTCCTTGATTGTTAACTATTTAAAATTAGCATCAAATTATTAGTCAATAATCATGTTTAACTAGTTATAAAATACAAAAATTATTATAATAATTTTAATCATAAATCATTTTTTGATAATTATAAGCTGTTTTGTTGAAACATAAAGCTAGTAATTTGTTTTAACAAATCTGTAATTAATAGCAAAATGTTAAAAAAAGTATCTACAATAAGTTCAAAATTAAACTACGTTTTATACGTTGTATATGCACTTATGTAATTCAGTTTGAAAATCGTGAATGCCGAAACGGCGGTTCACTTTAATTATAATTGTTTAAAAGCAGATCTGCTACTTATTAATACTTATTGATATAATTATATATATTTATTTCATTAAAATGTTTGCATATTGTAATTCTTTCATACTTCTTGGAGATTTTTTTTTAATTTCTTGTTTAAGGTTTTCCAATGGCAAGGAAGAGAATAAAGAAGTTTACCAAACCATTTCATTTTGTAATCCATAATTTATTTCTTAACTATTAATACACTGCTATTTTTTATTAACAGACTAGTTTCGGCCATCATAAATCAATATCAATGCAAAATTGAATATTCTATAGATTTTGTATTGATAATGGTTAATGATAATCAAACCAAGTCAGGTTTTTAGTAGTGTAGTGATAGTTAAAAAATACATTATGGATTACAAAATAAAATTGTTCGGTTACTTGTTAATTCTCTTCTCTACCATTGGAAATGATTAATCAGGAAATTAGAAAAACTCTCAAGGAAGTATGAAAGAACTAAAATAGGCAAAATTTGTAATTTGCCTATTTATATATACATATATATATGATTATATCACAATATGAAATGGGAAACAAGACTTGGATCTTTCAATCATAACAAGTGGTCTTCATCAGAGTCAAAAACCCAACTGGCGAACCTTCTGACGAAGACCGCTTGTTGTGGTTGAAAGAACTTAGTCTTGTTTTCCCATTTCATATTGTGGTTTGATCATTGATTGTTATTTCACGTGTTTATGTGAAATCATTTATATATATTAGTCTTCAGTTAGGTTATAATTAAAAAAAAATCATAATAAGCAAATGTTATGATTGATTCAAAGTGGAAAAATGTTGGTCGGATAATTTTTTTTACTATTAGAGTAATTCAGAAAAAAACTCTAAAAAAAATTCGGTAAAAATCACTCATACATTTAATTGTATAAGTTTTGGGAGTTTATAAAAAGGACTGCACTATGAATTTACTTGCGTGTATAAATTTCTGAAATATACTCTTAATAATACACCTTAAATTACATATATAAGAATAACATAAATTAATAAACGATATGAAGAGATGGGAGAAGAAAACAAAAGTAGAAGGAAAACTCATTATTAAAAGTACTTGTTTTATTGATTTCAAGCAAAGAAGGTAAAAAAATGAAAAAGTGTTACAGCAGTGCTTTTAGGTATAGGCAACTGTTTCAACTGGCAAACTCGCATATAGTGTAGTGTAATAACTATATTTTGCAAATTTAACTTTTATATTTTGCAAGTTTTCTTTGATGTTTTATAAGTAGTAGAAGAGTATAAATCCTGGGACAGTGCATGCGCGGCCACACCCCCTTTCCCACCCCGCTCCGCCAATTGTCGCCACGCCAGCCGCTTGGCTGGCCCACCATACCCCCCACCCCGCCTCTTATCACGCCCTCTCTCCCTGGGCATGTGGCAATACGAGGACAAACTTATCCTTGTTTGACCACTATTATTCTGGTGCCACACTGACCTAATTTCAAGGTCACCCATGGTCACCCACTGCACACGAAGTTGTGTTATGATTGGAAGTTGGGGTTGAGTCCAAGGGATAGCAGAACCTGTCAGGGTCGTCATTATTTTATATTATTTTAAAAATCATTAGAATAATATTATTGTTAGTGACATAGATGATCGCAGCGATAAAGGCTCGTATTATTTTAATTTTAAAATATATAAATTCGAGTTGTAACAATTTAATAATAAATGTAATTATGGAGATCAAATTATCTCAGGAGATAAAGAAAAATGCCAATATTGGATTGATATTGTGTATGGTTAATATAAATTATTTTAATTCGAGAATGTTAATCAACCAAGTTGGGAGGTCATTGACCTTAGCCTGTACAGACACTGAATGCGGGCTAGAGGTGGAGGGCTCAGCGTGAAAAGAATATTTTTAATTCGATAATGTTAGTCAACCAAGTTGAGGTTCATTGCCTTTATCTGACCAGACACGTCCCTGCAGTCCTTCTCCTAAGCCTGTCCAGACATGCATACTGACACAGGGTCAAGAGACAGGTCTACGTCAGTCCATTAACTTTCACCAATGTCTCCCTTCTCGTTTAGTCACGCATGCTATGTCAAGGCCAACTGGTGCCCCCTTTCGATGGAAATTTCCAAAATCATCTGTATATACTTTAAACATATTGAATTAAACTCATTCAAGATGCAAAACAAATGTGGACAGCACATTGCTGCTACTCGAGATAATGGTACAAGAATTAAATAGCAATATTTATTGGATAAGGTGGAATATTTAGAAAACCAAGTGAATACTACAATACTGATATCGAATAGTGACATTGTCTTATTTAGTCTTTTAAAAAACTGTCTGAAAAATAGATTTATGAATTATATTCTGAGTGAACTATCATTGATGAAACTCCACGGAACCAAATACACCAACAAAGGAAGAAGGAAATGCATTTGAAAACTTATTGGATCAGGACATATGCTGAATTAAACACTGATAAAAGTAAAAATACAGATAATGAATACTATAGGCAATTGTACAAACTTTTTCTCAACATCGTGGATGGCATGAGTTTGTGGAATGTTTGCAAAGACAAGAAATATAAAATGATAAGTAATGAAAAGTTATTGGTGAAATATCTAAATCATCCAGCCTTTGTGGACCGACACATTTTTAATGACCATTTAGTTTCCGTTACATTGGACAAGACAAAAGTGTTTTATAACAATCCTATAACAATTGGATCTAGCATCCTTGCGATATCATAATTTATAATGTATCGATACTTTTATGATGTTTTCAAGCCTGTTTTTAATCAAGACCTATCACTCGTCTATACAGACACTGACTCGTTGTACTTATAATTACCAATGTTGAAGATATCTATGAAAATTTGCTTGCCATTGAAAATTACTTGGACGCCTCAAATATTCCAGTTAAGCAGAAACTCTTTTCCAATAGCAACAAAAGTGTTCCAGGACTGATGAAGGAAGATACAGGAACGGTTATTGAGAAATTTGTCGTTCTATCTCCAAAAATGTATTGCTTAAAACTCATTCGTAAGACGGAGAAGAAGAGGTGTGAGGGGATATCAAAGCATGCAGGAGTTAGCTTTGATGACTATTACAACGCCCTGCAGACTAGTCAATATCTGCAACGAGAGTTTAATTTGAACCTGAAGAACTGACCGAGTGCTGATAATCTTATATTTTATATAATTATATATAATTTTGCTTAACATATATATGTTTCCTAACAACAATATAGTTATATTTTTAATACTTTTTGTATTAATGGAGCGATGTTTACGAAAGAATATATTTTTTTTTAAATTTTAGGGAGGAAAACAGAAAAGCTGCTGCAGGGACTCATTTCTACATTTTAACATCCATCATCATCAGAAGTTAAAAAGTTCCTCTTCGTGAATTAAATTGTGAAAAGATCATCGTGAATGGCATCGTGAAAAGATCATCGTGAATTGCATCGTGAAAAGATCATCGTGAATTGCATAATGAAATGATCAAACGCACTGAATAAAAATGTGGTAATTAAAAAAAAAATATGTTAAACTTAAGGCGTATAATCAATAAAGAGAGATGAAATTAAAACTTCATGGATATAATGAAAAAATACATTTTTAAGCATTTTGTTTAAACCACATTATTAAACCTCATTAAATAATAATATCGTTAATCAATTTTTAGAATAAATAATTTGTAAAGTTAAAAAGTAAGAATAGTGGAAGTGGATATTTCAGAATGAAGAGCTTTGTTTAATAAATACATTAGAGTGTTATTGGACTCATCTGCAGTTCAGTTGGGATATTAATGAGATTTTAATTACCCTGGGGACCTGACTCCATCAGTACGGCAAAGGAAACTCTCGACTTCCTTTTTCCTAGGATTAGCTTTAAATAGGACACTCCTTACTTCTATCTTCAATATAAGTCTATATTCTTTAAACAACAACTCAAATATTGTAAATATCAAATTTTAGTTCTTTAATAAACACTTTTGCCAAAACTTTGAAAAGTATAAACGACAAGAATTAAATTCTCCAAATATATTCTTAATAGCCTCAGAGTGCTGGTTCTTCACATTTTTGGTGATATTAACATATTTGTATTTGTATCACATATTTTTATTTGTATTTGTATTACATTAAATACTTTTGTCACTTGTTAATGCAATTATATTTGATATATATTTGTATTGATGTCATAGTAGAAATACACATGTGATTTACAATAAAAAAGTCACCACAATTTTTTTTCTTGAATTTATTCTTGAAGTATTCACTTTTCCTTATTGATATTGTTGTTTTTTTTAAACATATATATATATATATATATAAAAAGATTTCACATAAACACGTGAAACAACAATCAATGATCAAACCACAATAAGAAATGGGAAAACAAGACTAAGATCTTTCAACCGTAACAAGCGGTCTTCGTCAGAGTCAAAAACCCAACTAGTTGGGTTTTGAGTCAGTTGGGTTTTTGACTCTGACGAAGACCGCTTGTTACGGTTGAAAGATCTTAGTCTTGTTTTCCCATTTCTTATTGTGGTTTGATCATTGATATATATATATATATATATATATATATATATATCAACGCAGAGTTGATGTCAGTTATAATATTATATATATATTTTTATAACTGACATCAACTCTGCGTTCATAATTCTATTTGAATGTTTTCTACTCTTTTTTACTGTTCTGCGACGAATCTTAGATATTTTTCGAAGCAAGTTAAGAGATAAGAAAATTTAAAAATCATTGAGGTAAAAGGCACTAAAACTGGGTTTAAATGACAATAATTTTATTTATATAAATATGTAGACCTAACTGAACTAAGAACTACAGGCTAAGATGATCATTCATTGATATGATTTCTTATAATATCTATGTTTGCTGCCTTTCTCAATTATCTCTATACTCAATCTTACCATTGTTTTACATCGCTCATCTGTGTTGCCTCTTGCAAAATTCATGAAGAAATGATTTCATAAAATTATCACCGCCATTCCAAAACGTAAATTATTTTGGTTTCTATTGACTTTATCATGCCTTTACATTATATATGATACACAACTATTTAGAAATACACTTTCCTTTTTGTTTCTTGTTACTTTGGGTTATCATTTTCTGGATTGCATGCATGATTAGTATTGGTGATTGCATAATTATTGCGACTTTTTTTTCAAAAAATTATTAAAAAAAACTACAATACTTGGCAAGAACATTTTAAAACATTTTTATTCCGGAACATATTCACTATCTAATTCAATTACCACTTCCTGGCAATTAGTAGCCACTGGCAAAAATTTAATAATTAAAGAATCCTTTAGCTCTTCACAGAGAATATATCAACCTGCAAGGAAATAGCAAGGATTAACCAGTAATATCCCGGGCCAGCTTAAACAGTAGATGTAGGAGCGTGTCATTTTATTTGTTTCCTAGCACCATACAAACCAACCAGTTATGTTTGTCTACAAAAAATGTATTTCAATATGTGAAACAATAGAGGTGTTTTATATGTTTTCCTTTTTTGAAATTAGGAAGATATGAGTAAAATTAAATAGAGTGAACCTATTTTTAAATATATACATGTTATGTGTTGATGTCAATATGTTTGTTTCCATAGGGTAAATATATTTTATAAATATCATTTCATTTTAGATACATAACAAAGATATATCTTATTTTTCATAAACTAATGTTGAACAGATTCTATACATATATATTTTCTCCCAAGTTTTTTGTTTACTGATGCACATATAAAAGGAGGCATACACTTACATTTGTGTATGGATACAGGTTAGCTCAGTGGTTAACGTACTCGCCCCTGGACTGGTGGTCCGGGGTTCGATCCTCACGTTGTCCTTGATTTACTCACACGGGAAATGAATAAATCGGAGTACTTTGCCCTTGGAAGAGAACGTTAAGCTCTTGGTCCCGATCCTGTACGATGTCAGGTACTCGTTAAAGATTTCTACTTAAAATGTACTAGACTTAGGCCAAATTTAGGACTCCCAATGTAAAATCAGTAGAATCACCAATCATACAAAAAGCCGGTAAATGGCTGACGTTATCACTCGCTAGAGAATCGGTTAAACAAAAAAAAAATACGTTTGTTTACGGAGAGGACGTTGTGTCCTCTATGCACTAGTTCATAGTTAAAGCAGTTAACTATGACCTAATAAACGACTAAACCATAATAAATGCTTTCAATACTGATATCACTTAATCAATAAAATATAATGTTTGTTCTATTCTACTACTTAGTATTAACTCATAAAGTAGGGAATACTCCTTAGAACACCTATTAATATTCACGCATTTCGTCATTACCACAGAGGTTACGTATTATTAATATTACAAATATAATATACCGTCTAACAAAGTGAAACAGTTCAATCTTTTCACATTAACGAATTTAAAATTTTAAATCTGTAACATCAGTTTAAGTATTTTTTAGATGAAATAGTTTTTCTTACAATTTATCTTCAAATTAATTTTTATTTCAATGAAACTAAAAGAGATTAATGATTTTTTCTCAAAATGACTGTATATGAAATGTTTTTCAGATATTTCAAATGAATTTCATCAATATTATAGGTAATTATTAATATTAAAGAAATAATATACCGTCTTACCTCGTACACTGCTGCCGTAGCTCTCGGACCGGTTTTGGGTGTCACCATCTCCAACCTTAGATCAGTTCGTGTTGAAGATGGGTGACACCCAAAACCGGTCCGAGAGCTACGGCAGCAGTGTACGAGGTAAGACGGTATATTATTTGTTTAATATTAATAATTACCTATAATATTGATGAAATGCATTTGAAATATCTGAAAAACATTTCATATACAGTCATTTTGAAAAAAAAAATCATTAATCTCTTTTAGTTTCATTGAAATAAAAATTTATTTGAAGATAAACTGTAAGAAAAACTATTTCATCTAAAAAATACTTAAACTGATGTTACAGATTTAAAATTTTAAATTCGTTAATGTGAAAAGATTGAACTGTTTCACTTTGTTTAAGTTAGTTCAGGATAGCAGTAGCAGTCCCTCAAGACAACACATATAGAACAAACACTGGAAGTTTCTTTGACGTTCATACAATGAACATTCAATTGGGAATCCCGAATTTTTCTTAACTCAAGTGTATTTAGAGAAGGGATCCTTAACGACCAGCTACCATCGTACCGGCTTGGAAACGACACTTTACAACTGACGTGACGAAGTATTCTGATTTGCCACTGGGTAACCCTCGCTCCTATACACCGTTTATGAATACATATTTACAAAAAAAGCAAATTTAATTTGACTTAATCATCAAGAAAAACAACACAAGTAGTTTTAAGAATTCTGATTAAAGAAAAATGTCTTGACTAGTATAGTATTTAAAAGAGGACCAGAAATTATCTTTTTAAAATGTACATTTTATTTTTTTTCTAATTTCTAAATAATGAAAGTATATCATAAATATACTAACTACCATACCTGCGTCTTCATTATTATTTACCAAGATAAAATACATGCATTTTCTATGTACTACTTGAAGATACACTATGTGTTTGACAAAAACCAAACACCAGATGAAATAGTGTACTAAATATTTTGAAATTAATTGGATTTGTTTAAACTTCATTAATTGTAAACACGAGTTTCCTAAATACTCATATTTTAGAAAATAATAATGAAAACTAAACATTACAGTCCATAATTTGAATGTGTTTTGCTTGAAAGCTTATTCTTAGACTAAGAAAAAATTAAAATATTTATGCTCTTATAAGTTTTAAAGGAGAGTTTTAACTTTTTTTTTTTTTAAAAAAAAAAGAAGATTCAACGTTAACTTATATATTTTTGACTGCAAATTATTCATCTTTTTACTTTACTATAAAATAGTTTGAATAGTCAAACTATTCTCAGTTCTTTTGTTCCATTTTATTTTATATAAGATGTTGATTTTTCGTTTAAATAATTTCAAAAATGTTTATGCATTTTTGTATTTATATTTAAGATGTACTTGATGATGAACACCAAGTGCTCTAATATTACTATTACTATTACTAATATACTATTTCCCTTTGGCACCGTGATGCGATAATTTTAAAAACAATGACTTATCGTAAAGCTAATTAGTTATTAGTCTTGGTCCATTACATAAGAGAGGTGAATCAATGTTTCTCAGACATACACATTACAGGAGCTTTCTTTTTGCGTTCTAGTTTATGCTGGAGCAATCCAGATAACTCTAGTAAGTCAAGCAATTTTTAAGAATATGTGCGGGTTCTGTACATATAAAAACCGAGTTATATAACAGACATTGTTTAATTTCTCCTGGAAATTATACAATTAATCTATGATTAATTTCACTGAGTAACTTGTTAAATTGAACTTACATAGAATTTACTGTGAACAATATTTGTGGGTTGGCAAGAGAAGTGTAGTCAATACACTAATCAATATTATGTGTACGGTTAAACATGACTTTGGAGCAGTAATAATTTGTTAATTTCAATTCTTTTCAACTCTACCTTCACCAATATTTATCAGAAATTTGAAGTATTCCTCATCTTCTTCTTGAACTTTCATATTGCTAGTTAAAAGGAATTTAGTAAATTTGCACTACAAGTAAGACATTCAAACATTATAGATATCAGCATCAGTTCCTCTCTTGATATCTGGAAGATGTTGTCAATTTCTGAGAGGCTATAGCCAACGTAATTAGTCCTGAACTCATTAATTTAGAGAGAATTAGTTTTATTTAGAACTTTCCTGTACCTTCCGATGCATCAGGAGCCTTACTCTATCATTTTTTAATGAAATAAATATATCAAAAGAAGAAAATATAGGCATTATGACGAAATGTTTTTTTATTACGGACATAATTTTGAGCTGTTAATATTTTACTTATATATTAATTTGATCACTTCTAAAATTTCTGTTAACTGTAATAAATATCATTTGTCGATATATTAAATAATTATTTTATATTCTCGTTTTAGGATAAAAAGCTAATGAAATGGTCTCCACATATAAAAATTTAATGGTAAAACAATGCGTTTTGAACACGTAGTGATCTTCCTCAGGCATTAACTAAAGGTGAGTGTCTGTGGTACAACTGACTGGGAATAGCATAGACACTCACCCTTATTAATGCCTGAGGAAGAACACTGCGTGTTCGAAATGCGTTGTTTATACTATTAAATTTTTATATATGGAAACCATTTCATTAACGTTTTACCCTTCAATGAGTAAATATCACATAATAACTGATTTCACTACGTTAGAATTCATATTCTTATGAATTAATCATTAGAATTCCTCTTTATAAATTTATTATAATTAAATCGTTATAATTTAGGTCTAAAAACTATTATTTAATGCTTTGACATCAATTATTCAGGTTTTGGAAGCTTATTATAGAAATGTTCCCGTGGCATAGACGGTAGCACCGGTTCGATTCCCACAAAGTTTCTAATATTTTATTCAATTTAACGCGTGTGCAAATATTTAAACGCGGACAACATTGTTTTATAAGTATATAGATTATAAATTATTCTTACATAATATGGATTTATAGAGTCAAGTTAATGAATTTATATAAACTTATTGATTGAAATGGAAGTGAAATAGTTAAGAATATATGTAGTCGAGATAATGTGATATTAACATTGATAAATTATTTTTTCTAAAACTCAATGTAACATTAGAAATCATTAAAGAGGACAAGAGTTTCAGAGTGAGTAAGGTCACAAGATTTTATCGTAACCCAGTAAAGTAGCATGCGAAAAATTAATCAAAAAACTTTTACTTCAAAAGTTCTTCAGTTTCTGTGAGTGAATATCCAAATGTAAACACAAAAGGAAGTTTCCTTATATCTAGGAAAATGGTAAAATAGGAAGAAAAACTTTTCCAATCGTGATAAAAGTTTTCAGTATCTGTTTCATACTGATAAAAAGCTAATTACAACATACCAAGCCTATCGATCGGTCAGTGCAATTCTAATAAAGAATATACCACATTGATGCATTAATGCATATAATAGAGTTTTATTAACACAATCGTAGATCTCTCTTTTGACACTATATACACTATGCTTCCCTTTCTGGAATGGATAAACAATTTTCTTCAATACGGTTTTATAAAAATGTCAAAACTATTAATTTATTTAAATAATGGCAATTTCATTTAAAAGTTTCTCATTTTAAATTATTTCAAGGTAACAACACTAAAGGCTGGCAAGCTTGCATTAAACACACCAGTGAGAATTAGCAGATTTCAAACTACATTTGAAAGAGGTTACACGAGATGATTCTACCTAACCTACCTGTGACTTATCAGCTGAGAGATGGAAATGGCTAGAACGTTAGAGGACCATTTTACCTGCATGAATAACAGAAAATGAATACCCAATTGTAAAGTACCCAATATACCAATGTATATAATTGAAAAAAATTGTAGAGAAAAGAAATAATGGTAATGTACTTGTAAAGGTTCAACGTTATAATAAACAGGATTGAAAAAAGAAAAAAGACATTGTTAATTGAAAAAAATATATATTTTAAAAAACATTATTAATTACATGTTTTCCTTATCTTTAATTTACATTTTTCTTCTTTATCTTCTTCTTCTTCAGTCCAAGTCCAAGCACGCATTTTACTTCATTGCTCCAGCCACAAAGAGTGATGCCAGACGTTCATTTAAATATGCATCTAGGGACATTACCCTTTTCTAAGTCTTCTTCTGCAACACAAATTCATTAAACAATCAATTTAACTTAGTTTCTTTTTAATGTGGCTGTCCTGTAGGCGTATTGACAAACTCATAGATAATCAATTTGATTTATTCATTTTAATATTAAGATATCCATTTAATCAGTTATAAGAATGATAGAAGCATTCAAATTAATCAATAAAATAACTCTTTTACTTTAAATATTATCACAATGTTGCCCAACTGGGTTTAAATCTCTGGTCTGTGTCGGTTTTGAACGCTGTTCATCTTTAATCATAACTGATATAAATCAACAGAAAGGTGTTTATATAACCTCTTGTTGACCGTAAATAAATCTATTATACCTGAATTTTATTAAACTTTTAGTTACTGATAAAATCAGTTTCATGAAAAGGACAAAATTTCAGATACCAAAATTTAGTAGTTTAAGAGAATAAAATGTTCGAAAACATATAGTGGGAAAGAAATTGCACATTTCATGAGACTATATTCTTCAATAACTAAACAGCTTATTTAGACTATACTCACTATTTATGGGTTTACTATGAAAATAATCCAATAGACTCTATGATCCATGTCAAATATTTAAATTTTCGTATATATACTGAGACACGTATACACCTACCAACAAAACTAACTTTAAAAATTTACTGCCATGACCTTAAAACATGTAATCAATCGTAATCTTGACATCAAGTGTTTTTATGGTTACTGTGCATTGTTATCAGTTGCATAAAGGAACTAATATCTAAAATGTTTGTAAGTAATATTCTCAGAATATCAACTGTAATAGTTCACAAATAGTAAGAAACAATTCAAAAATACATTCATCATTGTGGTTAATGAGTTTTAAGGTTTGTCAACAAAGATAAAAACTACAATCAGGGAAAAACTGTATAATGATTTTGTTTAAATTATTTAAATGGTTATTGCTAATCTTGATATCAATAAATATTTTCTAAGGGTGTTATATTTTGTTACAAATGTTAAAAAAAAATACAAAGTACAGTTAATGTTAACGCATGAATACAAAATTTAGAAATTCCTCTTTATATATATATAATTTTGAAGTTCCAGATTCAATTATTTAGAAAGCACAGAAATGGGATAGAACCTGCCTTTGTTAAACTAAGTAATAGGTGAATGCATCATAATTGCTGATTTTTTCTAATAAATTTTATTCAACAAAAACAACAATACTTAACAAACACATTTTTCTTCTGGAACATATTCACCATCTAATTCAATCACCGCTTCCCATTTGCTTAGTAGCCTGACGATTCCACAGGTGAAGATATTGCTGTTCTTAGAGGCAATCCACTCTTTGATGGCAGTCACTAAGTCATCCAAACTTCCAAGTGTTTCCAAGTCAATTTTTCATTGAACCATTAACGTTATAGTCTGTAGGAGTCCTTTGTCGGCGATAGATTTGAGAACGCGACGTTCGATATGTGTTCGATATGATTGTACTCCACTTCAACCTTACTCGAATTGGTAGTGCTTGATATGACGAATATGAAGGTAATTTTTGATACGCGTTCTGGAACAGAAAATAATTTTAATTATAAAAAACTTAAACAAAGACTTGTTTTATTTCTATTGAAAGATAACTAACATTTTTAAAATTTATTAAAAAAAATAATTATGAACCCCCTTATATAAATAACAGTTGTAACAAACTGCTAGAGCGGGGAACAAGAACACTTTATCCATCAGTTTTTTTAATATAATCTGAGTTATATTTTACTGTGGTATTTTAAATTCATGATAGATTGTCAGCTTATAGGCAAGTCAGAGCAGGCTTGCGCCTAAATCTGGTAAAATACTGGATACATCGAGATTGATTATATTTCATTCATCATTTAACAATTAATCCAAAAGTATGAATCAACCAGTCAAAATTGTTTAATATATTCCATAAAAACTTTACTAATAATACATTTTAGGAAAACTAATAAACATCTCCCATTTAGACGATTATATTATGCTTAAATGAGCCTTATATATAATATACCCAAGAACATTCATATTAAGTTTACTTATAGTAAAGTTGAGTGCAGGCCACTCCAGATTTTTTTTTTGTTCAGAGCTTCATAATGTCATAATCTACTACTATGTGAAAGTATGTGTTAGAGCCACAAAATTGTTACCAACTCTCAGGTAGTAAATATATTAATTTTGATTAGTGAAGAGAAGTAGAAAATTGTTTAACAAACCATTTCCTAGTTGTTTATATTTATTTACGTACGGATCAAAAGATGAGATGTTTTCTTAAACAACTGACAACAGGATACCACTACTTCCAAAATGTCCAATGAATTTCCAATCTATTTTCAAGATAAACTACTATTACTATAGATATAACTTGAAAAACTGAGGGCCTGCCAACTATCATTTTTGTAGCCTAGCCAAAATAAATAATGATCTTTTTTGATAAAAAGTGTCATTATTACTCTAGTGCTGATATATGAAACTGAAGGCCTGCAAAAAATCATTAATATAGCGTAGGCAGTATACAAAAGGGTGTCTATCAACATAAATATCAATTTACTACGGTCCTGCCATGTCAAATACATGGAGACATGTTATTAATTTGGCATAGACTGCATAAAAGATGATCTTTTTCTACATAAATTTGATATAGTACTTATATCTATGTTTGTTAGTTATATTACATCTACATGATAAAACTTTGGAAATTAAAAGACAATTTTCCCCAGCCTATCAGTAGCTAGAAATGATGCTTTTAGTTCATTTAGAGTTTTTCTCTTAAAATTCTTTCCAATAAATTGGTTTGATATTTTAATGTGCAGCTTGCAAATTTCGTTTTTTCTGCGATTGGAATTTTTTTTCAGTTCAAATTGAATAATATAATTTTTTATGAAAAAAATACGACTAATGCTAAACTTATGCAAAGGGCTTTTATTTATTTGTAGTTTGTTTTCAAAATTTTAATTACATGAACATTTTTCATATTCTGAAGTTCAACATTTACTTATTCAAGTATTAAATATCCTAGTACATTATATTACCAAATATTTGTTTGTAGTAACATTTCCATTTACATTATCAGTAATTTAATTTCAGTTTGGAAAACAGACTGCCAGTAAACAATGGGTAAAGGATGTTCTTTTTTAATCTAAATATCCTTCAGTACTGTTTACCAAACACTCTAAACTAACAACCTATAAGAAATTATTTAGATTGTTTTCGATAGAAGAAAAAATCATTTTAATAGAAATTTCTTTGGGTATTCTAGGCTTGGCATGACAAACTCTACCATGAATGTAGTCATTTGGTGGAGCAAAAAAGATGGCAGTTCAAAAGATGAAATTTTTAATATAAACTGTTACCTAATCTTGTAACAAGACCGTAAACAATCATTAATAGAGCCCAGTCTGAAAAAATATGAAATTCTTCGCTATAAATTATGATCAGTACTCCATTTGGGACAGAACAAACTCCTTACCGGTAAACAACCATTTCTGTTACCCATTCTGCTTAAAAAAAATTTGTTTTTTTTTTTTTAGAATCGGAATACGTACAAATTTTATAAACAAACAATGGCCCTAATTTTTGTTTAATACTTTTCATGTTTAAACATTAAATACTTGTGCATCAATTTAGTTTACTATCAATTTTAATAATGTTATAACCTGTTTTGATTTAGTCATGTTTCTGGGCCTTGCGCCATACCATAATAAATCAGAATAGGTTGATATTTTTGTAACTCGGGGCCTTTTTTGCAACATCATGAGAAAACAACCATATCCTCACGAAATTGCGATAGACTCCGTGCCCAAGTTAGAATCTGTAGAAGCCTGTCTCTACGACCTAAATCAACAAAAACCAAAGACAGAAGTCTTTATAAGACTCGTGTTTACTTTAGAAAAGAAAAGTAATCAAGAATTACTAGTCAAAATGAAAAAAAAATGCAGGGTAAGGCAAGTTCATATATATATATATTCACTGATAAAGCGAAATACGATCCAAACTGGACACAATACGAGTTCGAGCTAAGGGATATATATATATGTTCGAACTCGTATATATATATATATATATATAATAAAAGTTACAAATAGAGAACACTAAAAACACAAAAAAAAGAACTAACACTCACGATTTCAATCATTTTGGCTGTCTTGCCGTCTTCAGGAGAGAAGAAAAAATAAGGAGAAGGAACGAAGAAGCGGAGACATAAGTGGATCCGTCGACCGATACAAAGTGACACACAATGCAGCCACCTTACCATCGTGGACCAATTTAAGCTGTGAGTAAATGAAATAATAAAAGTGGCATTTAAGTAAAGGAGGAGATAAAATAAAAAAAAGAAAGGAAAGGAAAAGATCATAAATTAATAATTAATAAATAAGGATGAAGTGAGAAACAGCCAAAACACAGCACAAAAAAACTAGTAAAACTAAACTCTAGAGCTGCCAAAGTGTGAAAAAATATAAAGCCACATTTCTGGAGGAAGGTGAAAAAAATTATACAAATATTAATCTTTTAAGGTTTTGGTCTTAAACGTTAAATATTTTTTTATTTTTTTTTTTTATTTGTTGACTGAAGTAATAATTTTGTTTCTAATGCTGCTATTCTATCCTCTTCTTCTTTCTGTCCCCTTTTTTATCTTTATTCTTTCTCTTCACTATCTCTTATACGGTACTCGAGCTCGATAACGGTGGATTGGTGTCGTTTACGGTGAATCAGCCTGCAGCGCTACGACCACCTTGGAATTGAAACTATTGCCTGGAACTCTTAGTCACCTTCCACCCACAGTCTTGAATGCATTTACCTCTTATTCCTCCCTTCTACACTCTTCCTGATGAGGGGGCTTCGGTTCAAAATATTGATCCACTAAGTTCTCTCGTTGTTTATGTGATTTTTTTGCAGTTATATATATATATATATAAATGAAAAAAGACAACAAATAGAAGAAGCGAGAAAACTTACTGGCTCGATATTTCGAACTGAAGTTCGTCGTCAGGGAGAAGAAAGGAAGAAGAAGGGAAGAGGAAGAGGCACGTGCGTCCACTCGCACAAGCAGAGGGCTACTGCTTGTTTTTATATATATATATATATGATCAAACCACAATAAGAAATGGGAAAACAAAACTAAGATCTTTCAACCGTAACAAGCGGTCTTCGTCAGAGTTAAAAACTCAACTTTATATATATATATGTTAATGAATAGGCAAGAGAAAGAGTTAGAGATACAATAAAAAGGTATAGTGAGAGAAAAGAAGAAGATTGGTATCCAAACGCTAACCACAAATACTAATGACAAGCGAACTTAAGTCCGCCAGAACTAACCGAATGTACATTAAGCCTGATGGGCAACCAAAGTTGCTAAATTCACTGAGGGGCTAGAAAATATTAAAGATGAAATTGTTACTTACTTTAAAAAAGAGGAACTAACGAAAGAAAGGTTTCAGGTACCCGTATCCCTGAATAACCAAGTGACTGAGCGGACACTCTAGCCATAAAATTCTACTCAAGATCTATTCAAATAAGCAGCGAAAGACGCTGTTTTGATATCACAGTGAAAAATAAGTCTTATATGAAAGCACTATCCACACATGGTCAAAGAATGGGCGATCCCACAGGCCCTTCTGCCCCAGGTCACTAACCAAGATACTAAGAGCAAGATACATAAGATAACAGGATTTATAATAATGGACCGTCCCTGAAAGCTCTTGAGCTGACTGTCTATGTTAACCTGTGCCGGACGCCGAACAAGGTTAACCATGCGCCCAGTTGTGCCTTTCTTAGTTAATGCCATGAACCCCCCAGTTTCAAGGTGTAAGCTCCCAGGGGTGGGGGGTAGCACTAGTAATGGCCAACAGCAAGTACATGGTTGTATTTAGGTATTAAACATTGTGCCATATTAAAAGAAATTAATTTCCCTCCCTCTAGTTCAAAAAAAAAGTTGCATTCCTTCTACTTGGCTCTTATTAAAAGTTAATTACGATACATTTTATAGCTGCATATTTAAAAACAAAATTATTCAAAATTATGCATAGCCATTTAAAATTTGATTTTTTTTTTGTTGTTGCTAGAATGGCTAAGAACTTTTTTTTTTAGTGAAAAGGCTATTGCAAATAGATTCCTTTCTGGGTCATGTATCAAAGTAGGGGTTAATGCCTTTATAAAACAAAGGCTGTCCGACCCCTCCACCATGTAAACTCGTTATACCTCTATACTAATATTGAAATTTTCTCAAATACAGTGCTGGAAGAATTCCCAATTTAACTTTATAAATTTCTGTATAAAAAATGTTTACATTAATTAAAAAGTATATGATTGAAGCATAAGCTACTAATTTGTAATATGCTGCAGAGAACACTAAGTTTTACTCAACATTTTAATATTTAAATACAAGTGATTAGTACTTCTAAATATTAACAGACTTCTACCCTTATATACAAGCAGCTATAAGTAATATAAATGGAAATGTTACTACAAATAAATATTTGGTAACATAATGTACCATAATATTCAATACTTGAATAAGGAAATGTTGAACTTCAGAATATGAAAATGTTCATGTAATTAAAATTTGGAAACAAATTAAAAATAAATAAAAGCCCTTTACATAAGTTTAGCATTAGTCATATTTTTTTTTAAAAAAAAATATTATATTATTCAATTTGAACTGAAAAAAAATTCCAATCGCAGAGAAAATGAAATTTGCAAGCAGCAAATTAAAATATCAAACCAATTTATTGGAAAGAATTTTAAGGGAAAAATTCTAAATGAACTAAAAGCATCATTTTTAACTTTTTTCACTACTGTTAGGCTGGGGAAAATTATCCTTCAATTTCCAAAGTTTTATCATGTAGATGTAATACAAAATGAATCTCACAGTGATATTTTAAACTAAACAAACATGAATTGACCTAAAATCAGACCAAAGATTTGTTTTGATTAACTAATTTTACTTGATGTGATTATTTTCCTTCGGTATACAAGTTCGAATATAAGCCTACATTTCTAATGTAAATATTGCCAAAATATATGAAAGTAATATATCAGTTGTTTCTATATCACAGGTTAAATGTCAATAAACAACTGATATTTATATTAATTAAAAATATGTTAAGTTATTTTAACGTATATTACGATTTCATTAACATGCTTAAATAACTAAATATCTACTCAATGAATTTAAGTCATTCTAAGTCCATTACATTATTTTATTTTCAAATATCAATAGACACTACTACACTCCCAAAATGGCTTTTCGAGTGCATGCAAAATATAAACTTCATAATTGTCACTATTAATGTCAGTTTGTGTGCCAAATTTTCTTGATTTAAAAGATTTTTATTTTATAAGTTTATTTTCTAGTAGAAAAGACAGAAATTAATAGAAATTTGTTTATTAGTAATCAACAAATTTATGAAATATTAGTTGTGGATTACTATATCACTTTTAATGCAATTGATGGTACAGAATCTAGTGTTCATGCTTGATAGACGAGTTTATAGCAGTGATATAAAACATTGCTAAAGTAAGAGAAAAGGTACACATTTTGGCAGTGTTATTTCGGGTGGGTGAGGATTAGAGAATACTCGCATGATCCATAATGAGACACATGACGTCGCTTAACGTTCCACCCATGAGATAGGGTAGACCCCAATTGGACAAGCGCCCTCTCCCCTTCCTCCCGAGTCCAACACCCGTCTAATCCAATATCACCGACAAAAAGCCAATATCATTCTCCCTAACTCACTTCCACTGGGGAAAAAAAAGATAATCAAATTTTTTTTTTTGCTAAAGTGATACTTTGATGCTAGAGGATTATATGAACATTTATGTGGATGAGGTGGAGGTTGGCAAGTATGGAATCAATCCCAGCGTAAACCGGTCATCATAATCCTTTACATTTGTCTAAATAATTCGCTTTAGCCATTTTACCAAACTGCATTATTCGTCGAACTGATCCCTTTGATTGTAAAGCTCTTTTCCGATTTCAATTAAAATACACAACATAACAAAACCTTGATTAAAATCAACCACTGATAAAAATCATTTACTTCTTTATTATTGAGCCACAGAAATTGAAATTCTTTGAAAGAAATGAATTTTCGGATCAATATAATTCAAATTCAGATACATGATAACGATATAATGTAAGCTGGTACATCACTCTGTTTATGCGTTAACCATTCCATTTATTTGTAAAGACTATACAAATCTTTTTACGGTATGAATCTGTAAATATAACAATAATTCAATTGGTCTTCGAATCTTAGGATGTACTTGTGACTCACAATCAATTTTATAATCAACAGTTCGATCAATAAGTTGAGAGCATAAATTAGTTTCACTACTTCATATACATTCAAATAAATAGAAGTTTATTCGAATTTTTTGCTCATTAAGCATCGTATATATTACGGTATACATCTATACATTTCCCTCATGTTGAGTAATACCTACAGTCATATATTATGCAAATTAACAAAAAGACATAATATCTATAATAAAAAAAAATGAGTAGAAAGTAAAAAATGATATAACTGATACTCCTACAAATCTCGAATTGTAAAGAACCATTATCCACCAATATCAAATATATATATATGAATATATGATCAAACCATGTTTTCCATGTATAAACCATGGATAAATCTTTATACATATATATTTGTGTATGATGGCAGCAGATCTTCTTTCAAACATGTATTATTAAAGTTGGCAGCAGCTTCTGCGTTGACCAATTTATGCCTGATTTTTTCTAGATTCCTCACTAGTCTACGGTAACTCTCGGGTATTTTCCAGAGGAGTTCTGGTAACGACATGAAGGTAAACACTAAACACTTTAAAACTTTATTCTAACACTATAATTTACGACTTAATCTAACACACAAGCTTTCGGCTTACATTAGCCAACTTCAGGTAAAAAATCTATGCAACTGTGCAACCCTGCCTTCCAAGTATATAGGGCTGACTACGACGAAGCTTTCACGGCGATTGACTCTCCACCTTGCAGGAGGAGCACCGAAGAGCCATGCTGAAGAGGTTCATAAACAGAAATTAACAAGAGAGAACCTGACTGAGGGGACAACTATTTTGCAAAGCTTACAAGACGACGTCATACTACATATACTTGAAGCCCTCTACATTAAGGAATACGACCCTTCATTAAACATACAAAACAGTGACCTTAAAGCTATACGCAGTTCAAAAAATTTTGATACCACCTATAAGTTTGTAAGAGAGGTAGATGAAGGGACACTACACAGGTAGATGGGTTCAGTGCTCTACGTGAAATAACAATCAATGATCGAACCACAATAAGAAATGGGAAAATAAGATCTCTCAACCGTAACAAGCAGTCTTCGTCAGAGTCAAAAACCCAACTAGTCAAAAAACCTAACATTTATATGTTGTATATATATATATATATATATATATATATATATATGCAGTGTTTTTATGCAATGCGTATTTCTGTCATTATAGTCAATTATTTCAATGGACTACACTCCTAGAGTGTAACTTATAGCATAAATTAATTTTATTTCGTGTTTTTTTCATCATTCAGCATTGAATGTGCATTTAAATGTACTGCAATTTTTTTGTACAAAGTTTTGTTATTTTTATCAATGAAAAATGTTTTTCAAGACATATTTTGACATATAAATACGGATTTTTTAAATGGTACGATGAAATTCTGTGACAAAATTATTTGTTTTCTAAATCACGCATATAATAAGTAATTTAGATATAACATTTTATATATCACAATGAGTTCTATTCATTTTTACATACTATGTTCATTCTGGCATATTCTGATTTACCTATAAAGGAAAGCAGTGATTCCATAAAGCCGGTATGACAACGCATACATTGCAGTCTGTTAAACAAAAGGACCTTTAATTCATTACTTATGCAACAAATTATGATTTACTCTAGATGGGGAATTTCAAAAATTACTTCTTCACATAAAACAGACATACAAAACTAAACTAAATTTTCTTTTCACAATCAGGATTAATGAAGTCAATTTTAATAATATTTCTCGTATTAAAAACATCAGTAGTGCAATTTAACATTTATATAATGTATTCAATTTCGAAGAATTTTCTCTTATGTGTATACAATTCATAAGAATATATATTTTCTGGATGTAAACCTGAAGAAAAACACTAAGTTTTCGAAACGCGTTGTTAGTTCTGACATAATACTGTTATTTGTGGTTCTAAACTACCTTAACTATCAAATGCAGACGTTTTTTCATTTAAATTTAAACCTATTGATATATTTTATATTTTTGTCGTAAATTTACTCATGTTGTAAAATTACACAAAAAATATTCATATAAACAATGTTTAATTATGAAAAAAAGCTTTACGAACACACTTTTTTTTAAGGTTATTATGTGTAGTGAGGATTTATAAATAGAAAACATTTGAGGGTAAAATTTCTAGGTCCAACTAAAAGAACAAATGATATTTTAAATATACTATTTTTCTTTTTTGTCGAGGTTTGGTATAGCTTAAAATTTACAACACCTTTAAGCCGAAGTTTTGTCTATATTTGAATTGAAGCTAGCCCAAATCACGAAAAAAAAGGAAAAATAGTGTTAAATATATGTAGTCGAGATAAGCAAAATATTCAATTTTAAATATAGATATTTGATACTATTTCAAGATTGGTTAAAGAAATTGAGAAAATAGAATTTTTTTACTGTATTTTCCACGCTTAGAGAAGATAATTTTATAAAAAAAAGCGATTGCTTGATAGGGAAGAGAGTTTAGGAATTCATTTTCGCACTTATAGCTAATCCAATCAGCATTGTTTGGTGCTTGTCAGATTTGGTGGCCAGGGTAGGATATAAAAAGGAACGTGACCAGGGTTAAAAGGCCTACAATGTCGACCTCGGCAACATTTTATATTTTATACACCACTCTACACTTTATAACTGACAAGCAACAAATTTATATAAGGTATTGTAGATTTAACAGTTGTTTTTTTTTTAAATTGCTTAGCAGTAGGTCGAGGGGCAAGAAAGAGTGCGCTTGTTCTGATTACAAGAGGGTGAATACTCAGGGCTTTCCAACGTCATTTACATAGACCCACAAGGGTCCAAAAAGCGTACAAGGGGAGGGCAATAACGAGGAGTAAGCCAATAAGCAAAAGTAAGAGTAATAAGTAACACTTGAATTCCAGTTTTAAAAATAATAGGTACTAACAATTTATTCTAATATATTTTAAACACAGACCTGAGTATCCTAGTTGCTTATGTTATCTGGAGTTTAATACCTACTCTGGTCCTTAATTTATTCACGTAGGTCTTGAAAAATAATCTTAGTATGCCGTCCTCTGAGAAGACGTTAACATTATATTGGTATAATACCAAAAAAGCAGTATAACTATTTGTGTCATACCACACATTTTGACAAACCAAGCTGATAACTTTTTAATATTAACGTGAAAGCTCTTCCACCCCATCCCAGAAGCAATAAGCTGTGGCCTAAGATAGGTGTATCCCTTTAGCCTCTGGGATACGCGCGAGGTGGACTTCGCTGAGAGGAGCTTCCACCACCCTACATCACACAAAACTACTACTGCTACGTAGTAGCACGTTGAAAACAACATATCTGATTGAGAGTTTCATAGAAATTTCCATAACTTATTAATACTTATTATTATTCACCAATGTAGGGCTAGCTCTGGAATTTTTTTTGACTTTTCTGATATTGTAGATGAGATCATTATATTCATTTATGTAAAAACCAAGGACTAGAAGATGTTAAGCCATTGGTCCCGAGACTATGATATCATATAATTGCTGAAGGTCCTTACTCTAAATACAATTGAGTTAAGCAAAATTTGTGACTCCCAAGGCAGAATGTACATTTTGTGGTATCACAAAGGTCCAATCATTGGCCTGTGTGAGTTCTCTCGAGGGATAGCTACAGCAACTTTACGTAACCTACCACAAAAATATTCAAATTAAATGAATGGGTTATTCATTATATTTAATATTACTTTTGATACAATTAACTACCAGAACTCTACTTCACTTATTCAATATCAATCAATTAATACCAGAAAAATTTCTAATTACTTTAATTAAAAATGATGTAATTTGTGATTTGTTCACAAAATATTTTAATTAGTGGTACAAATCTCACTAATTAGTTATGAGTGTTTATCATAACTGCTCGTAAACTGCAATGCTGCTGAAAATTAGCAGTACTGTTTCTTTTTTGTTTAGTTGTTAAACCAAACATTACATCAATGTTAATTTTTTTAAATTTATCTAAAAAGTTATGATATTAAACTTTTATCTAAAAGTTATTAACTATATTTTTTGAGTTATCCAAAAAATAGCAGACATAAAAAAAAGAACATTCAAATGTTTACCCGTTGCTCAAATTAACATATGAGTTACGTGTTCATTACCATGGGCAAAAGGTTGCTCCAACTTAACAAAAACAATTAAGTAAAATAAATGTTTATTTATTTAAAAAAGTGAAAAATTAATTATAAATGAAGTATAATATGCTTTAAATTGTTTATTGCTATTAATTTTAAAAATCATTAAATTTGCATGGCATCATGTTGGAATACAGCAGTATTAGCGATTATGTTATATATTTAATGTTGTTTATATATATATATATTATATGATGCTGCATTTAGCATTGAATCTGCATGAAGAACTGATTAATATTCATTTCTCATTACTTCTATTAAGCAAGAACAGAACACTGCACCCGTTATAATAAGATACAAGGTGAGTGACATTTGAAGGAAGGGTATTAAACAAGCATTTGGAAGATGAATTTGAGATCTTGTTTAATCTGCACTGATTCTATTAATTGTTAACGAACTAAATGGATGCATGTTGAATCAGCGGGTAACAGATTACGCTTCAATATGTCCGACAGACATCACCATTAGTTGGAGGTATTATTCATGGCTTTAATTAATATTAGCCTGTTAATAATACAGGTGATGGAGGGTTATCTTGTAGGCAGTCCTTGATTACTGCAAAAGTAGATAACTTCCATGTCAGAATTGTCTCTTGCCTGATTTATAATTCAGTTATTTTAAATTGCTTTGTGCTTCTTTAACGAGATAATTTCAACCGTTTTTATTGAATTCCAATTTTAACTTTTGAATAATTGTCAAAAGCGAATTTGAATCCTTGCGTGTTAAGAAATAATTGATAAAACGAATCAGTTTTTTATTAAACCATGTACCAATTAAAGGATAATAAATATTGTCTACAAAGACAAAACATAACACTATATAAAACAGAAATATGCAAAATTTATCAACACTTGAGAAAAAACTAATGATTTTTCTACAAAAAAAAAGTGCTGTCATTGAATTATGTAAATCGTTTTCTATTTTAAACGTGCTTAAAAATCTTATATATATATATATAACAAATTCAATAATATATCAACCGTTGGATAGAATAGGTATAATTTGAGTGTATTTATGTGTATAATTGAGTTATTCTTTGAGTGAACAGTGTTCGGTTTACATGTAATTGTAATCAGTTAGTCTGGTCCAAGTTTTTGACCAGTTAAGATGTTAGTTCACTAACTATCTATTGTTACTTCATTTTATATAATGTAAATTTCATCATTTTTCTAATTCAAAAATTCTGACTTACGTAAGTTCATAAAAATGTTTATTGCTTTTCTATTACTTCTACTTGTATATATATTTTTGTTTTTTCACAACTGTAATATTCCATTTTGATGTTAGTTATATGTTGATGTTTATATATGATTTCTTGTCATCCTTTGTTTGTAGGCCTATGAAAAAGGTTTTAAATAAAACCGAAATGTCGGCATTGAGAGTTTGATTTTGATCCTGGAAAATTGACCGAATCCCGATTACATTATACACCTATATATATATATATATATATATATATATATATATATATATATATATATATAACAGTTCAAAATTGAAGATAGATAGTTCACAAAGTAAAGAAACACACTTACAAACTCAAATTTTTGGGCAATCTGTCTTCAGGGAGAAAAGAGAAAGGGAGACCATGCACGTTGTAGACGCAACGGCTAGTAACGGCTGGTGTTACACACAAAGGTGTGCTACCTATCTTCAATTTTTAACTGTTATTGTGTCCAGTTTGGATCGTCTTTCCGTTATCAAGTGAATATATATATTCATTTATTACTATTAATGGGAACGTATTATATATATACCTCTAAAGGTTATAAAATGATTAGCAATGGAGAGCCTTACTTTAAAGTTAAAAAAAAACACAAATAAAAAGGAAAGCACTGCTGACTCGCCTACTAGACTCTATAAATAGGATTTCGGGGCCACCATAATCGGAGATCATTTTGAGAAGCAAATGGAGACCCTGTCACTCGTCAGTCTACCCTTGGAGCTTTCACCATTCTCCACTACTCTCTACATCTGAAGCCACCCTGTTTTCCAGTCCACAAAGTTGACGGTCAGGTTTCGATCTTCAAGTAGATCATCTAGAGTGGTTTAGTAAATCTCCCAATTGGCTGTCAATGAGTTAGATGTTATGTTTACTTATAGTAAAGTTGATTGTAAGCCACTCCAGATTTTTGGGCATAATTTCATTATCATACGTATATATAATTTCGTATACATATCCTTGAAATTAATGACAAGTCAAAAATTCTACGTTCCTTATCAAAACTGGTCTTCGTAAGCATCCAAAAGTTCTTCTATTAACGCTTATGCCAGTGTTTTAATAATCATAAAGATTTATCATTCTTGCGTTACTTGTTTACCATTTTCATACATATTTAAGAATAAATAACTTAGATCTCATTTTGTCCAAAAATATTAGTTTCTATGATACAATATTATCCAAAAATAATTAAGCACATGTATACTGTAGGGCCTACTTTTGAGCAAACTTGTAATTGATACATGTATAACTGCATTTGATCCACCAACCAATGTCGAAAACGTATTCTTGGGATCTTAATTCATGTAAATCAGTCATATATTGAGCATGAAGTTTATCCCGATACTTTACTTATGGTAAAGCAATAGTAAAATGTTGTCAATTTGTTATATTACATAAAATCTAGAAATTATTTATAAATAAACAGTTTATAAATAAATAATGTCATTTTGAGTTATGAATATAAAGTAACGTTTCAAATTTAAAAATAAATTGTGAAATATACTGATGGAATCAATAGAACAAAATCAGTAGAAAAAAGAGAATATATTGAAATTATAAATGTATTAACGCCTTCAGTCAAAGGTTGAAGCCTTGTAAGGTGAATGCTGAATTAAACTGGCTGTGGGTTAATATTACGAAGACACGAGAGAAGAAGAAGAAACAATCGGTAGAGACAGAAACGACGAAGATTGAACTTGACTTCTATATTAGTTTAATATATAAAGGCCTTGGGTCCCCCTTACCCCCAACATAATTGGATCCTTTCTACTATCTCACAATAAAATAGGTTAAGCAGTCGCACTTTGTCTTTAAATGAACTCTGCGAGGAATTATTTTATGTTTACTCCAGACTTTTCATATCACCCAAGTCAAAAGTCTCCTCTAATGATAAACCTAAAAAAGAATCTCACATTTTTTAATATCTTATATTATTCAACGATTATAAGAGTTTCATATAACTATGTCACTATGAATTCTATATGAAGAAACCTTTTTGGCACTTGCTAGTAAACAAAAAATTCTTCAAGTGTTACAGATCTTTTCCCTTTATTATTCACTTCATATTTTAATATTTGCCTGGTTATAATATGAACTTCTATATATTAAATTTATTCTCTTTGTATGATATCTTATTTATTTTATTTATGCATTTCTAAACAAAAAAAAAACTGAGTGAAAACATATTCAATAAATTAATTATTTTTTCTACACATTAACAGACGTCCTTTTATGTCACTTTTGTTTCAAATTAAAACAAAGTTTAATTAAAAGTAAAAATTATAAATTTTTTATAAACATAGTTTTTGTTATGCCTTTTTTAACCATACGATGTCATGACAGGCTGTTTGTAGTTACCAATATAAAAAAAAAATTAAATTATTAAGGAACTATCTATATCCATATAAACTTTCAACCACTCGATCACTAAATTCTGAACCTTCAAATTCACACTATGCCTCACTTTCTCTCTCTGCCGGCCTATCTCTGGTTTAGAAATATTTACATTACCTCAAGCAATTAAAATGTGTATAGCATTATAAACTATCTTATATATAAATTCTCTTTGATTCCTTTATATTTGCCAAACTTATCTGAATTTCTGTTTATAACTTCTCTTAATTCTATTACTTCAAGACCGGGTGCGGGGTGAGAGAGGTAGGTTGCTGGGGTCGGTTACTTGCCGTTGCGTCTACAACGTGCTTGGTCTCTCTTTGTCTTTTCTCCTCAAGACGGATTACCCGAAAATTTGAGTTTGTAAATGTATTTCTTTACTCTGTCTGCTACTCTTATTTGATTTTAAACTCATATATATAAATACCATGATAAATGGAAACCGTCTGGCAGGACAAATTACACTTAAAATAAACAGTGACACACAGTCAGAAACATAACAAAGACTCACTTTTCAATATTTTGACCGCTATAACGATCAAAATATTGAAAAGTAAGTCTTTGTTATTTTTCTGTCTGTGTGTCACTGTTTATTTTAAGTATATATATATATATATATTCTGAGACTCTCCTGTGGCGACACCTGGGACACTTTAAGGTCTTTGAAGCCCTCATTTCGTTGGTGGATGATATTAATTCACCCAGTATTGATTTCGCTTTCTGTATTTTATTATGTTTTCTTAGGACTTTGTAGTTTTTCTAAAACATGTGGTTTTTTTATTCCCACTTTAGTATTCTAAAGTTCCCTTTTTACCAGATTTTTTTCTGTTATATTTTCATTCTTTCTCTTCCTTCATTCTTACATTATGATTTTATCTTTTCCATCTTTCTCTGTTCCTTTTCTCACCTCTTTCACTTAATTACTACTTTACTTTTTTAAGTATTCATTACCTAAACTGTCTTATACGATTCCATTATGGTAAGATCGTTACTTTCAATCAGTCGGTGAATATTTTCACGTTTTTGCACTTGTGTTTCTTCTTCTTTTTCTTCTTCTCCTCTTCTGAAGACGGAAAGAAAGCTGAATTAATCGAAAATTGTGAGTTTTACTCCCTTTTTTGAATTCCCAATTGAAATTTTATTTATATATATCCACAAATTGGAAAAAAAATAAAACAAAGATTAAAAGAATAACCTAATGATTATGTAATAACGAAAATAAATAAAATTATGCAAACCACTTAATTAAATGCTTGCTTGCTCCAAAAAGTTTTAATAGACTTAAAAAAAAAACATTTTAAAAAATCGACTTTTAAAAATAGAATAAAAAGAACATAAACTTAATATAATAGAAGATATAAAATTATCAAACATAGAAATACAGTCAACTTAATAAGTTACAAAGTTACCAACAAAGGGAAGTATTATTTAGAATAATAAGAGAATTGAAAAATTGACAAAAGGAACTTCAAAATGACTTAGAAAGTAATAATTAATAAGAATTATGAAATTGTTAAATAAATAAAGTAAATTTAAAATATAAAATAAATGTAGCCATCATAGATTTAGACAGCAGTTAATAGAAGGTTGTATAAAGCTTGAATCCGTTGATTTACATCAGTTTTGCTTTAAGGTGGACTCCTAACCGGTCTAGAACTCCCAGATCAACATATGAGATAAGACGCTTATTTCATTATCTAATATAAATTATTCCCACATTAGTAGAAGATACTGTCATACCCCGTATATAGCAGTTAGTGTTGTTCGACCGGTTTCCAACGCTTCCCATCTTCAAGTACAACCTATGAAGTTACTACGTCATGGTTTTATGACACTTGAAAACAATGTTGTCTATATCTATGATGCATAAATTCAATTCATATTATTCATTTAATACATGTTTATTTACTTCATTTGGTTAATTTATTATTATTAATGAGATTTATTTTTTATAAGGAATTATTAATTATTTATAATTATTAATAAGAATAAGTTAATAAGAATTATTGTTTTAATTCTTATTAAAACAATTTAAATAAAATATCTGTTTGATGATTGATTTGTTTGTTTGTTAAATTATCTGTTTTTTTTTTAAGTTTATATATTTTTAGTTCCTCTATTACATCTTTGTTGTTTTCCTCCTTTCATTATTAGATTCACTGAATTTTTCTTACTGTCTGATTCAATTAAAACATTGCTTAAATTAAAACAAGAGACAATGTGGTTATTTATAAAGTTAGGAATATAACTACAGGCAGAAAATTTTGTTTTAATTGGTTAATTTGGACACTAAAATCATTTAAATTGTTACAGATTAATTGAAGGCATATGTACAAGGATCTCAAGATTGGCCTTTTTACCAGCAAACCACTTGTACTCACTGTAATAAAAAATGTTAAATCATACTGGGGGAAAAACGATAGTTGAAAGTCTCCGCACGAAAGAAGTTTTTTATTTAAACTACACGTTTCAAACACTTCGAGTTCAACATCAGGTATTCTTCCAATAGGATATAGAAGACTGAGTAAATTACATCAGTTTTGCTATGTTCTATTTTTGTGTCTTTTCAAGTTTTAGCTGTTACCCTTATGGGTCGTTCTGTATATGAACATATTCTTAACAGATATATAGTAATAAAATTAAACACAGGAGGGAGCCGGCTTCCATTTTTAGATGAAATTCTCTAATGAGGGGAAGAAGTTTTCAAACAATAATAGAAAAGCAGAAATACAGTATAAATGTGCACAAATACAATTTAGTTTAAAACCGCAAAGTCCGTTGAGCTATATTTTAAAAAATTAATTTAAAAACTAAAATACAAAAAAAGTTGTTAGTAAAGGTTTTTTTTACTCATTAAAAGTTCAATGTAAATAATATTCCACTAATTAAATAAAACACTAACCTATGTGACACTCAAAATATTTCCAAAACCTCAGAGCTAACAAAAAAAAATGAAACTTTATGAGAATTTACATAATTTAATTAAAATAAAAAGCGTTTACTAGAAAATTAAATAACTGTTAATTTTATTGAATTTTTTTATTTGTTTGATTTAATTTTAGATTAAAAAAAAGGCAGAATATTATTATATTTTTCAAGGAAAACAACACAGCTTTTTATCAGTCAGAATAATAGGGATGAAGATAACTAAAGTGTGAATTGAATCTACACCAGTCAAAAATTAAGGAACTGGCTTCTATTAAATTTGTATTCATGAAGAATATGAATTAAAATAGGGTCCAAACATTCGAAATTCTTCTCTTCAGATGAATTCACATATAAAATTATGTAATTATTTTGAAGATTTTTTTTTAGTTTTCATTAAAACTCAACTTATTACTAGATTATATACTAATTTGGTTTATTGTTAAAATTAAATAATATAGACATCATGAAAAATGAGTTTAGAGGGCATTTAGAGGAAGTGATATATATATATATTATTTTTTTGGACACTGATACTTTTATACAAGATAAAGTGTATAACTGTGATGGTAATAAATTCTTTTGGTAAGCACATTGCTTTAATTCACTAAATTAATTTACTAATGTACAGTGGAGCTAAATAAAGAAGTAGGAATTCTACAGAAAAAAGAACTTAAGAAATGAGACAAAATGTTCACAGGGAATACAAAGGATGTCATCTCAAGCACGTGATGTTTGATTTGGTACTTATATTGCAAAAGATCAGAGTAACATTAAAACTAAATCAATTAACAGTGTTTGCTGGCCATAAGGAAAAAATAAACTTATGAAAAAAGGTGAATGAAAAACTAACAATTTTTGTGTTCTCCTCAGATACAGACCTGAATAGCTAGTACTAACTTCATTATGATCAATCTTCAGGTTGTCTAGCTTTCGATTTCAATGTAACATACGGAAACATTTTAAACTTAACTAAAGATCAAGCAGCTTCTGAAAACATTTTGTGAAGTCATCACCATTAAAAGGTTAGAGTATTGTTTTTTTAACCTTAGTGGTGGTGAAAAACTTTACTTGAATATTCTTCATTCCACATAATTGTACTTCTATTCATTATTAAAACATTATTGCATAAAAATTCTTTTATTCAATAATATATGCATAACTATTGATTGTTGAATAACTTTATTTAATTACCTTTGTTTAATAACCCTTTAAAACACTTTTTAAATAAAACTAAAAGTTTTATTTCAACTTACAAAAAACTAACCTTTATAAAAGAAAGACTATGGAAGGGTGAGAATAAAAAAAAATATTTTTTTTTATTGTTTAAACCGATTCCTTGCCGAGTGATAACGTCAGCCGTTTATCGGCTTTTTGTATGATTGGTGATTCTACTGATTCACCATTGAGAGTCCTAAATTTTGCCTAACTCAAGTGCATTTCGAGTAGGAATCTTTAATGAGTACCTGCTATTGTACAGGCTCGGGACCGACGGCTTAACGTCCTCTCCGAGGGATGACATACTCATATTTATTCACCTCCTGCGGGAACAAATCGAGGGCCTGGTAGGAGAGTACGTTAACCACTGAGCTAACCTGGCCCTTGAGTGATATATATATATATATACACATAGGTTTACTTGTAATTTTAAACAATACAACAATTAATTATACAATAATAATCTACTTTTTGCAATTTATTTAATAATCATTTTTTTTTATGTATTTGGGGTATTTGCAAACGGTGATCTACAAACAGAAGAATAATTATCCAATGAGTATGATTCTGGTCAAATATGAGTAATGAAAAACATGGCTGACAACTTTTAAAGTAAAAGCAATAAAAATAGATTATTGTAATGAGTATTTGCACTACATGTTATATATATCATTATTGGGAGAGTGGGGATACGAACCGTGGACAGTAGTAGAGAAATAATTCATGCTAATGGAATTATTTAAAATAAAATTTCCTATTTATAAGATGTAAATTATAATGCCCTGTTGGTCAGTTGAATCAATTAAAGTTTGATTGTTTTCGCGAGAAGATTTAAGAACAAGACTTTGGAATGTCGATACTTGACTTTTACTTATAATAGATGTCACTAATGAAAGAGGCAGGAACTGGAAATAACGTAGCTTTAAAAGCCCGATCAAGCGCTTCTATTTCCGTTATCTTAACGACAAGCTCTTTTGACTACAGGTTATTCCCTTCTATCAGTTTTCCAATTTAACTTTTTATTTTACTTTCCTCTTTAATTTTCTTATAAAGTTAACAACTTTTATTAAAACTGAAATTAAATACCTTTATTTCTTCATTAATTTCCACTTCTATCGTAAATTGATCATTTTAAATTTTAAAAATCATTCAAGTAAAATAGTTTTAAAGAATAAATAGATGTTTCTTTATTAATAAATGTTTAGAACAAATTATTTTGTTCATGGCAACAATGCATGGAAAAATTCAAATATTGATAAATCAGTAAATCAATAGTCTTATTGTTTGCTCAGATAATTGAAGATGTGGCAAAATTGATCCATATCCTCATTAGAAAAAAGGGTTAATCCTCAAACAAATCCCCGAGTCTAATTCCCATGTCACCCTTAGAGCTTCCGAAGAGGCATTCATATGCCTCCTTGGGGCTCGTTCTCCTCCTGGTCTCAACCTGTACCGTTAATTATTTTTTATTTTATTATTATTATTATTATTTTATTATTATTATTTATTTTTTATTATTATTATTTCATATTTTATATATTTTTTTTATATATTTTTTATCTTGTTTTCTAAATAAATATTGGAGGGATTTCTATTTTTCCTCTCCTCCGCTGGGGAGCAGCATTGCGGTGGTTCCACGAGTTACTCTGGTGGCCAGTAGCAGTTTGCTTCTCAACGCGAGTACTTCGCACTTCTTCCCGATGACGACGGATGTCGAAATATCGAAGTGAGTTCTGTAGTGTCTTTCTGTGTTCTTTTCTGTGTGTTAAAGTTATATATATATATATATATATATATATATATTATATATATATATATATATAATATATATATATATATATATAATATATATAATATATATATATATATATAAAGATTTCACATAAACACGTGAAACAACAATCAATGATCAAACCACAATAAGAAATGGGAAAACAAGACTAAGATCTTTCAACCGTAACAAGCGGTCTTCGTCAGAGTCAAAAACCCAACTGATGGGTTTTTGACTCTGACGAAGACCGCTTGTTACGGTTGAAAGATCTTAGTCTTGTTTTCCCATTTCTTATTGTGGTTTGATCATTGATTGATATATATATATAAAATACGGTGCTGTTTCTTAACCACAAAATATTGACAAACACTTTTTCTTCTTCTCGGAGTTTGGTCAGGGTACCCTGATATATATATAAATATATATAATTATTATGTTATATATATATATATATATAAAGTTTAAACCACAATGGAGAAAGGAAAACAATAGAAATAAATGATCTGAGGCCATTTCAATGTATGTTTTGAGAGAGAAAACAAAGTAAAAACTGAGAAGCTAACATAAAAGTGAGTAATATATATATATATATATATATATATCAAATATACAATATATATATATATACACTTTAACACAGAGAAAAGAACACAGAAAGACACTACAGAACTCACTTCGGTATTTCGACATCCGTCGTCATCGGGAAGAAGTGCAAAATACTCGCGTTGAGAAGCAAACTGCTATTCATATATATAAATATATATATATATATATATATATATACTACATATATAAATATATACTAAATATATATATGTATTTATAAATTTAAATAATAAATAATATATAATAAATAATATTAATAATAAATAATAAATTTATAAATAATAAATATATATATACAAAATAAATATATAAATATATACTAATATATATACTACATATACAAAACTACATATATATATGTATATATATTATAAATTGCCTTTTATTTTTGTTAGTTTATTTCTATAAAAAATTTAGAATATTTTTTTAATAATTATATACATACATATTTTATTGAAACTTTATGTAGTTTTCTTCTGAGTCAGATCGGATTAATGAGGTTACCATTGTTTCTTATGGGAAAGAATTGTTTCCAACTTCGAACAAATCCGATTTCTACTGACAGTCTAAACGGATTGGGATCGAAGTCACCTTATGAAAAACGTAAAGGGAAAACTAACATGATTGAGTTCAAAATCGAAGAAGAATAACACACAGAATAAATAAACACACTTACAAACTCAATGTTTTGGGCAGTACGTCTTCAGGAGAAAAGAGAAAGGGAGACCAAGAACATTGTAGATGCAGCAGCAAGTAACCCATTACGATTCTCCATACTTATCAAGTTACTTATCTCCGTAGCCAACTTAGAGGAAGAGAGGAGTGACAAGAATACATAAATAAAACAAAAAACATTTCAGAAAGTAAAGCAAAAAGAAACTAATAAAAATAATTAAAAAACATATTTGTATAAGATGACTAAATACATAAATAATAATAATAATAATAATAAACAACGATGGAGGTTAAACCCCATAGCAGATCTACTTCTCACAAGATAAATAAGTGCTTATTCTGAATCTCTCAAAGTGACATTGTTGTTAGGAACAGGAATGTGCGTTTGGACCTGAACATGATAACAGGCATGAAACTGTGTCCGTAACAACGGGAATGGATAGCAACGGGAAGGTCACTGTGCTAACCACCGAATGACCTGTGATTATTTATACTCAAGATTAGCTTGGTGAAAGGTAATGATTTTCCACACAAAAAGCATAACACTAGGTGCAGTTCAATTGACAATAGGAGATACAAGAAGTACAGGAGTTTTTGTTTGAATAGAGTTGTGTAACTCCTCTGAAAGGAAAGAAGAGGATTGATAATCCCTTAATGTAATCACAATTCTAATTTATGAAATTATCTTCATGAGTTTCTTCAAAAAAAATAAATACTAAGAAGTGACAAGTGAGAAATCAAAATGCTAGATTACCACTTATGTCCAGTAAATGGTAAAAAAGTGGGTTTGTGACCATCAATATCATTTGGTAGAAGTTAATTGAATCATAAACGGACTGTTCCATTTTTATCTTCATCAAATAAAATAAACGTAAAACAATAATCAAGAACTCTTTCTATTACATATATTACAGATGTTTAATCCGAGATTTCTTTAACAAATTATAGCAATAATCAAAATAACATGTGATAAGAACACTTCATTACTTTTTCACAATTTTATCTCTAACACAATTGTTTCAAACTAACCTTTGCCAGTCGTAGTGTAATGTACACTATTTCATGAAACAAATAACGTTTTTGATAACCGTTGTCAAAACATGGTACGAGGAGGATTAGTCTATAAAACTCAAACTCTATGATTCCATATTTCCTTAAATATCACAGTTTTATGTTATAATTGTCTAAAGCCTATGATTTTGGAAATTATAAATAAGTAGTTTATATTTATTATTAATAATTAAAAATTATAAATTATTAATAATTTATATCAATAGTATTCTAAGAAAGAACTTTACCATGTTGTCAGGTAATTAGAAAGTGTCCTAAATGTAAATGTTATTTTATCTTAAGTCGCCCATAATTTTTTGCCTGGACAGCCGTTTTGACTACAAGGTAGTCTTTATTTCCTGTGATAGAAAAGATCGGTTGGTTTTCTTAAACACAGGCTAGCAGTGGAATACGTAGGTTCGATCTTTAACTCCTTCACACTCAAACTATTGCTAACTTAATTTAGTTGTAAGCTGAAAACACAACAGTTTACTTGATCCGTGAGTTAACGCACATCTCAATTACGATAAAACTTTCGTTTCACTTTTTCTGATCTGTTAAAATAATCTTGACCAAATCGATTACTGAAAATGCGATACAATTTTAATTTATATAGCTTGCATCAATTTTATGCAAGCTAAATTCAAACAGTTATTTCAATTTTTACAATATTTTATAAATTAATAAATGTTAAATATCTATAGCAAAAATTTAACCCTATATTATCTGATAATTGTTTTTTCTGTCCATTATTAAAAAGTATAAATTTGTTAGAACTTCTTGATATTATGTCTGCGTTTAGTAGTAATTAATGATAAATTAATATTATAAACTTGAATTTTTGTAACTGATAAAAAGTACAAGACAATAATAACGACTTTCTATATCTTTAAACTGAAGGATTTAGTAAGGAAGATTACTACGTCATATATTCTTACCTCTTTATGACAAGAACACTATATCTTGGCCACAGTGTTAATGAGGGTTTAGGCAGTCATTATAGAAGATTTTATTTTTCTCTTAAAACAAATCTAATGATGAAATATATTGAAAAATAAAGCATACAATTTATGCGTTATAACACTGAGATGAAGTCAGATAATAAAATGCTGTAAAATTTCTGAAGAGCAATTAAATCAAAATATTGTCCTCAGTACCATTCCTTATGCTTTTCCGAAACCTGTAATTTTTTTAGTCGTTCTATGATGTCAATAAGTGAAAGCCCACCGGGCATATTTTTCTTGTATTTGTTTTTTTTTCCTTTTGCCTTTTTGTTTCATTAAGTTCTAACATGTGTTTAAATGTGAATTATTTTTTATACATATAAATACGACTTCAAAATCGAAGAAGAGTAACACACAGAGTAAAGAAACACACGTGCGAACTCAAATTTTTGTGAAATTTTTCTTCAGAAGTAAATAGGGTACCCCTCTTTTTAACGATTTTGAACTCGTATTGTGTCCAGATTAGATCCTCATTCTGATTTTGTAGTGTATATATATATATATATATACGTTTCACGGTAAATCACAAACACAGAACAAAGGAAAACATACTTAGTGTCTCTAATTTTTGGTTGAACCGTCATTAGGAGAGTTAAGATAGGGACACCAAGTGCACTTGCGAAGCTATGAAGACCATTCTATCCTCCTGATGACGAGGCAATCGAAATATGGTACAGTAGTGAGTTTCTGTTTCATTTCTGCGTATTCTTTATGTCAATGTAGATTATATGTATATATAAAAACCATTTAATAAAATATCTAAATTGACAGAAAGAACATAAATAATGGATATCAGAAAGAGTTACTAGTATAATTTTACCAATGACGAGGAAATATAATAGTGAGTTTTTGTGATGCTTTTTATATCGCAGGTTCTTTCAGTGATGTTGATTGATATATACTTTTTAGAATATAAATATATTTTACGTTTAAACTATAGCAATGAATTCAAAAATAAGGCCTCACTAGCAAGCAGTCTTCAGATTTAAATCTTATAGCACTCATTGATGAGATACCATGGAGATGGCATTAATGACAATATTTATTTAGAGGCAATCTATTGTAGAGGTCAGGTTCACATAAAACGAATCATATTTCGTCAATCCAAGCAATAAGCACAGTTAGTAGAGCTACACCTGCTAACAAAGTTGAGAGGATAAAAAAATTTACTCATAGGTGAGTTGAAATATATCTTCAAGGAAAAGGTTCATTACGATCTTACTTCAATGTTCCATGAAAAAAGAAATTCCAAAGATTAGGGGGTTTCCAGAAAGAGAGTGGTTTATTGAGGGTATGAAATGTGGACGAAGAAGAATAAACGATTGGAAATAGTCCTTTCAGACCCTAGTCTAATTTATTAATACCAGGAAAGTAAGCGGTTGTCAAAAAAGATATACTATTGGAAACCTGATTAGTAAGTGACGTATAATGCATTGGCCAGAGATAATGTCCTTCTCAGGAATTTTTTTTAAGTTACCCAGCCTTAAATATTTTGCTTATGTTGAATAGTATATACATATATACATCATTATTGTACATAATAGCAAACAATCTTCTATATATTAATACGCTAGTAACTACGTGTGTCACGCTTTGTCATAATATTGATAATTAGGCATATCTAATTGCTGTAATTGAATGACAGCTACAAATCAAAGTCATCATAATTAGACATAATATTATCTAATTATGTCTCTAATTAAATCATTATATTCTCTAATTAGCATTTAATGGACCAGAAGTTAAATAGTCTATTTACATACCTTTAGTTTTTATTCCTAAAAATATCACATGTGTGAATGAGCTCAGTAATTTTTTTTTATAAATTACATTAATAAGAAATGGGGTTATAATGCTTTTATACAAATCAAAACATCACTTTTATCTTTAAAACTATAACAATAAAATTTTGTTAAAAAGTTGAACCTAAGATTAACAATTTATTAAAAAAAATCATAAACTTTCCTTTGTTGCATTGGGCAATATACTATGAAAACTGAAATTTTGTTTTGGAATAATGAATAACCTTCCCTACTGGTCGGATTTGTTTTCATTTATTTACATTGTTGACACTGAGTTTTTTTTTATAGTTTTGGTTATTTAGACTACAGTTTCATGTAGAAGTAATTTTGTTTCAGGGTATGTCCTTTTGCTTTTTGATTTTGTAGTGGAATTCGGGTGGACACCTATTGGTGGCACTTAATAACTATATTTAATATTTATGAAGATAGACAGTCACGTGGACACTGCCGTTTTAGTCGTGTTTGGGGGCTTTCAGCGACCGCCTCCGTGAGGTCCACCTTGGGCACATGAGCGGGCTCGGTCGCATCCTCAAAGAGGACTGTGGTGTGCCTTCTCATGTGGCTAAAGGGTCTCACGTAAAAAAGCATCGATCTGTTACATGTTTTGTTCATGGATTGATCCGAAAGTCCGAGAAACATGACTACAAATCCAAAACAGGATTACTAGTAAGGAAAGATTTTGAGCAATTGGGTTTGGATGAGTTGAGAGTTTACTGTGGAATAGTTTGTAGTAATCTTTTGCATAGTCGTCAACGAAGAGGAGTTCAAGATCTCGATGAATGATTATATTTGGAACGTAAAACGGGAGATGTGAGAGTTTTCTAAGTTTTTTTACTTAAATAGCTTCTACAGGGCGAATATTTTATAGTTTGGCAGAACCCCAAAGTTCTATGATATAAGAACTAAGAATATGTCATAGTTCTAAGATATATGAAGCCCATGAAAGCTTCAAGATTGTGTTGTATATGTGGAGTCTGTGTTACTATGAGTGTTTGAATTGAGTTAGAAATTATAAGTGAAATATAATTGTTGTTTAGTGTTTAGAGGCATATATACAAAAATGTTAAATATTTTAATGAATAAAGACGATATGTTAAAAGGATAAAATTGTTAAATCTACAAAATTAATCCCAATCAAACATATATTTTCTGTTGCATTCCATAGTACAATGCATAGTTGTCAAACAAGTGTCTGACTAACAAACAAAATATATATTGGTCGTTAACTTGATATGTTTATTTATAGTAAAGTTGAGTTTAGGCCACTCCAGATTTTCCCACTTAGACTTTATTCCTGTTCGAATTGAATATATTACAGGTAAGGCAGGACGTTTCCTATTGTGTTAGCTATTGTATTAATAATTAAACACCAAACAGCTTAGCTCAAGCTAACAAGACATCCACTGATTGTTGGCGAAGTTCGCCGGGTCAGCTAGTAGACCTAATTTGTTGTAATAATAGTGCTGAATGTATTAATATTTTTAGCCCTGAGAAATACATACATATGAAGTTACAAAAAGCCTTTCGAATATTCTACCTAATTCATTAATTAAGTAAAAACACAAAAACAATAATTTAATCATTTGAACAAATCATACATTATTAAAGTCATTTTAGTCTATTTATTACTTTTTAACCATTATTTTCATTAAAAACGTATTCAAAACTTATTAAGAAAATCTTTCAAAGAAAGTTTTTAAAAAAAGGGCCCAATATATCTTATCACCACGAAGATATAACATCATGAACTATTCATTTATGGGTTTCTAAATTAATTCTAACAAATTAGGCATTTGAATATTATATAATTATTATTTAATAACAAAAATGCTTTAGTTTAGAAAGTTCAAAACATTTACTATTTCTATGCTCGGCTCATATACTAATTTAAATATGAATTAGCATTTTTAATCATAAATGTTGAAGAAAATAAATAGCACATATACTATGAAAATAAACCATTTATTGATTCGTATTGGCAGTGTAAGCTAAAAGCAAAGTCACTTAATGAAACAGTAAGGAAGATTCTGCACCAGACCATCCTTGATTGTCAATACAAATTTGCATAAGCAGATTAAGGAGTAAATTAATCAAGTCTGTTTTATTTCTTAATCACTTTAGGATTTCGTTTAAAATGAATACAATTGACTTCTGGGGTAGCAAACTTAAGCCAGTTGCATTATATATCTTTTATGTGGTAGGATCCATTAATTTGTATTATATTGGTATTTATGACATTTTTATGTTACCTGCTTGTTGTCCCAGCTTTGTTCAGATATAATACTTTTATAATATTCAATAATAAATAAATCATTTGTTAAACATTCAATATTTGCTATTGTTTGTTTTAAGTGAAACTCCTGTAAGTTCTACTGTTTGATTAGTAGTAGAAGACTGCTAGATATTTCTCTATAGTTATTTCTCTAGTTGGATAACTCTGCTATGAAGACTTTCTGATGCTCTTTAACTTGACATCTTTTCAATATTTACTGTTCATCACAGATCTCCACCTATCTGTTTCTTCTTAATAAAATAAGCAAACACTTTTTCATTTTTTCCTCTTTGAAGGAAGAGGGTTGATTAAATTTCATAATATACAATTTATAGTTTTTTAATATATAAACAATTGAAATTCATGCTATTTGCTAAGGTTCCATTTACAAATGAAATTGTTATATAATCAGTTGTGTTAAAGAAATGTCTACTGACTTTTTTTTTTTCAAATTAAAATATTACATATTGCTTAAATTAAGAGCAATAATTGAGAAATTCAATTCAACAACATAATTAAAAAAAAATTAACTTATCGAAAGTAATTTACACAAACATGTGATGTGTCTGCAATATGTATTATCTTTTTGTTAGTATACTTGGTCTTAACGCCAAAAATATTCCAAAGCCACAGGAGAAATGTACAAAACTCAACATGGACAAATAGTAAAACTGCAAAGACATTGCAATTATTTCAGAGAAACAAAAGCATTTAATATTGCTTTTTTTACATACAACGTATTTACGTAATTTGATTTGAATGATATTTAAATTCTTGTTTAATTGAATTGAATTACTATGAATCATAATTTTTGAACGAGATTACTTTTAAACATAAATTTTAATCTTCATGTAAATGTTTGTGTTTAAAAACTGATCATTAATCTTTTAGCTGATATTTAAATGAAAGGAATATATTAATTGATCTGGTATATCAATATATCTTTTTTTACATTTTACATGCAATTAATCATGAAGTTAAAACTAAAACAGTTTCCGACCACTGACGTCTCAAGTTTCTATAACTGTTAGTAACTTTTCGACAAGTTGAAAAATCGTTATTTGTTACAATGAATTCCCTTCTATTTATTGTTTCAACAAGTTTTATCGTGACACTTTTGCCAAGTGCACAACCTCTCATGTTTTCTTTTTCTTTTAATGTTACTAAATGGAAATTATGTTTTTCAGCATATTTGGTAACTCTAGCTAATATCTAGTACGTCATATTAGTAGCATCATTTCTAGTAGCTACATCTAATATATAATTTTGTTCGTCTGTATGTTTGTATGTCCGTTTGTCCTCTATGCATTCCTCACAGACTTGACGAATCTTTCTGAAATTTTACATGTGGCCACATGTGGTAATAAGGAAGGTTTTAGGCCACTTTGCAAAGCACCATCCCCCCACTGGGAGCCCACATCAACCATAGACAAAAAACTTTGCGCATCCCTGGCTTACACTAAGGGCTCCCAGTGGGGGGATCCCACATCAACCATAGACAAAAACCTTTGCGCATCCCTGGCTTACACTAACCACATTCCCTTAGTACAAGCCTAAAACGAAAAGTGTGTGTGTGTTTTGCTAACAAAACACACACACACACACACACACACACACACACACACACACACACACAATAAGAAAATGAATCTGTAGAAGCTAGGAATCAGAGGCACCAGCAAGACCAAGCTAGAATAGCTAATCATCGCAATCAAAAAGTTAAGGACTGGAATTTAATGGCTTTTAATTATGATCCAACACATAATTATGCCAATGAGCATTTTGTAAAAATAGGTGGTATGACTGTGAAGTGCAAAGTATGTGGTGCTTTAAAATGGGACCGTGAATCTGAAGGAATTTGCTGTTCAAAAGGAAAAATTAGAATAAATCTCCTTAAAGAACCTCCTGAACCGCTTAAAGGACTTTTGATTGGAGAAACTCCAGAGTCCAAACATTTCTTGAGAAACATTAGAAAGTATAATTGTGCCTTTCAAATGTGCTCCTTTGGTGCAAACATTCATGATGAAGGTGGGTTTATGCCCACTTTTAAGATTAATGGACAAATTCACCAAAGGATAGGATCTCTATTACCTCTTCAGGAAGATTCTCATCAGTTCTTGCAGATTTATATTGTGAGTGATATGACACAGGAAGCCCAAAGAAGGTGCAATGTAATTGATGGAGATCATCAGACCATTAAGGAGGTGTAATCCAAATGATGAACTTAAGTTTGATTTGGTATTGAAACTCCAAGAAATGCTACACACCAAAAACAATTATGTGAGAAGTTTTATAAGTGCTTTAGACAATGCCCCAAATCTAGAATTGAAATTAGTGATAAATGCTGATAAAAGGCCATCTGGGGAACATTCTCTAGATTTGTTATCAAAAAAATGATGCCTCATGTTATTGAAGCAATAATTCTATCTGGATGTGCAGCAGAAGAATCAGTTTTCATACCCAGGATACCAATATCACCAACTGATTCTGTAATTCAATTCAAGAGGCAGCAATTTCCAATAAAGTTATGTTTTGCCATGACTATTAATAAGTCTCAAGGTCAGACTCTGAAAGTAGCAGGCTTACACTTGAAAGAACATTGTTTCTCACATGGTCAAATTTATGTTGGCTGCTCAAGAGTTGGAATTAAATCAAATCTGTTCATATATGTACCACAAGGCAAAACTAAGAATATAGTTTACAGAGAAGTATTGTAAAGTATTATAAAGGATTGTGAAATGTACGATTTGCTTTCAAGATAATTGAAAATATGAATGTCTCATACAGTTGTCTTAAATATGATATTGTATATCTTTGTCTAATTATGAAGAAATATATGTTAGAAATAAAAATTACTATTCTGTCTATCATTTCTTCTCTTTATTCCCGAGCAACGTCGGGTACTTCTGCTAGTTTAGTATAAAATACGTACCAGTAAATATACAGAACGAAATTATGAACAACTATATGGTTGTGCTCTATTTGAGCTCTATAATAAAACATTAAAATCTCAATTCTTTCCTGTAGTTTACAATAAGAAATGAATTAACCATCTAAACTAGGAGGCTAGGGTAGCCCAGTGGCTTGCGTGCTTGTCTCTTATCTGTTAGTTCCATGGTTTGATATTTACTCTGATTCTTGATGTTTTTATGCAGGAGGTGTCAAATCTCTGCGCTTTGCTCATCAAAGGGGACATTTAGTCAACTGTCCCATCCCTGCACTATTATAGGTACTTGTTAAAGATCTATACTTAAAATATACTTAAACAACGCAATACCTAGGACTCCCAGTGTACCATCAACTCGGTAATATAGTCCAACCATTACTAAAATGGGTCCCAAGTAATAAATGAGCCCCTCTTTCTGCCAAATGTAGAACTATCAGACATACAATATTTTCTCGAGAAATATTTTAACAGATTCTCAATTCTACAGAAGAAAAATAAAATACAAAACCTATTTTACTCTTACCTCAAATGCTGGTGGAAGGGTCATTTGTCCGTTTTCCACTGTCCACCTTTAAATAAAAAAATCAGTGATTTATTTCATAATACTAATATCATTGAAGCTGACCTGTTTGTTATTGAGAAATGTGCACAACTGAATGTACACAAAGAACATATTTTTGAAAGATATTGTGATTATAAATACTATAAAGTAGGCATAAAGTATTAAGTTCTTATCGTTTAGATGTGTTCCTGAACTGTAAAGTAAATTACAATATGATTAGGAAATAAAATACAGTCACTCTACATTGAATAACTGGACACAAAAGAATAGAAATGAATATACAATAAGGCTTATTAGCAAAGAAAACTGTCAGAAAGCTACCAATAGGACCAAATCCTTCTATGGCATGGAGTGACAGACACAAATTATAAAAAAGTTTAAGACAAAAAGATAATATATTTATGTAAAAGTATTGGACATTTTTTCAAAGGCACAGACAGATCAAACACTTTTTCAATGAGTTTGAGATAAAGCATGTTTGGATTGTGTGAAAGAGAGTTGGAATAATCTAAGAATCCTGGCAGGTTTTTCAAGGAACGCAGCAGAATCAACGGCCAAATGATGAAATTGGTCCTTCCTGCTAATAGTTTATGTGGACTCTTAAACAAATGAGATCAATCGCCCATACATTTTCGAACTGACTGTGAAGGAATTGTCCATTGAAAGAAAAGATAGATCTCGAGAAATATAGTACAACACTTTTTGAGTCTAAAAAATTGTTGCTCTTTTCCGAACAGAATTAGAACTGTAATGAGAGATACAATAGTTTCTTGAGAAAACAATATTTATTATGTCTCTATTAAAAATAATAATAATAACCATAATAATACATAGTGTTCCAGGAGTCTTGTGTACACTTCAATTCCTTATATGTGATGAACTATGACCGGTAGTAAGAAAAAACTGGTATTCATTTAATGCTGATTTAATCTGTTTTTATTCTAATATCTTTTTCTAAACCTAGTAATGGCATTGAAGCGTCCAAAAAAGATGTTTTGCATTCGTGAGTTTTGCTGAAACTGATAACTAAATCATGGACACATGTTTAATTTGTATTTTGCACCAAATTTCGAAAAAAGACACCAGATGAGTTGTCTACAATGAGATGGTGTGATTAATTCACGAAGGATGGATGTCTGTTCCTAGCTGAGAGACAGGACACCCCTCAACTTCAGATAATACGATTAGTGAGTTCAAACTGCTTTCGAGTGAAGCTGTCGTAAATCAATCAGAAGAGACAGAAGGGAACTTTAGCTTCTTGTAACAGTTTCTGGGGGTGCCTTAAAAACTGCACATGGCACATTACAAGCTACAGTTACTATTGTAGTTGTAAGGCACTGGTAAGTCATCTCATTGTAAAAGATAAAGGGTTTTATGTACTACATGTCTTTAGCAATGAGACAACCTGCATCAGCAAAATTAACTTCACAACACTCTCATATAGCTGACTAGGAGTTTTTCATATAGCGTTTCCTGCTGTACCCATGAAAGCTGTTCAGACCATTCTCCATTAAATGAGCAACTGACAATGGTAACAGGTTGCATAGGCTTGTGGGAAAACTAGTTGATGAGTATGTTGAGTGGGAAGTGTCTGGCGAGTTCATTTTCTTTTAGGATGGGACGCCACAGAGGTGGCGTTTCAGGGATAGAGCTAAGCACAACATCGCCTCACAAATGGATTACTGGTTTGGACGAGTGATCACATTTTAGTCTCTAGCGTCCCTGGTCTCCAGCTACCACAGCCTGAAACTACTTTGTGCGAGGTTTTGCTATACGACTGGTCTATATGCCTACCCTTCACAAATATGAACTGAATCCGAATAACGGAATCCCTTGCAGCCATTGACAACGCAATTCTAAAACGCTTCGCCAACAATTTGTCTATCGCATTGATATATGCATCACCAACGTCACTTAAATAAAACATTATCAAATATCACATAAAAAAACTTTTAATTCGTGAGGTTACAGAATATATAATTGGTGTACTTAGTTTTTAGTAAATTGTGCAAGTACGTTTCGGATATGTATGTTAGTTCTCTCGAAACTAATTGCAACAATCTAGTATTTTTTATATCAAATTAAGAATCATTTTATTTTTATGTAATCATAACTTGTTATTGCAACATTGAAATAGAAAATTAGTTACTACTCTATGACAATCATTTCATACAGTTCATTTCTGTGTTTCATACAGAACTAGTGAAGTCTTCATTTGCTTCTCTCTGATTATTCAGTTAAATGTGCAATGGCCTCTTAAATTTTATTCTCTGTTTCTCTGTCCTTGCATATTCTATATATGTACAGAATGGTAAACGGAATAGAAATTAACACGATTTTATAGAAGTAGGTAGATAATGTAAATAATCAGTTCACCTTAAATAATCAACTATATAAAACCTTTGTTGCTAGAAGAACAAGATACAAGTTCAATAAATGAAAGAAAAAATTGTTCAGACTATAAAATAAAAGTAAATTATTTCACATATTCACAACTAACAAACACATATATAGTATCTTTTCAAATATAAAATAAGAATCATATTACATATAAATTCCATCATCCTACTTTTAATCCAAATCTGGCTAAATATTCATTATTCAGAATGCTTCCGCATTTTAACCAATTTTATTATAATTTATTTCCATATTTTTTTTGTTTAGATGGAATACGTTTCGTGTTCTTCGTTTCTTAGCTGATTTGATGAAATTTTTTCTTTAGATAGTATTTTCGTTTTTTTCTTATTGTAATGTAATTTACAATTTAAAATTATTAATACGAATACACTTAAATCAAAACAAATATAATGGTAATGCCTCTTTTGAAATGGTAATCAGTTTAGATTTGCCGTCTGCAATTCTATTGCTTAAAACTAGAAGCAGTAATTTTCTTAGAAAGACATATAAAAAAAACCCTGATTTTTTTATTATATTAATATGTATGTTTATTTGAAATAGATTCATTTTTTATTGTAACATAAAAGTTTTATATTATCTAACGATTGAATATTTTTTAATAATAATAGTAAACAACATGAAAAATCTAGATACTACAAGTTATGTTGCAGTTTATATATTCTTGTGTAAGATAAAGCAGGCTTCTTAGAAGTCAACGTGGAGTGAATTACGCTAGGAAGGATGGAAGAAGTTTTAAAAAAGCTTCATCCGGGTCATCATTTTACCTTGAATCAGGTTTTGATTTGTTCACCGCCTTGACGTACATTATGAGAAAAGTTTCAAGCCCAATCCATTACAGAGTAGTTTCTTATCAGGAATTTAATATCATGTATTAGAAGATTAATTTCCACAGTTACTCATCTTTATCTGCCATGAATCTTATCGAACAAGATTAATTTTGTAATTTTCCCTCCTTTTATCCTACTTTTCAAACATTTCAAATGTAATTTGTTCTCTTAAGTTTTAAATTATCATTTGAAGAGAAAATTGAAATGAAACGGAAATAAAATTATTAAACATTTCTAAACTATCTCTCTAATATAACTGTACATAGATATAAAAATAAATAAAAAAAGAAAACTTTAATGGTTTATCAAAGACACGCGACATATTAAAGAACTGATACAACTCATACACACACACACACACGCACACACACACACACACACACACATATATATATATATATATATATATATATATATATATATATAAAGATTTCAATGAATATGATTTCTTTGGTCTGATTCCCTTGGATAAGAAACATTTGTAAACCTCCAAGGTACTTGAGGATGCGCGCGCTAGGGTCGATATTTCAATATGACTCTTTTCCACTGGTCAGCGAGGCGCCTAATGACCCAAATGCTAAGAGCAGGAGTTGAATAGTATTTTGTTCTTAGCAGTCCCTTCTCTCCAGCTCTGACAGTTATTTATTTTACTAAATCTTCCCCTACATAATCACACACATCAAGCTTTTTCTCACCTTGCAAAAGAGTCATTTACTCAGCTAATAAAAAGTCCCCACAGTAAATTCATAAAGCAGCAAATGCAACAGTCTCCTCACACCTCTAAGTTATAAATGCTGTCTATAGATAGAAGGTGACTGGCGAAGTCAACATCTCAAAATTTTGCAACATTATGTTTTGCTTACTTTAAAACAGCATCATTAATGTTCACTTTCTTTTACGGTTCACTCTCTTTAAATCCTTTCTTATGGTAATAATTTTATACATAAACAGCTAGACGATTGTTGATTGTCATGTACCGAATCAAAATTACTTTTTTATTTATATGTTTTCAGCTAAGATTAATAACCAAATAAGAGCGATTTACCCGAAAATATTATACATCATTACGGCTGTAATAGTGATTAAAGCTTAACAAAAGAATAATTGGTAATCATTGGTATTTTCCTACAGCAGAATTACTCAGTTGAGTGGAATTTTTGATGTTCCTGGAAAAGTGTCATAGATATAATGATTCCAGTTAACAATATAGAAACATGGAGTACAAATGGGCTTGTAGTAATCACATAGCTGCGGATCGCATAGGTGGCATGTGTTTAATATGAAGGAACGAATGCCTTAATTATTGTGGATTGTCATCACGAATATTGGGTAGTCAAGGGAAGCCGTGAATGCCAATATGCTAATTGTAACATCTCTTCATCCAAGTACTTGACAATGAATGGAACGTCAATCATCTACTAAAAGGCTTATTTCTCCAATTACAGTAATTCTTATAAGTGTTATTGAAAACAAGGGTTATATTGTTCAGAAAGCAATACAGTTATCTGAACAACTAATATTATGCCATGTCATATGAAAGTTCATGAAATATTTCTTTTTATGATTACGACTTTCATTACTTAACTTTCCAAATTATTGAAACTGCCTTTTGAAGCTAATTTATCAATTATTGTTAAATAAATAGATGCTGATCTATGGATAAAACTTAAAGTTATCTTTAAGATTAATTTAAAAATAGTAATTAAAAAAATTTATTATTTACATTATATTTAATATTTTTTGTTTTATAATTCATTACGACCTATATTGTCAAATGGTTACATTGACAACTTTTATTAGGGTTTTATTCAAACTCTAACCATTAGAGCTAACCATTTGAATGAACCTGTGATTATAGATGTTTTGTTTTCCAACGCCCACACGTATAAGGCTTTCACCATTTATCACTGACTAAGGGACTGAAATTTTGGCTCAATTATTATTTGGCACCCATTTTTAGATTGTAGTCTCGTAAAGAAGGTATCCTATCTTGCGTTTTTATTTTCTTTTTATCTTATTACTTTCGTATCGTTATTTAATTTTCACCATGAAAAATTTAGATTATATTTATCAGATTGTGTGTTAATATCTACATTGATATAGGTCCCTGAGTTCGATAGATCGTTTGTAAAATTATTACATAGTTATTTCAGCTTCAGATATTTGTTTTCTTGCTACGAGCCCATATCTCACACTACGAGCCTCCGAAGAAGCCCATATTTGGCTATTAAGTGCGCGCAGTGCACCTGGCCTCAATTTAAAGCGATAATGTCTAAAAGTTCCTTGCCTTTTCACACTTTTTTTTTTTTTTTTAATAATTTATTTCATTTGTTATTATTATTTGTATTCTTAGTTTTATTTTATTTTACCATAGCTTAGTCAGTACTTTTGTTTATGTATCAATTTCTCTGTATCAATTTCCCTTATTTTTTCAATTTTTTCTTTTTTATATATTTATTGTTTTCATATTCCATTAATTTAATGTAATTATAAATTAATTATAAATTGATTCCTGTCTACCTTATTTTCTGTGAACGGGCGCGCATGCGGCAACACTGTTGGTCTCCAACCGTCTCTGATCCAGTGCGCTTGGTTTCCCTCTCTTATCTCTCCTGAAGACGGTTCAAACCAAAAATTAGAGACTGTAAGTGTATTTTTCTGATTTCTCTATGTTTCTTTGTTTATATTGAACTATATTTGTCCGTTTTGGATCGTATTTCCAACGAAAAAAAAGTGTATATTATTATTAATATATTAATTATATTATAATGGAATATTTACGCTAAGGGTCATCCACCATATAATGTGTATCTTATTTTTTATTGAAATCATTTCTTGTCTTGAGTTATTTATTCACCCTACATCTAGATTCATATACTATGATTTATCTATATCTTTCATCAAATCATAGTTGCATTAAGAACACTTTTATTGTATTTTATGTAACTATTATTTTTCAAAGTTTGATATAAATTTAGCAGTTTCAAGGTGAATTCCAGTCATATCTTTATAGTAAAAGTACTTGAAGTCGATAATTATATTAACAGCATCTGCCTTTAACAAATAATAATTAATTTTTATTTTTCCGTTGTACATCCCAGAGTTTTAGACAGGTTTCTCTTAAAATTAATCCCATCTTTCTTAAGTGGGAAGGTGCATTTCTACTATCAAGTTAAGGTGTATATTTTGGGAGAGAGTTAAATTTTTACTTTCTTTTCTACTCTCTTAGAGACTGCAAAATATTTATGCCACTTGAATGATGAAATATAGATTGAAAACAAAAAAACAGGAACTCAGAAACTAAGTATATATATAAAATAAATTCAAAACAAAGGAAACACACAGAAAGACACAGACATAACTCAAATCGATATTTCGACCATCGTCGTCATCAGGAGGTGTGAAGAGCGAAGAGTCCCGCAGGAAGGCAGGGCGGTGACTCATCGCGAAGATACCATTACCAGGGTTTCTGAACAGAGTCAGAGTCAAAAACAGTTGGGTTTTTGACTCTGACGAAGACCGCTTGTTACGGTTGAAAGATCTTAGCCTTGATTTCCCATTTCTTATTGTGGTTTGATCATTGATTGTTGTTTCACGTGTTTATGTGAAATCTTTATATATATATATATAAATTCAAAACGAAGGAAACACACAGAAAGATACAGACATAACTCACATCGATATTTCGACCATCGTCGTCATCAGCAGGTGTGAAGAGCGAAGAGCGAAGAGTCCCGCAGGAAGACAGGGCAGCGAGTCGACAGGAGGGCACCTCCTGATGACGACGATGGTCGAAATATCGATGTGAGTTATGTCTGTATCTTTCTGTGTGTTTCCTTCGTTTTGAATTTATTTTATTTAAAAAAGTCAGCTGGACCGTTTCTTTTAATTGTATATATATATAATATAATATATTTAAAAAAATAAAAATCAAATAAAAGTAAAAAAAAAGCATTTATTTTATGACATAAATAAGTAGAATATCAATTCAAGTTATATACAGAATTAAATATTTTTAAAACAAACAAAACTTGTAAAATGAAATATTCAATTTATTTACCCAATATAATATAACAATGAAAGGAATATGGCTTTATATAATTACTTTAGAACAATCATATTTTATATGACAGTTGTATTTTAGTTTGTTTCTAAAATTATTCATTTTTCACCTCTAATCTAATAGCTTGTTATATCCTGACCTATAATGAAAAATATTATTCAACAATATTGAAAAAATTCCAGGCGAGTACGAAAGCCACTGGGATATACTGTCCGCCGAACACGATTCGTTATGATGTAATACAACCACAATAAAGCCAATCACAACAAAAGTAAATATTATAATAATGTCAGGTCTCTATCTCCACAAAAATAGGTGACCAAACAAACAAACAATCTGACGAAGTTTTTATATATATATATAAACTATATTCACAAAAAGAGCTCACAGAAATGAAACAGAAACTCATATCTACCTTATCATATCTTATCTATCATATCGCTCACAGTCATCAGTCAGTATTGGTTTTGAACTAAACTAACAATAACTTATATAAATTATAGTTTACACTTCACAATAAATTTTTTTTAGCATTTTGAGATAACAGTAATGAACTAGAATACTGTTCAATTGATTGTTTGAATTTCAGGTTTCATTTAAATCTATCCTACAGTGTTTCTTTCCAGACTGTAACTTTATATTTTATTAAAATCTATAGTTTGGCTATTGAGGAGTGATAACTGGTACTGAACATGGAGTGTTTCTAATATGTACATTCCTTTTTTTCTTTTTTTCGAAAACAAATATTTTAAGTATACAAATTTTTTGAAGGCATAAGAATAGATGTTAAAAAGTAGAAGTCAAGCAGAAATCTAGCAAAATTGAGGAATGTTGTATGGTTCAACCAAACAGATAAATATGATTCTTAATATTTATTGTTAATTGTTAACATTGTTAATAATAAATAACTACCATTAGTTATTTATAGTTAAATAACATAGGTATATATATATACATATATATTGATAAATGTGCGATCCGTGGAATAGAAACAAAAAGAAAGTTTATCAGGACTCGGTCAGTTTTTAACAGTTCTGGAAATCCACACAATATTTTCTTTGTAAAATAATATTTAGTTTTTTTGTTTCAAAATTTTATACTTCAGCCTATGAAAAAGATTTTAATTAAAAACCGAAACGTTGGTAATGAGAGTTAAATTTGAACCTGAAGAACAGACCGAATACTGATAAACTTTGTTTTTGTATATATATATATATATATATATATATATATATATATTAAAGATTTCACATGAAGACGTGAAATAAGAATCAATGATCAAACAAAAATAAGAAATGGGAAAACAAGACTAAGATCTTTCAACCGTAACAAGCGGTCTTCGTCAGTTGGGTTTTTGACTCTGACGAAGACCGCTTGTTACAGTTGAAAGATCTTAGTCTTGTTTTCCTATTTCTTATTGTGGTTTGATCATTGATATATATATATATTTATTTATTTTTTATTTACTCTTCTTTATATAATCTAGGAGGTGTCAGAGCTTATTTTTCTTCATTGTGATTCTTCCTACGACATTTTGTCTCATATACATATCTTAGGTGTTGCTGGTCTGAATACTGGGCGGTGACTGAGTGTCGGCTTGGCGAGTAGCTGGTGGTTGGTCACCTAGTAGCTGCAGTGTGCGTGAAACCCCCGTGTGTTGACGATTAATTAATGGGTTGTGCTTCATGATTTTCATGGCTTCATATATTTGCAGTCTGGCTGGATCATTAATTTTCTTTAAAATGATGGTGTTTTGAACAAGGTCCTGGCGGGTGAGTTTTCTTCCATGTTCCTCGGAGGTGTGTCTAGCGATGGCTCCTGCTTGCAAGTGCATTGTCAGTCGTCGTGAGAGTGTGGTCGATGTCATACCGATATATTTTGAATTGTCTAGGAGCTCACAATCTCCGATATTGCAGTTATATTCGTATATGACATTGGCCTTTTGTATCTCCGGGATGACTGCATCTGGGCTGTTTTTCATTATCAAGTTAGCGGTGGTTCTACTTTTATAGTAAATATGGACTTGAAGACGTTCATTTTCGTTATTACATTTAACATTCCTGCGGATAATTTGTTTCAACACTCTCTCGTCTTCTTTATACGCCTCTGTGTATTGATTCTTATAGTACACCTTATGGACTGTGCTACTTCGGTCGTTTGTTTGATTAGCATTGTTGGACCGGGTTTTGAGGTAGGCGTTAACTACTTTATCAAAAGAGGTGTTGTTATAGCCGTTATTGATAAATGTTTGCCTTAATTGAGAGATTCTTTCATGAAACAACTGCCATGATGAAGAGGTCTTGTATGTCCTATGTACTAGAGCATGAATTGTTCCTAATTTGTAGCGTTCGGGGCACTCACTTTTTTCGTTAATATATATTCCTTGGTCCGTTGGCTTTTGATATACAGATGTGATATAACTTGATTTACGGCCATCGATGTGCACGTCCAGGAAGTTGATTTGACCTTCTTCACCTTCCTCATGAGTGAAGTTCAGTCCAGACAATTTTTGGAATGCAATTTTTAGTGCCAGCAGCTCTTCTGTAGAATTAATGACAACCAAGCAGTCGTCTACATAGCGGCAATACAACGTAGGTTATAACGGCTATAGCAACACCTCTTTTGATAAAGTAGTTAACGCCTACCTCAAAACCCGGTCCAACAATGCTAATCAAACAAACGACCGAAGTAGCACAGTCCATAAGGTGTACTATAAGAATCAATACACAGAGGCGTATAAAGAAGACGAGAGAGTGTTGAAACAAATTATCCGCAGGAATGTTAAATGTAATAACGAAAATGAACGTCTTCAAGTCCATATTTACTATAAAAGTAGAACCACCGCTAACTTGATAATGAAAAACAGCCCAGATGCAGTCATCCCGGAGATACAAAAGGCCAATGTCATATACGAATATAACTGCAATATCGGAGATTGTGAGCTCCTAGACAATTCAAAATATATCGGTATGACATCGACCACACTCTCACGACGACTGACAATGCACTTGCAAGCAGGAGCCATCGCTAGACACACCTCCGAGGAACATGGAAGAAAACTCACCCGCCAGGACCTTGTTCAAAACACCATCATTTTAAAGAAAATTAATGATCCAGCCAGACTGCAAATATATGAAGCCATGAAAATCATGAAGCACAACCCATTAATTAATCGTCAACACACGGGGGTTTCACGCACACTGCAGCTACTAGGTGACCAACCACCAGCTACTCGCCAAGCCGACACTCAGTCACCGCCCAGTATTCAGACCAGCAACACCTAAGATATGTATATGAGACAAAATGTCGTAGGAAGAATCACAATGAAGAAAAATAAGCTCTGACACCTCCTAGATTATATATATATATATATTATATAAAATTGATAAGCACCTAGTACTGAAAAAAATGGCATTTATTTCTTGAAAACATATCTTCGTATATACCTCTGTTGTTTCAAGGAGGTCTTTGACATCCCTTTTAAAGACTACTGTTTGGTTGCTAATAGAATTTAAACTATTAAGTCCAACTATTTTGAAAAAGAAGTTTTAAAATGAGGTGGAATTTGAAGAGATGTGGCTGGAAGACGATCGAGAAGTGAATACTAATGGGAAGCAGGGAGGGCGGGACAATGTTAGCTGATGGGAGGCAGCAAAGCCCGTCTAGCGGGTATCTACATTCATACCCTACCAGGCCTACGTGCGCGTGCTACCATTAGCAACGTAATCCTAGATCAAACCACTTCATCCTTCCAGTCTCCCTTCCTTCAAATATTATATACAAATTCAAAAAAAAAATTGTTTCTATCAAAATAAACTTATATTTGTGCAGAGTAGTCCAAAAGTTGCTTACTATGTTACAAATGCAAGGAAATTACACTTAGCTATAGTCATTTTCAAGTAATAAAAGTTTAAAATATTTTGCGTGAAAAGTTTAATGGCAATTTCAAATTTTCTTAAAGGTTTTTTCATAGAACAGTTAAACTTGTATCATCCCTACTTCACTCTTAGTGAGTGACAAATATTCATGTTACTCGAATGATATGAAAACATGAAATCAAGAAATGAGTATATATTCACAAACTAGGTTACGAACTTACAGTTTCAATTTGTTAGATAATCGTCGTCAAGAGAAAAGAGATTAGAAGGATGGCTACTCAGTTGTTAAATAGAGAACAAAATATAATCCCTTAGGAGTGCAAAAATAAGAAGAAATAAAGATTTACAAATCAATTTATGTAGTTCAAATCATAAAGTGTACAAACATATTCATTTCAGCACAATGAAAATTCCAAAATAAGACAAATAGTAAAACTGAGAAATGCATATTATTCAGTAATATATATATATATATATATATATATATATATATATATAAACTAGAATTTAAAAAGAACACATAGAAAGGAAATCACTGAACTCACTACTATATTTCGATGTCCTCGTCTTCAGGAAAAGAAGTGAATCGCTCCAAAGGCTGATAATGACTGACTTGGCGTTCGAACTGAAGCACTCAAACAGTGTAGCCAACTTTCGGAGGAAAGGTAGACAGAGAAGATAATGAAATAAAAGCCAAATAAAAATTAAAAAATGAAAACATTGAACTAAAATAAAATGAAAAGCTGATAACAACAAAAAAAAAAATAAAAAAAATCAACGATTGAGGTTAAGCCCAGGAGCCGATCTACCACCCAGAAGACTAATAAGTGCTTCTTCTGAAGCTCTCACAGTAACTTTCGAATTAGTCTGATCAATCTGATATATATATAAATTATATATAAGTTATCTGAATATAATATTATATATATATATATATATATATATATATATATATATATTTGTAGTCGCTCTATGATGAGATAGTGTAAAAGCCGTCAGTTCTGTTGTTCAAAATTAATCTTTGAGGCCTTTTAGAATATATATATATATATATATGTCAATGATCAAACCGCAACATGAAAATGGGGAAAAGGCTAAGATCTTTCAATTGTAACAAGCGATCTTCGTCAGCTTCAAAACCCGATTTCTCTATTTCATATTGCAGTTTGATTATATATATGAGTTACTCAAAGGGACTACTTCTGCCCGATGACGACGAATGTCGAAATATTGTTGTGAGTCTTTTTTGTGTGTGTTTTTATTTGTTTTTCTCTTTCCTGTGTGTAATATATATATATATATATATACTCGTGTATATATTTAAAGGTATAAAATGACTATGAACTATTGGAAACAAATGTTGAGAATAACCGAAAGTCCGGAAAACAAGAGAACCATTCCTTAAGTGTTTAAATAAAAGAAATGTTATTTTTTGAAGGGCATGAATGAGTGACAAAGTAGAACTGAATATGGGATAAATTAAATCCGAAGGAGAAAATTTTATAGTGAAAAAGAAATGTTCTAAATTTTAAAACTAAGATGACAAGCTTGACCTCCAGTCTACATTATCAACTCTCCTCTCCCAATTGCTAACGTAGTGTGATATCTGGTGATATATCGTCAAACGACTGCATGGAATTCACGTACAAGACTGAAATGACATGATCTAATGAGATGGTATAAGATGCCATCCAGACTTTTCGACAAAAGATCAAATTTGACTTTACTCAACAAATGGCTGATATATACTACAATACTTAAACCGATTTGGACTTACGCCCTCGAAATATGGAGATCATCCAAGCGTACAAATATCCAAAGTATCCAAACAGCCAAATTCATAATCCTTTGCAAAATTGTACAAGCTCCCTTTTGTGTTTGTGACGATACCATTCATAACGATTTGAAATGCTCTTTATCAACAGGAAATCCGATTACAATACCACAAATTTCATGCAACTTTACCCACCAACCTAAACCCTTTTATGCTTAACCTTTTAATTACCGGCCCATCGGATTCCTAACAAACCTATCAGAAAGACAACAAGAGAGTAGATGTTGACACCGAGGTCCACTGAGTAATGCTAACTGTCAAAACTAATTTTAACTTATCAGAAGAATGGCTGGTTCCTCCACTCTTCTATTTCATTTTTTTATGAATAATATACTATTACTTGTTACCCTTTAATGATAGTTGTAATATAATAATAAATAAATAAAAAATATATACTGTTAAATGTTGTAATTTGTGTACATACTTTTGTTTTGTTTTAAGAATTATAATCATGTGATAAACATGTATTAAATGTTGAAAGAATTTTTCGTTTTTGATTATTTGTAACATATAAATTCTATGTAGGAAGGAGGAAACATTTTGCTTGGGAGGCGTGGAGTTTATATCAATCCTAGTAAATATTGAATGTACTTGCTTCGATGCAATGGGCAAAGAAGGGAATGATGCCTGAGGCATTAACATTTCCCTAAAATCAGGCCAACAAACAACTTGAACCCTTTCTGCTAATGAAAATACACAGTTGCTGACTCTGCAATTTATCTCTGACCCGTAGGTAAAGAAAGAGTAGTTTATCTTTAACTAGTCAGTGTAAGGAAACCCGTTGCAAAGGTGAATATTTAATATGAAGTTAGAGTTTGTCAGACATTAATGAACCACTTGCCTTTTACCGGTAGACCTATCGAATTAATAAATAATTTCAAATCAGCGTACCCAGCCTCACATTGCTACTTCTGTTACCTAAATTACATTCGTACATTACTTTGTAATTGAAATTTCAGAGAACATTTCATAGTAGTGAAAATCAATACATTCATAAAAACATTTGAAACGAATTGTCTAGTTGTGCAGTTCGTTACGCTATAATATTGAATTATTATTTACAATTTTCAAAAAAAAAATCGACTAGTAAATATTATCAACATGTTCTTTAAAGCCATAGTTTTTTTTTCTGGTTCAACTACAATCACAATTATGTTATCACAATATATTAACTAACAAATATATAATTCTAAATATAGAAGGTTGGTCAATGATACATACCTTCTTAAAATGAACGAATATAAGGTACAATAAAAAATGTTTAACTATTTTTTTTTATTGCAATCCATAATTATATTGATGTTCTAGTTCTGTTAATTGTAAATATTATCTGCTTTCTTTCATCTCCCCCCCCCCCCCACACCAAAACTCGTTAAGCACCGATGTCTGGTTCCGTTGCATCTTCTCATTATATGGAGATATGCTTCATTGACCTTCTAATTTCAACTTATAATTTTGTCATGTAATAACTTGTCAACAGATTTATAATTCATATTTTTTTATTTGTTCTTTTTAGTTATTTTTCTCTCTGTAGTTAGTAGCTTACCTAGAGTGGCGGCAGAGTGCGTACGTGTTCGTTACATTCGACCTACCACTCAGTTAGCTTCAGCTACTCAAAGGGACTACTTCTGCCCGATGACGACGACTGTCGAAATATCGTTGTGAGTTACTATTGCTAGTAGTGTCTTTTATTTCTTTTTTCTTTCTTCTATTGTGAACTTAGTAGCCCTGTTGGACTAGTATTATAACGGTAGCTAATATTAATATTAATAAATATATAAATAATATTTTGGTTGTTCGACACTGAAATTGCCTTAAAATTAACATAAACTTTTTTTTGAGCAAGTTTACATAACTTACCTTGACTAATTTTAAATCGTCTTGATTTAGCTGGTGGATTATTTGAGCGAAACTCTGGTAAGCCATCAATATTTAATGATTAACATAACATAACATAACATGACATGTTTCGGTTGTCTCCAACCATCATCAGAAATTATTATGAAACGTCACAAAACAAAACTATTTTCATGGAACAAGTATGTGAACATAACAGTAATGAACAGTAAGAACAGTAACAATAACATTTTATGTTATGTTAATCATTAAATATTGATGGCTTACCAGAGTTTCGCTCAAATAATCCACCAGCTAAATCAAGACGATTTAAAATTAGCAAGGAAATATGAAAAACTGCTCAAAAAAAAAAGGTATGTTTAATTAAGGCAATTCAGTTCAACACAATATGTATAAAAGAAGGTCTGCTCCCTATTTATACTAATATATATATATATATATATATATATATATAGCAGATTCAATTAGAATGAGACAAAATGAATGAGACAAAATATTCATTAAATGTTCACTTACTAAAGGGGAAACAAAATGCTCTTTACAATCATTTAATATACGTTGTACAATGATATCCAATGGTTTATTTCTATCAGGAAGTCACTTTGAAAAATAAATTCAACACATTTTTGCCGTTTTGTTTAAAAAGAATACTTTATTTATCTTACTTAACACGATATATTTACTGCTTAGTTTAGAGTTTGAACATAATAACTCATATAAGGAGGGTTTTTTCATGATAGTAGGGATTTTTTTTAATAATATTGATGACCGCTTATATGTTATCTGAAATGATGTTGACTCTAGCAATTTATGGGAAGAAGTTTATAGTGGAGGAAGGGAAGAGGTTTGGAAGAGGTACATGCATAACATGAACTGGTGGTGAAGCACAATATTCGCAGTACAAATGAAACTCGCCAGCAATAAAGCAGCCCCCCGGGAGGAGGGATTTATCGGCTGGGCCACGTTCGGAGATCCTCCGCAAGCCAATATCTCCGACAGCTGCACTCAACGACCGATAAAACACAAAAAAACCTTCCCTCAACCAGCACCCCAAATTAAATTTACCCGCCTTAAAAAAAATGTAATTCCTATATCGTAAATAATTTAGAGAGTATTACAATTAAAATGAATTCATAAAAAAACATTCTTTTTTATGAAGTTGAGAAAAATTTGGCTATATTTACTTTAGTCATAATACTTTTAACTAATATAAAATATGATTAGAAAAGATTTTTCTTATTATAGTTCTATAAATTTCTGAAAACTTCTTGTAATTCTATTGCAACACTACTTCTACACATTTATAGATCAAATCTATTTAAAGATTTGTAATTAAACCTGATATCACAGTAATATTCAAATTATTTTTTTCTGAATAACCTTTAAAAAATTAGATATTGTTCGAGGTAAAAATATATTAATCCTCAAACCATAAACATTAAGTTTTAAACATTATATTATTTTTTAAATAACCTAATGGTTTTAAAAAGATAAACAGTTAAGTTCTTTGAGAATAACAAAGATAACATAACAAAATACTATTAGAATAAATAAAAATTTTTTTATACATTTAGTACTGGGTATTTATCAAAGTTTTTAACCTTTCTAATTTGAATCTATGAAATGGGTTTATGACTTCATTGAATTAAAGAAAATACATATTTATTTATGTATCACTTTGATAATGTGGTTTTATTTGTCAAAAAATGTCTTTTTTCAACTTTTTAATTAGTCACAAATGCAAATAAACATTCTGTAGTATGATGTCTTAACGTATTATGATATTCTTAGTATGATCGGACCGACGGCTTAACGTCCTCTCCGAGGGACAAAGTTCTCAGATCTATTCACCTCCAGCATGAATCGAGAGCAAGAGTTAGTATTTGACTCCAAATCTACAAGTTCAGAAGCGATAACTTTACTATTGGGCTAACTTGGTCTCATAAAAACACATGTAATACAAAAAAAAGAAAATAGGATTTAAAAAAATATTTTTTTGAAACACATGCAAGATAATAATATTGAGGTTAATAATTCCAAAAAAAATTGTTAATAACTTTTTTTTGTTAGTGTTAATTTTCTAAAGGTTTTTGAAAACCCGGAACCTGGTATTTTGTCCTCTGGGCACTCAAGCAATTTCTAGATTTTTTTTCAATTAACAAGAAAGTACTGTAGCTTTACTCACGTTATTATGTTCCTCCAAATAGAATTAGTACAGTCGGAGTAATTTTGTAAAGTTGGTAACAGATATCCAAAACAGAGCCCCAATACTCTTCCAAAGTGCTTATTCTGATTGCTGACCAAAAGGTTATATTTGTTATTCAAAAACAGGTTTAACATTGAAACTAGAATTTCTTTTGTTTTTTTAGAATAACAATCATGTTTTAAAGTGTTATTTATCATTATAACAAATTAATGATAACTTATGTAATGGTAAATTATAAATATCATTAAAATAAAAAATAGTGTAAAAAATGTTGTTTTTTTGTGTGCCTGATGAGTTACCAGATATATTTAGATAATGAACAAAACACATACAATTGTAAAAGTAAGAAGTAGGAAACTAAGGGGTGGTTAAAAAAGCAAGTTTGATTTTAAAAGAAGAAAAAATTATATGAACCAATATTAGTTGTATCAGTAGGTTAAAGGTTGTGATTTGTCATAGCACCATTTCTTATTGAGGATAGAACCATAACAGGTGTACAGTATCAGTAACTGTTACAACAAAATGTTTTGTCAGCCATTCAAAATTACTCAGAGTTCCATTATTCGACGATGGATTGGTCACCACGGCCCATCCAGATTGGAATGGCCAGCCAGATCTCCTGACCTCACACCTCCTGATCTGCCCCTGTGGTTATAAAAAAGGATAACATATGTTGTAGGAAGCCTAATACAATGGCGTTTTTAAAGTTGACGATTGAAGAGGAAATTGGGCGGTACCAGCTAACATGATTAGCGGACGCGTTACATCTGATCAATAGATGATGGCTGCCAGCCATTGATAGAGAAAAATGGAAGACAATTAATAAATAAACATATTTACATGCTTGCTCCATTTTTATCTTACTTTATGGGTTATGTAAACAACAATTAACAAAATGAACAACTTTACATGTTTCTTTTACTTTATACCTTAATTTATATGCTATAGTATTAAAAAAAATAACTTGTTTACATGCTTGCTTCATTTTAATCTTACTTTTTAAGTTATATAAAAAAAACAATTAACAAAATTAACATCTCTACGTTATATTTTATATTATATCTTAGTTTATATGTTATATAATTATCAAAATTAACATGTTTACATATTTGCTTTACTTTATATCTTAGTTTATATGCTATATAATTAACAAAACTAACATGTTTACATGTTTGATTCATTTTAATCTTACTTTATAGGTTATATGAAAAACATTTAACAAAATTAACATATTTACATGTTTGCTTTATTTTACAGTTTATGTATACGATGTTAACCAAATGTATACGTATATTAAACGAAAATATATATGTATTGTCCATATTAGTTTTTTATTCAAAATCAGGCCTAATTTTGACAACTCTGGTTACTCTACTTAGTATGTAGAGGTTGCCCCACAAAAAATCCTTAAGTTTATGATAATTGATTATACTGTTAGAAACATAATTTATTGATTACAATATTACTGATTTACGTTTTATATTTTCTGAACGTTGAGACCCATGCCACAGCTAAGTAATTTAAAAAAAAAACCCTAAATTCGAAACTTTAAACTGTATTATTTAAACCATGTTATTTTTTAAAGGGATTTAAAAACAGCACCATAGCACATGATAGATTGTTACTGCTTGACTATCTCCACCAGCAAAAATCAGTTTTGACATCCACTGATGTTGATCCACCCTGTTTGAATGCAGCTGCGACACCTCTAAACTAGTCAGTTGTAATGGCATCAAAAAATTTAGGCAAAATATTCCGACATTTTTGTAACCCCCATGCAGGATGTTCTTTCCGGAATAGGACGATCACCTCGCACTGGAAATTGCTTAGCTGTGGAATGGGTCTACACGTTCTGAAAATATAAAACATAAATAAATAATATTGTAATCAATAATTGTTTTTATAATAGTATAACCATTATCACAAACATAGGGATTTTTTTGTGGGGCACTCTGTAGTATGTGATGAAGTATACCCGTAAAACGTAATATACTGAGAGCTTTCATGAGAAGCTTCATTAATATCATAATCATGAGGATAAAAATATGACAAATATTGAATATAATAATATACTGTTATTTACTTGGACTTTTCTCCCACTCCTTGGAATTCGACTCGCACCCACGAGTGGGAAACCTGCTCTGTTGTCTGAAGGAAATCCACTGGCTTGTACTATGTGCATACCATCTACTGTAACTGAAATCACTCAAGGATTTATTTAACTTCAAAATCAATATATTTTACTTCATGTAGAATAAACTCTTGCTATAGACAAGAAGTTCTAAAAATCTATATTTACCTCTATCCAATCCATGACCTTAAAAAAATTGTAATTTATAACTTTTAATCAACTTATTTACTCAAATGAAAAGCGGACTTGAGGAAAAATAATTAACAACTAGTGAGAACCCTTCAAAATGAAGTCATTTTTAATATGAAGTTTGAGAACTCTTTCACCTCTCTAACTTTTTCCTCATTCACTCCCTTTGGCTTCTACATTACTAGGTGTACTTCCACAACAAACTCTCTCTTGTCTTGTATTTACATGTCTGACACTGACTCTCTCACTCTTATTAGAATTACTTTATATTACTTCCTCTTACTCTCATTCTTTCTTTCTCTCCTATTCTCTCTCCCACTCTTTCACATAAGAAAGACAAAATTTACTGCTTTTTTTTATTCGTTTGTAACAATAATATGAAGCATAAAGTGAAAAAAATAATAACATTAAAATAATATATAAACTAAAAGAATATGAATTAATTCTGGATAGAGAAATAATTAATGATTTTCACAAGGATTTAATAACGTAGAGCTATAAGCACTGGGGATTTACATCAGAAGTTAAATATTAAAGCTATCTCAAAGAGGAGACCCGAGATCAAGCATAAATATCAAGCGCATGTTTCTCTGATGATCTAAAAGCACACTAATGTTATTAAAAATATATGACTTTTGAATAATTCGGAAATAAAAATATATTTATCTTGATTATTAAAACTAGAGTTAAGTTACCTTTTGTAAAAATCTAGAGTGGCTTATACTCTTCCTTACTTGAGTACTTAAACATAATATCAAACTTGCTGACAATCAATAGTTTTTTTGCTCCATTGAACTTATGCGCAGAGCCACGATGTCTGGCATAATGAGTATCTCTTCTTTCCTCTGAAAATGAGCATCGGATAATAATTGCTATTAAAATGATCTGTGACCGCTTGTGTTACTCAATGTTAACAAATTATAGCAGCAGTTAATAATATAAATTCACAGAATGTGATTGATAAAAGTAACTGTTATTGCTGTTACCTGTTATTAAGTCATGAAAGCCAAGAGTTTTATATACCCAAGGTTTTGTTATAGTATCCTTAACTTTATCCATGATATATGTAGTATGTATATTTAATAAAACAAAATAATCATTTGAAAATGGAAAATTTCATATTTTATGACATAAAGAGATAAGATATCAATTCAAGTTATATAAACAATGAAGCAGATTTAAACAAACCAAATATGTAAAGTGAAATATTCCATTTATTCTACTCAACATAAAATAACTTTAAAGATAGGAAAGGAATGTGTCTTTACCTTAGTTTAGGTAAAGGTAAGGTAAGGTTAATTAAGGTAAGGTTCTATTACCTTAGAACATTTATATTTAAGTTGACAATTGTGTTGAAGTTTGCAATCATAAATTTATTCATTTTAAACCTCTAATATCATAGATTAATATATAAGTTCGTTATATTTCATATAGGAATAAGGTTCGAAAACTTTGGAACAAGTCTAAACTACCATCACTCAAAACTATAGTGAATAAGCCTAACAAGGAAATTCGCTACAGATTACAAGTTATACGAGATGAGACTCTCAATAAAAAGCTCGAAGCCATAGACAACATCCCTGAAGCCTGGCAGTTTCTGAGGGTGTTGAGAGGGACCAAACGGACGACGGTGGCCCTCAAGCACAAAGACCGTCTCTGCATTGCTCCTCAGGACATTGCCGAGGCATTCGCCGAGTCGAGTATTAATTAAAGTAGTATTAATTAATACTGACATAAATAAATTAATTGGAGTGGCATAAAGGCTGAGTGACGATTCAGTTACAAATAATTGAAAAAAGATTCTGCACATCTATATTGCCTTTTTAAAATGGATTTTGTAATTACTTTCAAACTATTAGTCATTGTTTTTAAATTGTAAGTTGGAAGTTTCAAGAAGAAATTGTTTACATAAATAGTGATTGAAAGTTACATCATTAACAACGAAATTAAAAATTCATTAAAATTATGAATATGCACAATGAAGTTAATTCCTAGCAAAAAAAAGATTTTTTTTAACTCCACCAGCAACGTCAGGCATCTGCTATTAGCTTGTAGCCTAGTATGATTCATGGATAGGCAACCCTCTGCAGTGGGTATTTTGTTTTGTGGTGTGTATCCGTTTACATTCTCTATTCACACAGTTGGAAATGAGGATCTATCGTCACTCCCATGGGTGGTTTTTCCGCAGGTAGTCTTGATTGCTGTCAATCCGAATCCTAATAAATCCTGATACTACCTACTGTCTAGGTAGGTTTTTGGGAGCCTATCTTTTCTCTCTACAAGTTTTCTCCACAGGTTTCCCGACTGCATCAGCCCTGTAGATAGCCGCGCACTTGGCTTGATGAAATCCCCAGGTATTTCTCCCTCAGGGTCATTGGTTTATCAGGCTCTTTACCAGCTCCTTTCCTTCCCAGTTCATCCGTTTTTCATTACCATAGACATCAGTGTGGCCGGGGATCCATTGTAGTACTATAGTCAAGCCATTGTTGATGAGATTACTTCTAATCTACCCACACTGAATAATTTCAACATATTCGCAGAGTTCATATCTAGTAATCAACAAGATTGCAGTCTGGGAATCAGCAGACAGTGCAATTTTTATGAATTCCCAGCGCATTGGCTTAATTTTGGTCAATGCTAAGAACATAGCATACATCATAGAAGATAGCAACAGTGTTTCCAGTCTTAAAGCAATAGAAATGTATCATTATATAAAGTAACTCTTGCTATAAGGAAGTTAATTTGATCAATAATCTAGAACTTATAATTAGCAGATTATAATGCGACTCAGACATTTGAATCATTGTTCATTTATTTCTAAATTTGTCCTAAATTTCTTCGACTCTTCACATTAAACTAAAATATTTCCTACGAAGTTTGATCATATTCCTCTCAGTCAGGTCTTGTCACCAAGACTCTTGTGCTGGAATGTGTCTGCGAATATAAACAATTCCTGCTCTTCACCCCATTCTCCTGATAAAATTTGTTAACAGCTGCTTCATAATTAAACTAAAACCTCATTTACGTTGTTCGTATTCTTTTAGTAAGCATATATGTCACTTCTCTACTTCGCTACATAATTTTATTATTTAAAAAATTCTTTCCATGTTATAATTTTATTGTAGACAATCGAAAAATTAATATGTGTTGGAAAAACATTGTGAAGGTAACAAACTTGCTTATGTGGAGGCCTTGTTCATAATTCCCACTAATGCTTATTAGAACATAAGTTGAACGCGTTAGAAAACCATTGATTTGTTTATAAAACATGTTTATGTGGAGACATTATTCATAATCACCCTTAATGTGTATTTAATACAATAGCTTGAGAAATTAATTTTCATTATTTTACAATATCTTTTAAAATATATTTTAATATTTTAAAGCTATGATGTTTAAATTATATTATTTATACAAAAAAAATATTAATTATCTGAAAAAAAACATTCAGCTTAATTTAATGAAATATAATTTTCAGAAATACTTTTGTCATTAAAATTAATCTTTAAAAAAGAGAAGATTTTAAACAAAATTTAAGCTGTTTGTACCTTAAATAGAGTGAATTTTTATATCTAACAATTTGACACGTCTTGCTTTTTGATGAAAATTACTTTGGCTAATACTTCAATTTCAGTTAATAAAGGAAGAATTAAAGACAGGGTCTGAAAGAAAGGCTCTACCTGGTGGGGAATTAAAACAATTACAAGTTAATTAAATTCTGCTCTGAAGTCTTGATTAGGCCAGAACAAACAATTTCCTTGGCAAATAATTCGACATTAATACTTTTCTAATGACATTGCAAGACGAAAATCAAGATCCCATGAACCCATGCGTCTAATTGCCTAATCAACCTAATTCCTTTACTTTCTCACTAATGACAAAAATTTCTTCACAATTTAAAAGTTTAACAAGAAAACAAAATTGTATTACTAATAAAACAAAAAGAAAAAAACTTTGGAAGAAGCAAAACAATTATTTATAAATAATTAATACAGTAAAAACAAATGAAATGTATTGAATAATTTTAAAATTATAACTTCAAGAACAATATGTCAAGAACAATATAACAAAAGTTATTTTATACTAATAATAGCAATAATAACAGTTTTATTAAGTTGCTGAAGTATTTTAAAAAATTAATCTACCAAAACCTGAATATTTTTAGGTCTGAAAATAAATTAATCAATTTATCAAGGTTTAACATGTTCAATGGAATTGTTATGATTCCAGGAAATATTTTTTTAAGTATATTGTTTTGTCAAATATTGTTTTAAGAGTTATATTTTAGTATTGTACAATGACAAGTACAAATAATGCAAATAATGATTCTGCAAACTTTAATTTGTAAGTTTTGAAATGATATAGTGGTAGTAATATAAATTGGTTTATAATAATAAATTATTTTTTAATGATAAAAAGATATTATATTGAGAGCTCTTGGGTACAAAATAATTATATGACTCAAAAAATTTGTCAGAAAAAACGTATTGTGCATCAGTGGCGTGGGAGCTATTTTTGCCACCCGGAGTAGTGACATTTGCTGCTCCTCCTATTATTATGTTTATTCATAATCCTTTAACATTTAAAATTCCAGAAAGACCACAAAATATTTATTTCCATGGAATTTCAATCAAGGATCTTATTTTAGACTGCTGTTATTAGTCCCAGATATTCATCTTATTACAGTAATTGTATACATACATATGTAGTCGTCATTAAAGAAAACAAAAGATTTTTCAAAATAAAAAGTTTTGAAATTTTCAAATCATAAAAAAATATTGAATGAAATTAACTGACTATGCAAACAAATATAATAAACTCTCAACCCTTTAAAAAAAAACTAGTTTTAAAAAAATTAAAATAAAATGATTTTTAATTTACATGCATTACCTTGAAAATTTCGTTTAAAAACATTTCATGCCGTCAGTCCATATTCTGATACTGCCTACTCTCTAGATAGGTTTTTGGATGCCTATCTTTTTCCTCTACAAGTTTTCTCCACAGGTTTGCCGATTGCATCAGTCCTGTAGGTGGCCGTGCACATGCCTTGGTGAAATCCCCTGCTAATTCTCTCACCGTTACATAGGGTCATTGGTTTATCAGGTTGCTTACCTGCACCTTTCTTTACTAGTTTGTCCGTTTCTTCATTACCATAGACATCAGTGGCCAGGGATCAATTGAAGCACTATAGCACATAATTCAATGTATTTATTGAATCATTGAACCGCATAGAACATACCAACAATTATGACCTTGAAAACTCATTTTAGTATAAAATTTCAGATATTTGTTAGCTTTTTATTATGTTAACTATTTTCTATTTTAACCCCTGGCACATGCCGGCCATGGCAGACCACACCTTCAACCGCATCCCCCCCCCCCCTCGAGGTGCATAAAATATTGAACAAGTAAATTTTTCATAATCTCAGTCTTCTTGCTGAAGTTAGATAACTCCGGCAAACCAATAGCTACATTATACAGCTAATAACCAAGGAGCAGTGCTTTTTTTTTGTATTATCTCAAAGAAAACTTTTAGATTTCTTAAGAGAGTCGTAAATTAATTTGAGCCAGTCATCCAAGTGAATAGGGTAAATCTTCTTTGCTCACTCGTTTTGTGCAGTAAGAAAAGACACTGAGTTAAATTCTAACAAATGTCATTATTATATATATTAAATATTAATATATATATATATAATATTTATTATATATATTATATATATTATATTATATTATATATATATATATATATATATATATATATATATATATATATATAAATGATTGATGATTAACTATATTGACGCTAATAAATTTTGTGAGCTTTAGAAGAAGGATATCTTTCTTCATAAGGAGTTAGATTATTTAGTCAGTATTCTTAATATTAAAATAGCGAAAAAAAATTGGAAGTTACCGTGTAGCCTATTCTCAATTTTTTCATAAATATCAGTCTTGATATTTCTTTAACTGCTGTATAAAGTAGTTTTTTTTTTCAATTCGTAAAAATGTCGGCCCGACTTAGTAAATCTGTTTTTCAATCCACTGTCGCTTAGATACTGTGCTTGATTAAGAATTGTCTCCATAAAGTTAATTCTGAAGGGTAATTAAGATGCTGCTTGTTTTGAAATACCATCTGTCTGCTAATTACGAAAAACTCTACAGTGGCCAGGAATCAATTTAAATATTATCTGTTTATTCTCGCGTTTTACCTTCCTTCTCTACGCTTCAACTCAACAGTGTTGTAGTAATCGATAGGTAATGGCTATTTATTGCTTCCAAAGCTGTTTAAACAAGTCAAAATTGGTTTCTTAAGTTTATTACTTTATTGAAAAAGTATTTATTGATGCATGACAACTTACAAGGGTCAAAGTCAAAAACTCTGCACAGATTTTTCTCTTTCTCTATTGAAAAATTCATCCTGTTCTTTTTTTACATATCTAAGACGTGATTCATTAGACATCAATAATACTGCTGGATAGTGGATATCTAGCAAGTTTGCTTTAAAAACTTATGGTACAAGTTCATCTATCACATTGATTTCATCATACATGTGGTATTGTATCAAATTAAGCAGCTAAAATTCGGGGACCCATCTTTGGATTTATCTCCGCTACCATCTTTGTTCAATAACGGAATGATTGATGGATTGGTTAATCAATTCATAATTTATATGACTTAATTGAGTTATAATAATGTTGTTATGTTTTTATTACTGTTAGTTTATTATTATTACCTTTATCGCAATTTTTAGTTTATATTTTATTCATTATTTTTACATATTCCTCATTGATTTCCTTCTCTCTCCCTTCTCCATTGCTCGTGGTAGTGGTTGTATCGCTGAATCTTCATAAACCGCTCTCCTTTACTCAGGGACTCTTCGCTACCAGATGACGACAATTTTAGTGGTATAGAAGTGATTCACGTCTTTGTTAATTTTGTATTACTTTAGTTATAATTTTATATAAAGTCCTATGAGGAATTTCATTTGATTATATATATATATATATATATATATAGATGGATAGATAAAAATAAGACCATATTTGACTGACACTTGCATCTTTATATGTTTTTCATGTTTCCTAAATAACATTCTTGTTACTACATCGATACAATATCATATACTTCCAATTGCCAACAGATTCAACTGTCACCAGTCATTATCAATACTTGGATAAGTTTCAAAATGGATATTTACCTTACGAAAGGAAAGTAGAATATGTTAAAGAGAAAAATCTTACTTAATGATTAGAATGGGAGAAGAAGTAGTAAGCCTCCACACAAAAGATTTTATCAAACCTAGACGCACTTCCAACACTTAGTGTTCATAGCAAGGTTGCAACATCTTACTGAGGCATACGTAACTTGACGATGAACACTAAGTGTTTAAAACGAGTCGATGTTCGATAAAATATTTTGTGTGGAGACTGAATGCTTCTTAACCTATTTAATTCATAGCTATATACTACAAAATAAATGATTACATAGTTAGTGAATTAAAACAGGGTAGTAAAGCCGTAGCAGTCAATCTATTTTAAAAGAAAATAAAATTAACTATTTTAATTGTTAATTGCATTCATTCATTCTCGCACCTCTTTATGTACACACTCGCACCAATTTCAATACATAAAAGTGAATCTAATGATGTCATTTGTCCAAGAAAAATGGTGCTTACTCGCAGTTTTCAGGTTTTGGAATAACAGTGACTGCAGTGGCTGGGCTGTATCAATCTCTGTCATCCTTGAACAAAGCTACTTCAGCACGTATTGATTACTACTTCAGACTTCAGTTGTAATTCAAAGCTAAAGTTCGAACATGTACAGAATTCTACTCCTCTATACGGAATACCTCTCTACTAATATAAAACAAATACTAATTCTCCTACAATTATAATAATAAATGCAGGCTATTTTCAGACTTAAAATATCCTTTGCATCATAAATCAATACTTAAACCTTGTTTTTTTCTTTTTAATTATGTGGACAAAATTATAGATCATACTTAAATGTTTGCCTAAAATTTAAATTTTATTTTACTATAAATAAATAATATATATTGTCATATAACTTTTGAAGCTGATCTTCATCCTACTTCACATTACAATATCTTACGTTCTTCTAAAGAAATTGAGACCTTTCTTGGATCTAACAAATTTTACAAATAGCAAATTTTATAGAAGTGGAAATTTTGAAAGTAAATTAAAAAATAAATTCCATGAATCAGTTTTATGATTGATTCTAATAGTAATGACAGATCAATGAACCACTTCTCTTTCTCGTAAACGTAAAATAGTTCATTGTGTTGGAGTTATGACATTTCCTCATCGATTGTTTTTACTCGTATATTACTTAATTATTTATTCTATTAGCAAGAGTAACTTAATCAGATATGTTTTTGAATATACATCAAGAGGGTGAAAATAAATAAATTGTTAATTTATAATCAACATTACCTAATTGCTTATAATACCAAGCATAAACTTTCTTCAAAACACACACACGCACACACACACACACACTCACACAGGTGGATGGCTCTTATTAAATCGTTAGTTTAAGGATTTTTTTAATCATCAAATACCTGGATCCTAACCCCGGCCTCACCTAAGAGAGTGCTAGTTTCCCGGTCCACCTGCCAACCTATGGACCTTACCCAATGGTAAGGGTCCAGGGTCTAGTATCCTCTTGTTCCTCTGCAAGCTACAAATGGAAGCTAGAGGAGACCCTCCCGAGAAGTACTGCTTCTCATATAGCAACTCGCTAGAGAGTTAGAAACCAACAATTTTAACAGCTCTTGCGTAGAAATCACTCATATACACATTCAGGCACACAGAAACACACACACACAACATTGCAATAAAGAGACGTTTTTACCTAATCATATGTGAATGCATACATACATGCACACACAATAAGAAATACATGATCAAATCACAATAAGAAATGGGAAAACAAGACTAAGATCTTTCAACCGTAACAAGCGGTCTTCGTCAGAGACAAAAACCCAACTAAACACTAGATGCAGAAAACATCTGGTGAGGAGTTGAGAAGAGTGGGAGGGAAACATCCTCACCAGATGTTTTCTGCATCTAGTGTTTAGTTGGGTCTTTGACTCTGACGAAGACCGCTTGTTACGGTTGAAAGATCTTAGTCTTGTTTTCCCATTTCTTATTGTGGTTTTATCATTGATTGTTGTTTCACGTGTTTATGTGAAATCTTTTTATACATACATACAAACAGTCAATCGCAAAATGACACACAATCACACACACACACACACATACAAATATAAATACTCACTGACTTTTCAATTTCAGTTAATGTGGGCAAACTTTAACTAGCACATTTGATTAAGAAGTATGGTGCTTATAATCTGTACTCAGATTTCAAATTTTAGAATAGCAACCATTCTGTAACTGTCGGTATAACAATCCGTGGCATCCTTTAACATAGCTACCTCCATCATATTGGTTCCTCTTAGATAAAATTAAATATTTATTGTTGAGATTTTTTAAATTTATGTTATTCATTGAAGAGCACACCATAGATACAGTTTTAAGGGTCCCTGCAACATGATTAAATATGCTATATTGTTATATATATATATATGTTTTATGGTTATTTGAAATTGTTATATTGTCATTTACAGTTATTTTTAACTTCTTTTATTCACATTGTTCTAATTTTAATTGTCCAAATGGATAGTGGAATATCATGTTAACGCTTTTCATCTGAAATTTTGATAAATATGCAGCTAACTTCACATAGGTCATCTAATCAATAAAAAAGTCTTATAAGTTTAGTTAATTAAAAACTAGAAATAATTGAATCAAAAGATATTTACAATTTGAAAATGCAAATAGTCTAGTTCATAAAATTTTAAAAATATATGATATATGTTCATTCGGAGCTCAAAAAAAGTGTGTAAATTAAAGTTGCATCAATCTCTATTAGCTTTAAGGTCCCAAATTTTATCAAACCAGTTTTGACTCTTCAGGAGCAGTGCTTTTTAAGATTGACTCAATAAAATGGTGACGTATACGGAGTTATAAAATTATTATTTTGATCATTGTGGTATAGCAGTATGCAATAGCAGCCTTTATCTTTTTTCGTTTGTTATTTTGACACATATAAACATTATACTCTTGAAAATATGTATTTGAAGTTAGTCAAAATGTATTATTATTTGTTAAAGTTAATCGTTACGGTTGATAAATTAGTTAAATTAACCATTTGATAGTACATGTTCACACATTTGTTAAGGGAATAAAAAAAAAAATAATTTATCTTGATCGTAATCTTTGTTTTAGTGAAAATTGATTAAGTTTTTTTTTTAGCACAGTCATGTCTGAATTTAAATCAATTACGTTTTAGGGAAAATTGATACTATGTATCTGTACAAGGATAATTAATCCATCATTTGCTTCGTATATTTCAATCATTCTCTTAAGAATGAGTCCATTCCAATGTGAAGTTAACTGAAAAATTGTGAACTAAAATTAAATTCATTTATAGAAAGGTTTTTAAAAACTGGAAAGTTTAATTGTAAAGGCAATATTAAAGAGTGAAGGGATGGAGGCATGCACAAAGGCAGGAAGGAGGCGTTAGGTTTTCGCGGAGGGCTTATCAAATTTCCATTAGGAGGCAGGGACTGGGGTTTTTGGCGGGAGACTAATCTCGTTATAACTGACGTCTCGTTAATCAAATTAAATAATGATCGAGTCGGGCTTGCCTTTTTATTACTCTCACTGGGGCACCGACTTGACGTTACATTCCATTATCCCAGAAGGCTCTAGTTTTTGCCAATGCAGATTTTTAGAAACCTCCAAAATAGAGAATAAGTATAATTGTTTTCTATTTATAAAATACCGAATGCTTCTAGTGTTATTGACTTCAGAATATATATATATATATATATATATATATATATATATATATATAGTTCAGTTAGAAATTAATAGTAATTATAAGATAAGAAAAGAAGTTGGTTTACAAATATGTGGATTGTAATCAATTATGGACAGTTGTTGCACATGCTATCTCATACAACAAAGAAATCAATAAGAAAACTGAAAAATCTTTCCAAGAAATTAATGAAAGTTGAAATAGCTGAGAAATTCATATATATATATATATATATATATATATATATATATACTTATTGGAGTGCAAAATAGATCTTCTGAATTTGAAATTCGTTATGAGTACGAGTCCTTTAAATGATTTGCTGCAAAAAGACGCGAAGCAGACAAAGCTGGACGATTTCATAAATAAATAATTTATTGTATTGTATTGTATTGTATCTATGGTAAGTTTTACAATTTAATAAATATTTCATTTATTTCAGTTTTTTTTTTACTTTGTGAGGCTAGCTATAGCCTCACAAATGGTAAAACGGTATTTCCATTTCTTCGGTTAATGTTATCACACGGTTATTGTTAGTCAACGCCTTTTCAAAGACGAACCAATCAGAGAACCCGGCTACATTTCTCTCTATTGAACGTTTGGCTGGGTTCAACGTTACTGCTAGTTAAGATTACAAACATATCGTTCACCTGTAAATTTATGGGATCTGGTCTTACTGGATTATTCGGGTGTCTGTTTCTAAAATTTTCCTGGTCAGGCATACAAGTTCCCCGAACGTGTTTTTTAGTGGCTCCAGATGTCAAGTGGAAAGTTAACCTCCTTGATAGCGTCCTCTTATTTTTCTAAAAAATTGTCAAGCATATACGGTATTCGTCTTTTTTAGGTTTAATATGGGAGTGGATTATTCTCGGAGTACTTGTGTCATCCTACTTATACTCGGTGTTCATGTAGGTCCGGTGATATATTTTAATGACTTGACCCTCTGAAGTATTCATGTTCTCATTGTGGCTGTGCCAATTTTCCATTTCTTGTTGTATTGTTGTTGTATTACACATTCTACTAGTTGTTTAGGGTATCCTTTATTAACTAATACTTGTATAAAACATAATCATGGTAATCAATAAGGCTCTGTACTAAGTAAATAAATAATAAAAAAAGAGACTAAAAAAATATATTTACAAATATTATAAAGAATAAGACATTCAATTTTACATTACAATTTAAAAAAATATTACGTTACATAAATAATGAATTAAGTTAAATAAAAAAATTAAACATTAATTTAAAAAAACATTAAATCATTAAATGACTTTAAGCAAGAACACAATACGAAATAAGAAAAAAAATGTAAAAAAATTTCATTAATTAATGATTCAGTTAGCCTTTATAACCGATTTCTTTAAATATAAGGCTGGTGTAAACTGTGCATTAATAAACCAAATATGTGTCTCCTCAGAAGCTCGTAGTGTGACTATTTACTATCAGAGAAAACTTGTCTTAGCATCTGTAACCTGTAACAATTATTAAAGGAAAGCCCGTAGTTCTTAGTGTGGATGGTGTCGGGTTGATTGGGGGTGGATATTGACCGAAGACATATGTTCATATGACGAAAGATATGTGATCGTTCATCTGCAGGTGAAGCACAGTAGATGCCAGAACTAAGTAAAATGAATCACACCTCGTTTACTCCAAACGGTAAACACAATTTTTGGAAGTATAGAAGCAACTGTCAGGGAGAGAGTAATAGGGATTACAGTAATAGTAATAGGGACGTTATAGGGATTACATGAGAAAGGATTAAGGGTTATGAATAGGACAGGCGAGATATCCTCAGCGTCCAAATAATTCAGCTCCCATAGATAACTGAATATCACTCGAAGAGATCAAGTTTCTTTTGAATATATTACCAAGGTTGTAAATACTTCTCTAAGATTGGCGAGGTGGTTTCTGGAAAATCTATATGTAAAGATGAAAGAGGACAAAATGCAGAAGAGATTGTTAATAGTAGGACTAAGTTTATGGATGACTGGAAAGCAGGTAATAGCAATATAGCAAAATTCGACGGATGAGGAAGTGAAAACAGACGTGGGGGAACAGACATCTCTGCCGTAACTAATATATATATAATTAAATTTCCATCGACCAATACAAAGTGACACACAGTGCAGCCACTTACCGTCATGGACCAGTTTAAGCTATCAATAAATGAAGAAATGAAAGTTGCATTTAAGTAATAAAAGAAAGAGAAGACAAAGGAAAAGATAAAATCATAAATTAAAAAAAATTAAAAATTATGGCTGAATTGAGAAATTATGGAAATATAGTAAAAAAGAAAATAAGTAAAAACTAACGTTTAGAATACTGAATTGTGAAAAACAAATTTATAAAAAAGAAGTGTATAAAAAAAGTAAATGTTTTCTATTTTGTCTTTCATTTTTTCCAATTTATTGATGAATGTCAGATTATTAGTAACAGTAAAATGTACAGTGAATAAATAACTGTTAAAGTTCCTGTTGTTTTCAGTGTTTTATTTTAATTATTTCTTGTAAATATAAATGTCTGGTTAAAGGAAATGTGATCTAGGTAACAATTTTAATAACTACAAAGTTTAAACAAAGTAATATAATCACAAATAAATTGTAATTTTCTATACCTTCACAAATATTATACCAGGGAATTACTTTGTGTAATCATTCACTATATTGTATTTATTCATTATTAGATACAATAAAAAATTTCCAAAAAAAAAAGTGATTTTAATATCAAATCAGCGGGTTTCGAATACATTAGGTTCTCCTTAAGGTTTATGTACAATAATGTTAAACATGACAAAAACTTATCAAGGAATCGTTTTTAAATTGAATTATAGATGGTTAAGAGATATATCTGTTAATAGTTAGAGAGTAGAATCGAAAGGGGTCATAGGAAATGACGGCTACGAGGAGTTAAGGGAGGGTAAGGGGCCAGGTAACCCAGTGCCAATGGTCTCACATCTGGACTTGTAGACCACTCCAGCCCTCGATTTATTAGATGAATAAATTTGAGCAGGTCCTCTCTCGAAAAGGACGTTAAGCCGCCTGTACCAAGTCAGAGTACTGTATATCTTTAAAGATACCAACTGTAAATACATTTGTGAAGGCAAAAATGTTGGACTCTCAACATAGAACATTCATTTTCTGGTATTTCGAAAGGTCAATATTCGGCCTATGTATGTCCCCTTGTGAGACGGCCACTGCAACCTTACCTAACCTAAGAAAAGGTAGATCATGTTGCAATTAACAGTATCGTATAGGATCTAATTCTGTGAATTGTAGCTTGATCTTTCCGATCACAAACCCCTTAAACCCATTTCTATTTCACTATAAGCAAGTATGGTTCTTTTACTCTATTTCAGTTAGTAATTTTATTATTTAATAACTTAAAACAAGATGTACTAAATGTTTATATTTAAAAAAAAAACTGACAAGAAAACTATGTGTTCGATAACCGTTTTTATAATAAAATTATTATATGCGGAAAAGTTTTCTATAATTCCTAGTCATTCATTAGAATGACTAAGAATAACCAAGAGCATTTGGTGTTATGGTTGATTGTGTTTATCCTGGACTGCGTTTTGAATGAGGCTGTCTTTTTTTTTTTTTTGATTTTTTATTACTTCTAGCTTGGGATGACATTCTGTCTGAGCTGAGATAAGGGTGACCAAGTAAGGATTGACGTCAGGTCCTGGTGGGAGAAGCAGTTTGTTTCCACCGACAGGATATTACACCGGTCAGCTTGAATCAGATAACACAAGACCTTTGATTCTGACACATTTCCTTTTCACATCTTATTTGTTCCAAATCTTCCAAACTCTTCAGATAAACACAACAACAAATCTCCTGAGATACAGATTCCAAATCATACAGATTCTCTTTTTTTTTTACAGATTCCAATATGAAGTATATTTAATGATTTTTAAATATAATCATAGAAATTTATCAATCTTCCCTCGGTTTTGTTATTTTAAATTAAACTTTTAGAATATGATTTGATTGCATTGAACTGACTAAGAATGATACAACTATAACAGTAAAATTCATAATAGTCGGTGTTACATCAGTATACCACAACCGATAAGTGCGTTCAACCTGACCTACGTCCGTATATCTCCTACCAACGTCTAATTAATTCTAATTATAATTTATTTTCTTAAGTTTATTTAATGATACGTAGATACTTATACATAAAAATATATTATATTCTAAATTCGATATTTAATAAGACAATGTAACATATTTTATTTTAAATAATATATCATATTATATGTTCATGGTAAATATAAAAATCATAAAAAAATGTAATATTTAGTTTGAAAATGAACAAATTCTTCAATAAAATAATAAATAGATACAGATTATATAATGAAGAGATCTAAGAAATAATGATGATGAAATTACAATAAAAAAAATAGCAAAAAAAAAATAAAAATAAAAACAAAGGCTTTAAAATGTTTGTAATAGTTTAAATGCAACACTAAATAATAATAAGAAATTAAGAATGTACTAAATCAGGAATATTCAAAAATTTAAACCTCATAAAAACTGATATTAACCATATATACCAATTACCAGGTATATACATAGTTTTATACAGATATATATAGTTTAGGGTTAGGGTAGTACGTATATTGAAATAGAAAAACAGGGCCTGTAGTAATCATATTGAAGGAACACCCGAATAGGGTGCGAGACAAAATTATTACAAATTTAAATATTTGAGAATGAATTTGGATAATACAGAATTATAATATTTTGAAAAAGAAATACCGTGAATTATTAGCTTAAAAGTTTAAAATTCGTAGACTTAGAAAAAAAAATTAAATACTACTGTCCGACTTGCTCAAAAAAGTGACACTGATGATTGAAAGGCACTAAGAAGTAAAACGTAAAATAGTGATCCAGGTGTTTCAAAATAAGTGTTCATGTCTATTGTTGCAGTGTTTCACATTGTTATTCAAACAATGTGGATATTCTGTCAAATTTGTTGCTTAGTATGAAACTAACCCATTATAGACTGACTATTCTTCCTACAACTCACTGGTTCACTGTAGAGCCATGAAAAGCCAAACGAAACACAGCTTGGAATATGAAATAGATTCTCAGTCGTAGATTATTCATCAATAGTGAGTCTATGACATGAAGCTAGTTGGTTATTACAATATGCACTTTAGTGCACAGAGGATCCTTTTCTAATGACTTCCTTCAGATTCTGAGGACGATTGAACCAATAAGGAAGCTACCATCACTGGATGTCAAATCCTCGTTCAAAAACATTCCAATGGGTCCAACAATTCAACTAACAGTCATGTATCCATACATCCTCAAGCCATCCCAGAAAGTATTATAAAGAAATTACCCTACCCGTGGACCACAACATCTCTATTGATATATAAGGTTAGATTATGACGTGGATATCCTGTAATATGAAGCCAGTTGTACTGTAGATATATCAATACTTGTGAAAATGTTACAAAATGGATTGAAGAACTACTGACACTTAATATCGTAGTGCTGTGGACATTAAGACTAGATATTATGTCAGAAGAGTGTAAAGATAAGCACATATGCTTCTTTGACGTACTCATTCAAGACAGCGATGCCAAATATATGAAGTTCACCCTTGTTATTCGTGAAGGATTCCTTCCTTCCAACCTCCACCGGACCTCTAATGTAGGATGCAGTTTTAAAACTTTTTTTTATGATATTATATACGTTAAAATATGCTCATCAAACACATAGTAAGGACAATTTTGTACATTTCACTCATTAATACAGTAATACGATATGTTAATGTTACAGTGTGCTAATATTCATTACAAATACGTACAGTATTAGTAACGAATTTATATAAAACAAAAATAATATACAGAACAAATATATAATTTGTACAGTAAAACAAAAAAAAATATAAGTTCAGTACACGTATGACAGTAGAATACTGTCGTTACCAATTTAAAGTCATTGAGTACGGTAAACAGTCGATAGAAAACAGCAAATTTTGAAGTGTAAACTTATAAAATATGGTACAAACAGTTACTTCTAGATAAAATTAATCATTTATTTATTCATTTATTGTATTCATTTTATTCACGTATGACGTACGGGATAAACATGGACATAAAGACTAAAACAGATACAAATCAAAAATATTTATACTTTGAGTATGACTGTTAAATTGTGAAATTTTAAACTAATTTATCAATTATACTGTACCATCTTTCTTTTTTAATTGTTTGTTCTATATTAACTGATATTGTTATTTTGAATCATTTTAATTGTATTTATGTAAGGTGAATGTGAGAGATTTTCTGCTAAAAATGGCTCAGACATTTTTGATAGGACCAACGAAAGCCCGGAAATATGCGGGTACACGAGTCTCTTACCACGAATATGTAATGGTCTACTGTAAGTTTCGTTTACCAGTTAGAAGACTCTACTGTAACAGATAGAAAAATATTCTCAATTTCAAGGATTGAATAACAAAGGCACTACAAAACAGACACAATAAATGCTGTTATTCACTGCACCTTCAAATCCTTCAACTTCGCAGCTCTTTCATGAAACTGAAACCATGTGCCATCCAAAGACAAACCTATATTAATGTTGAGTAGATATTTCAAGAATTTACAAATCATCAACCTCGCCAACTCTCCTAGAATAGGAAAGCACTTTTCCACTGAAATAAATGTACTGAATCTTACAAAACATATCAAACAGCTTTAAAGCAAGTCTTTATTGAATATGTAAAATTAAGAAAACCAATAAGATTTTAGAGCTTTAATTGTGTTATAAAAATAAAAGGATTGGAAACCATATAATGAAGAATAACACTGATACTATAGCATGTGACTTACAAAAATCCAATTTCATATTATAATACATAAATGAAAAATGGAATAGTAAAAGCTTCTGGAAAATGACGAATATATGGTAGTTATGTCATCTGCCACATTTTTCCAGAGGTTCTCTATGTACTTACAAGCCAGTGCAGAAACATACAGCTGACATTAGCAACTCAAATCTCCTTAGTAAGAACTTTAAGTAAAATTAGCAAATTTATCAGCCTTCAAATCCTAGAAGCACTGAAAATCATCAAAGTTTTGCTGTCCATCCCAAATTAATAGACACATTGATAATTGATCATTGATAATGAATAATCGAAAGATCCAAGAACTTGTCTCGTTTCCTTCCTGATATTGTAATTTCAGTTATAATTACTAGAACATTTATTTGGGAAAAACCAAACTAAATTACACTTTGATTTAAATGTAGTATGTTTGTGTTTATGAAAGTTGAATCTTAATATGTATTACAATAGTGTCTTTGAAGTAAAGGTTTCAGTTTATTTGATATATCTTTTAGATAGTTTCATAAATTCTTTAAGGTAGAAATAAGCATGTTGGAAATCATTGTAGAAATATTCCAAGAGATCCTCTCAGTATTTCTTTGACTTCCACAAAACCATATAATTTTATGGTTATGTTATCATTCCAACAATACTACGTACTACAATCCAACATAACTACGTTACAATTATATTATTATGGTAACAAAATAATTTTTATTCAAAACAGTTTTAATAATAATTGATGCATTTTAACTGCGGTAGAGAGGGAATATCATGTGGTTATATATTTATTAATACTGGGAGAGAGAGAGTAGCCCTGTGGCTTGCGTGCTCACCTCTGGACTAGTATATCCGAGGTTTCATTTTTCCAGTGGTCTCGATTTCGTCACTCGGAAGGTTAAACATTTTCAGTACTTTTTCCTTTGGAGAAGAAGTTAAGGTTTCAGTTCTGAGCTTGTCGGACATCAGGTTCTCGTTAAAGATCCCCTACTCTAAATACACTGAGTTCATAACTGAATTGGATGCCAAATAATAAATGAGCCACATAATATGACGCGTTGATAGTAAACACCTTCACTATTCATCATTTATCTATCAACTGACCCAAAAAAAAAAAAGATTTATCAATTGTTTCATTGAAGTACTCCAAATCACTCATTTTAACAGCTTTCAATTCAAATTAAAATTGAGTGAGTGATTTTACAAATATTTACAAGAAACAAAGGTAGATTGTTTTTTATGAATACAATTATATAGGATATGATATCAAATTTATGACAAAGCAATTAAGTAAAACAAAATGTTTATAATCATTAATCCACATCAAGTACAGCAAAATTATTAGCTCTGCAACAATGATTCCCTCTTGTATTTAGTGTTTTAAGCTCCTCAGAGTCTGACCTTGATTTCAGATTATTTAAGTGGTTCTGATACAGCCGATTTCATTTATAAATTAATTAATTACCACTGAATTAAATAACTCATAATCCCTTTTCAATTTTCTACAGAAATAGAACCAAATATCCTTCAACTAATGAAAATTAAAGACAACGCAAAAAGACATATATACAAAACTAAAGTTTATAGGGACTTGGTCAGTTCTTCAGGTTCAAATTAAACTCTAATTGCCAAAGTTTCAGTTTTTATTTAAAACCTTTTTCATAAGTAGAAGTATAAATTTTGAAACAGAAAAACTAAGTATTATTTTACAAATAAAAGTAGTCTGTGGATTTCAACAACAACTTTAGTTTGAATGAGCACGTGACACTGAACACGTAACTGACTCAGTTCAGTTATTCTACTATTTGATTCCAAATATTAACCCTGACCAAATTCTGAGTAGAAGAAAAAATGTTTATTAGTAACTGTGGCCAAGAAAGCAATACCTTATTATATATATATATATATATACTAGCAAACGTACCCGTCTTTGACGGAATCAAAAATTCTATTATACTTGGTATTCCAAAATATCAATTATAGTATTATACTAATACTACAATTATAAGTTATAGAATAGTAGAAAATACCATTATTAGTACAGTGCTAAACAAATGCCTCTGTATACAAAGATTAGATTTTAAGTTAGACATACACAAATCTACAATCAATGTTTCAGCTTTATGTGTCTTATGGGGGCAATATTTTGTCGACAAACCGACAGACAGAAATTATTCTAAGGGTACATGTGGCTACTCTGAAGTATGAAACGTAAAGAAAACTTGAAATGAGTTAGTTCTAATTAACGTGCTCCCAGTCAAAAGCTAGCACGCAAGCCACTGGGCTACTCTGGTTCCATACCTTACTTTATTACCAGTGTTTATATTACGCAAATATTAAATTAAAAAAATATATTTTTGTTGTATTTATGTATAATACATTTGCACTACTGTCATCGGCGAGCAAGCAAGCTACTGGCTACCCTGGCTAGATCCCTTTACTTTATTACCATTTTTTATATTATCCACATTTTAAATTCAAAAAAATATTTGTTTGTTACATTTATTTATAATACATTTGCACTACTGTCATCGGCGATCACGCAAGCCACTGGGCTACTCTGGTCCCATACCTTACATTATTACCAGTGTATTTATTAAGCAAATATTAAATTAAAAAAAAGTTTACAGTTATATATAATACATAGCAAACGTACCCGTCTTTGACGGAATCAGAATTTCCGTCATTTTTGGTATTCCAAAATGTCATTAGAAATTATAGAACAATAGAAAATACCAATATTACTACAGTGTTAAACAAATGCCTCTAAATACACTACATTAGCTGTCTGTCCTTCAAGTTCATGGTAGAAGAAAGAGTTGAAACCTCTGACCCTTGAGCAAGTAAACTACATTTGACCATGTGAGAAAAACTTGGTTTCGCTACCTTGTATTCCTGCGTTAGATGAAGTCTCCCTTTGCGACTTAGTTAACGTCATTGCGAAATAGACTCTGACCGGATTTTGGAATCATTTCAACGTAAACAGATAGTGGCTCGGAATCAATGGTATATGTGGTATACACACAGACTCCCCAATACCACATCCAGTCATTATGTCCGCCTCTATGGCATATCTGTGTAGAGCACGAACTCAGAGTCGTGTCCCGTTGCACAGTTTTTGGGGCACTCATGTTTCGTAACATGAAATTTGTTACTGCTATAAATTGCAGCATCATTGGTGCTCCTACTTTAAGTTTTTACTCATGAGCAGGCAGTCCAGGAGAAATAAATTCAGAGTCAAGAAATTCAATTAGATAATGAACTGCTTCTTCATCACTAATCGAATCTCTTTACTGACTTGTAAGTTCTTTCCTCGGCTTCATATAGCGTAAGAACTTGTTTGTTGATTTCTCCTGCCTGTTCATATTATGGGCTGAGAATTGCTCGTTTACAAAACATTTATTCTCAATAGATAGTACATCCTCAACTCTGTAAAACACCATTTCAGTGATGTCAAATACGCAATATATTCATATGCTCAATTGAAATTAAAATCAACTAACAATACCTACTTGCTTCACCTGCGTATTTTCAAAACAAACTTGTCTGTGAAGTTAGGAAAATACGCTTAAAGCCCCATAACTTCGCTTCTGTACTGAATTAATAATCTATTTAGAGCCCATATTTTAAGTTAGGCACACACAAATCCAGTGTCAATTTTTCAGCTCGCTATGTCTTATGGTGGCTGAGTTTACTTGTGACAAACATTTTTGCGTTAAACGTCAATAACTTCACTTCTACGTTGAATTTCCAAATAATTCAGAGCCTATATTTTAAGTTAGACCTACCCAAATCTACTGTAAAACTTTCAGCTTTATATGTCTAATGGTAGCTGAGTTTACTTGTGACAAAGTTTTGCGGACAAACAGACAAACCGACAAACCGACAGAAATTTTTCTAAGGGTGGATTCGGTTTCTCTAATGTATGAAACGTAAAGAAAACTTGAATTGAGTCAGTTCTAAGCAATGTACAGACAAAATCATTATTTTATTTATATAGATATATATTAAGATATCACAATAAACACGTGAAATAACAATCAATGATCAAACCACAATAAGACATGGAAAAAAAAGACTAAATCTTTCAAGCGTAACAAGCAGTCTTTGTCAGAGTCAAAAACCCAACTAAAACACTAGATGCAGAAATATGGTGAGGGGTTCAGAGGAGTGGGAGGGGAGGGGTATTTTGAAAAGGGTGCAATGTGCAAGAAAGGACAATACTCTAGGAAGGGTTGTTTGGGGAGACAAAGGAGTGCAGTAAGAAAAAACTATCCGCTACCTGGCATCCCTCTTAAAAGAGGCTATTGCCCTCCTTAAGACTGAGTCAAGTTTCAACAAACCGTTACTACAGTTTATAACACTAAATATACTAAATTTGATCAGAGAGAATTTGATAATATTTCTTAACAAATCAATTTTTCATACCTAATAAATACAGCTCCGTTCCAATCAATATGATGATTTTAATTTTTTATATGCAAGAATAAGTCACTACTTTTTTCCTATCTACTTACGTTGTATTGGTATTGTTTTACACGTGTCTTTAATGTTTTATCAGTTTGACCAAAAATTGCCATAAAATTTATATTAGTCAAACTGGTAAATCATTAAGAACACGTGTAAAACAACACCAATACAACGTAAATAGACAGGTGAAAATTAGAACCTTATTGTTGCATATAAATAATGAAAATCATCATATTGATTGGACCAGAGCTAAATTTCTTTAGTGTTGTTAAGAAATACTATCGAATGCTCTATGATTAAATTTAATAGATCAAATGTTATAAACATTAGTAACGGTTTGTTCAAACTTGATTCAGTCTTGAGGAGAGCAATAGCCTCATCTAAGGGGGTTGACAGCTAGCTTTAAAATGATGTTTCTGCATCTAGTGTTTTCAGTTGGGTTTTTGTCCCTACCAAAGACCGCTTGTTATGGTTGAAAGATCTTAGTCTTTTTCCCCCATTTCTTATTCTTGTTTGATTTTTGATATATATATACATATTTTAGATGATAATAATTCATTGCTAATTTAAGCAAAACCATGCATTAATTAAAATGTGTTGCTATCATTATGTATGTGTTTAAATTGTACTGTTAATTTAAAACTGATATAATCAATGCTTCTAATGAATTAACAGAATCAAATTATAATTAAAATTAAAGACGTTTCCATCAAATATTTTCCTTAAAAACGAAAGTGCATCATTAATTAGGTTGAAAAAGATCTAAAACCTAATTAAAACTTGTCATTTCCATCTTCTCTTTCCTACTTTTAATTATCATCCCCTTTTTTTTTAATTTGCTATAGTTCTTTTAATTATTCATTTAGTATATTTTCATCATGATAAGAAAAAAGGTGAAACAGCAATTGAATTTCCTTCTTTGATATCCACCATTAGTACTGATATGGACCTAGAACTTCCACTCAAGTGAAACTAAACTTCTCCAGATGAATAAGGATGTCAAAGTACATCAGCAAGTTGTAGAATTTTCTGTGCATTTTTCATTGTAATATGATTTTACTATTCTTATATACCGCTCAATTATTATATTTAATATATATATATATATATATATATATATTATATATAATTAAAGTTACAGCTAGAGAACACAAGAAAAAGGACTAACACTCACGAATCTCGATAATTTCGGCGTCTTGCCGTCTTCAGGAGGGAAGAAAAAAAGAAAATAAAAGGAGAAAGAATGAAGGTACGGACGTAAATGCATCCACTGGCCAATGTAAACAACGATATATATTATATACGATATATATATAATCGATATACAACGATAGATGTATATATATATATATATATATATATATATATATCGAAAACATAAAAAAACATCCATTAAAAAGATGTACTAGAACCCACTTTCAGTATTCCAACCATATATATTCAGCTTCACAGTATATATATATATATATATATATATATATATAAAAGATTTCACATAAACACGTGAAACAACAATCAATGATCAAACCACAATAAGAAATGGGAAAACAAGACTATGATCTTTCAACCGTAACAAGCGGTCTTCGTCAGAGTCAAAAACCCAACTGTCAGTTGGGTTTTTGACTCTGACAAAGACCGCTTGTTACGGTTGAAAGATCTTAGTCTTGTTTTCCTATATATATATATATATATATATTTGTCACCTCAACCACATACAAGCAACACTATCTTTCCTTTTTTTCGAGGTTGGATCTAGCTTTAAACAGTAAAACACCTTTCAGCCAACATTCGTCTGTACTTATCGACATCTTTAGGCCGATACAGAACTTAATAACAGCAACATGAATAGAATTGTTTATAAGTTGCATTATTTATATTATTATTACATACATAATTATACTAAGGTATAATTTAATACCTTAGTTTTAAATTTAAAAAAACTCATGAAAACTACATCGAAAAAGAAACTGAAAAACAACATAACTGTTGTTTAACTAAACTATATTTTTATGTCATACCTTTCGTTGTTTCTGAATATTAATAATTTTGTTAAGAGTATCTTATTTAAATTATTATAATATATATATATATATATATATATATATATATATATATATATTCAGGTAACTCACCACAAATGAATGAAAATAGTCGCTCTGAGGCCATTCGTTTTCACGTCGTCAGATAGCAAGTGAATACAAGTTGTACGCAGGTTGTGAATTTTGATTTAAAGTTGGATTAAGATTGGCATCATTGACAGTATTTTATATATATATACACCAATAAAATAAATCGATTCTTTGAGCTGAATAAAGTTGAATTTTCAAAAGAACACACAGAATTGAAGTCACTGAAACTCACTACTATATTTCAATGGCTTTGTCATAAGGAAGATAGAAATGAATAGCTCTAAAGGCTGATAACGACTGGGTTGCATTTAAAAAGAAGCACTCATACAGTATAGCTATCTTTTGGAGAGAGGGGAGACAAAAAAGATAGAGAGATAAAAGCCAAATAAGATAAACATAATAAAACAATTAACTGAAAATAACATTAAAAACTATAAACTACAAGTAAAAACCGAAACTCAAAATTAAAAAATTAAATGAGTAAGTCAAAAGGACTAAAATAAATTAAAAGAACAATTAACCGTTGAGATTAAGAGCAGGAGCTGAACTGACACCCAGAAGACTAATAAGTGCTTCACTTCTGTCTTCCTGATAACAAGGCCAGCAAAATATAGTAGTGAGTTTCAGTGACTTCATTTCTGTGTGTTATTTTGAAAATTCAACTTTATTCAGTTCAAGTAATCGATTTATTTTATTGGTTATATATATATATAATATATATATATATATATATATATATATATATGAGTTCAAAATTCAAGAAGAGTAACACACAGAGTAAGAAAACACACTTACAGACTCAAATTTTCGGGTAATCCGTCTTCAAGATAAAAGAGAAAGGGAGACCAAGCACGTTGTAGACGCAAGGGCAACTAACCAACGTGCGGTTAAGTAATGACGCAACGGGTTACTTGCCGCTGCGTCTACAACGTGCTTGATCTCCCTTTCTCTTTTCTCCTGAAGATGGGTTACCCGAAAATTTGAGTCTGTTAGTGTGTTCCCTTACTCTGTGTGTTACTCTCCTTGAATTTTGAACTCGTATTGCGTCCAGTTTGGATCGTGTTTCGTTGAATTAAGTGATATATATATATATCACTTAATGTATATATATATATATATACAAGTTTGATTAAATAATACGCCATATTTACGGTTGATTAGTTTCCTTGTGTATTTCTCAAGGGATCTGAATAATCTTCTTGTACAAACATCTAAATTGAATAGAACATTTCCAATGGTTCCATTGTCTTTACATCTTGCATTTCCCCTAATTTTACTATTGTCACAACAGTCACAACTAGTACTATTACTATTACTACTACTACTATTATCACAACTACTATTATCACTACTATCGACATGTTTCGACTGCTCGTCAGTCATCTTCTGGATAATGAGGTTCTTTGCTGAGTTGTTGGTATTTACTGCAGTTGTTGATCAGCTACGAGTAAACGTACTACAACTGCAGTAAATACCAACAACTCAGCAAAGAACCTCATTATCCAGAAGATGACTGACGAGCAGTCGAAACATGTCGATAGTAGTGATAATAGTAGTTGTGATAATAGTAGTAGTAGTAATAGTAATAGTACTAGTTGTGACTGTTGTGACAATAGTAAAATTAGTGGAAATGCAAGATGTAAAGACAATGGAACCATTGGAAATGTTCTATTCAATTTAGATGTTTGTACAAGAAGATTATTCAGATCCCTTGAGAAATACACAAGGAAACTAATCAACCGTAAATATGGCGTATTATTTAATCAAACTTGTATAAATGAAGGACTGCTTCCTAAATATACTAATATATATATATATATATATATATATATATATATATATATATATTGTGTGTGTGTGTACTTTAACACATAGAAAAGAACACAGAAAGACACTACAGAACTCACTTCGATATTTCGACATCCGTCGTCATCGGGAAGAAGTGCGAAGTACTCGCGTTGAGAAGCAAACTGCTACTGGCCTCCGTGTTAATATATTAACATATATATATATATATATATGTGTTGTGTGTGTGTGTGTGTGTGTGTGTGTGTGTGTGTGTGTGTGTGTGTGTGTGTGTGTGTGTGTGTGAGTGTGTGTGTGTGTGTGTGTGTGTGTGAGTGAGTGAGTGTGTTTGTGTTTTTGTGTACGTTTATGTACCTATACTATCAAATTTTTAAAGTAAAATATCTCTATTTTACTAAATACAATCATAAATATTATAAATTAATGCAAAATAAATTGGAATTACCTATATATTTAAATATGTAAAGGAACAGAACCTTTTTACTAAGAAAACGATAATACCTATGAAGAACCAACAAATCTTTTAAATATTTATTCCCTTTTCTTTATTTATGGCCCAACTAATCATTCTTTGCCCTATATAAACTGCATTTCAATTGTTATACGGGGTTGAATATATAACATTAATACCGATGATTTATTAATAGGTAATTTGATCTTCAAAAAATACATGAATTCAAACTGTTTTTTACATTACAAACAATTTTTATATTTGTACCGCTATATATCCTGCTATGTTGTTCTGATAATCATTCATATAAGTCTGGGACCTGTATTGCAGGTGATTAGTATTATCTGGTGTAAGACACTGTTTAGAGTTGTTAGTCTCTTGACTTAATATTCTTCCTTGAACTTATGAGTATAGAATTATTATTTTTAAACTTAATAGGTAATTATTAAATCTCAAAATATATTTTACTAGTTTTATACCTTTTGGAACAAATTTGGTGTCACATAAATTAGACGCCCTGTGCTTTAGTACTAACGCCGTCATTGTTTTGTTCTTCAATGGGTGTTGGGATTGAAAGTTAAGATATCAATTTATTTCTGGAGGTTCCTATCACCAACCAACCAAAATGATCCCATTCACGTTCCCCATAGATTATAATGTCAAGAAATAGTATGCAATTTTCTTTTTCTATTTCTAATTAAAACTTTCATTTTGAATAGAAGAAATAAAAACATTTCAACATTCTTTCTTATGTATAATGGGAAAACAGTAGGAAAAGATCCTCAACGTATAATAATGAAATTCTAAAAGGTATTTTAATTATTACCACATAAAGATATGATTCATCACTAGCTTCAGTATAGCATTGGCTTTTCATTGTATAAATTTCATTTTCAATTTGTCAAATCATTCTTTTACGACAAGAACTCAGAGTCGAAGTATTAAAAATTAATTTTATTTATATTTTCCTATTTGCATTACTTTCATATGTCATTTTATATCATATTTGTGAAGTTTAGTTGATTTCAGTTAAGAGACTAAAATTCTAGTTGAAGGTTTTGACAAGTAAACATTGTTCGTTCGTTGAAATAATGAAAATTTCATTTTCATATTCAAAAAATTCTTACTTCTGTTTATGAAAAAGGTTTTTATAAAAACCCAAACGACAGCAAAGAGGTTTGATTTTTGAACCTAAAAAATGGAACAAACCCCGATTATATAATACACCTATTCTATCAAACGATTGATATGTCATTGAATTTGGTATATATATAAATTTGAATCTTCGCTCTTAGGTCTGGTTGGTTGGTTGACTTGTGATTGAACAGTTAGTTGACTTGTCTTCACTTGTCAGTGTACAGTGAGTGTCGTTATTGTGAATGAGTGAAAGGACTATTAATCAATTGTCTATTTTTAATAAAAACTGCAATAGTTTCTTTGTCCTCCTTTCTCGAAACACTTCCACATTACAAATTGATTAATTGTTCAACTGCTGCAATGACTAAGCAACAGAAAATACTCTTTCACGTTGTGAAAAAAAGTGAAAGTAAACATGTATTGGTAGCTTTATCTTTTGATAAATGTGTTTGGTTTTTAGTTCTGCAAGAATTGGGTGAGATTTGTGTGTGTGTGTGTGTGTTAAATTCATTTATTTACAGCATGCTCCATATAAATGTTACATGTGTGTGTGTGTGTGTGTGTGTGTGTGTGTGTATTAGGTAAGTGTGTGTATATACATACAGGATAAATCTCATTATAAAAATATCAAAAAGAAACAAATAATCGATGGGTATTTTCTTTACAGCAGTTTATATACATATTTTCAGTCCATTACCTTTTATCTAAACTATTTAGAAAATAAATTTGCAATAAAGTAGTCTGATGTTACAAAACCTAAAGGACAGTGAATTGTTGGAAATAAATGGGTCCGTACTACAGCAACATCTGCCTTGTAATGAATGTTGCTTGAGTGGAATTATTCGCTAACTAGAATAAAATTAAGAATGGAGAGGGATGAGTCACGTGATAACTGGAGAGAGGCAAGTGAGCTGTAATGAGGGAATAAGCGAAAGGCTGAGGAGAAGATCGATGCTGGAAGACAAGGAGCCGAGTCTCCTATGGAAATGGAAATTCCCTTGAGAAGGCTCTGTTAGTCGCTGCCATTTCAGATTTACATCCTTATCTCCTTTCTAGACATCCAAAGTTTACAATAATTATTGATATCCTTATGATTCAATTCGCCATTATACTATTAAATAAGCGAATACATATTATTTTATTGAAATTATTTTATTAAAAAAAAATTTGTTTTATATATATATATATATTATAACACAAACTGGTTTTCCGCAATAGCTCCATAGATACTAATTGACTACTACCATTATTAACTCATACAGGAAAGCCTCAATGTGATAACAAAACTGTTTGAAACTTCAAGTTGAACAAAGTGCACTCCGGTGGGATGACTCACGGGCAAGGTATTAGATGTGGCAGAAGTTTATAATAATATTACAATTAAGTGCCTTTAAATGATTTATTTGACTAAATTAATAAAATTGATATATATATATATATATAAATTGTTTCTATAACCGAGGGAGGATATAGTTATCAAAATTCATATTTCGTGTCAGATACTAGGACCTGAATGCTGGTATCCTTTCGATAGGTAATCACACAAAGCCTAAAATCCGCAATATACTAGAAAACTTGACTGCGTCATTAATTTTGTTGAGCTTTCTTAAAATTGTTTTTATTATCTATAAAATTATTTAAATGACAAAATTTTACTCATCTCTTTCTAAAATAATTACTTTATATTTTGGTGTTATACAATACCCATTGATGTTGGTATCGCGTATTGATTAAAACTAGAACCTATTAAACAATGATAAACATTTTTATTGATAGGTGAAGATAATTATAGGTGAGGATAAAGAGACTAACGTAAGTTTGCAAATGAAAAGAGAGCAGACAAAAATAAAATAACCCTTTTTGGTACTCCCAAATTTTACAGGTAAATTATCTAAGTTTTTTTATTATTTCTTAAGTAGTATAGTATGTAATAACATTTTTGATGATATTAATATAATAAAAATTCTTAAATGAGAGTAATATATGTTTACAATATATCTTTACAATTTTAATTGTAACAATTTGACTCGAGTAGACTTTGCAAGATCTAAAATTGATTTTTTAGTTCAACGTAAATTTTAGTAATAATATTGTTGATTTAGGAAACCTTAGCATGAAAATTTTTGGTTTTATTATGAAAAAATCATATTATTTCAAAGATTATATTACTCCGTATTAATCTCTCGTTCTTCCAATTTTAGAATATGCCTTTCTGTTCAGATTTGTATTATAATCATTAACAAAATTTCCTTCAATTCGTGTATTCGAAATTCCTAAAGAAGGTTTTTCATTAGTTGAGACATCCTAGAGGTTCGTCTTATTATCCTTTCCCTTGAGCTCGATTTAATATTTCTGAATTCCTTTCGCGTAAAACCTATTATAACAACCTGTTAATATATATATTATTAAATAATTTAATTATGCAAAATTTTAAAAATTGCATCTTTACACAAAGCTTGGAGCTTATAAGAAATAACTTATAAAAAAAATTAACTGCTGAGGCTTAACATGACGTTTTTAATTTATTACTTGTGCAATCTGTTATAGTGTGGTATTTACTGATAATGGAGAATTTAAAAAATTACGTCTCCACACAAATGATCTTTTGTGTGGAGACGTAATTTTGAAATTCCCTACCATGAGTAAATACGGCACTATAACAGATTGCACAAGTAATGAATTTAATTGATAGTAGTTACCTCATTTCTTAATTGCATTGCCATCCCACATTCATACATTATAAAAACAACCAATTTATTATAAAAAAATCTGGAGTGGCCTACACTCTACTTTACTATAAGTAACTCAATGTCAAATTTCTTGAGCATATAAAACATAACGTATCATTTAAGCATGACATAAATATCTAAATGGGATATAATTATTAGCATTGCATTCGTGAGGTAGTACAGATAGTGATTGAAGGACATATCAATTTATAAGCTTATTTTTGTACATCACAAATAATTTATTATTTGCAAATAATTTCATTAGTACAACTACAGCAGTAATAACATTTTTGAAAAACCAATGTGAACATTTCTTGAAACGAAATATTATCCTACAAGAGAACATGGCTATTGTTCAAATAGCCAGTAGATTTCTTACATCGTTTACTTGACATCCTTCTACATTGAATATTAATGTAAAATTTTCAAATTTGAAACAGTAAAATACCCTTTTTTTCTCTGAAAAACATCTTAAACAGCGAAGAAAATGTTGTTTTAAGCTGATTTGTTAATTAAAGATGTACGATAAGTACAGTTATTAATCTCTAAACGAAAGATTTATATTTTGAATTATCTTTTACATTTTTGGTTTTTAACAGAATTAATATACTGGGAATTTTATGGCTTCTTAGTATTTAATAAGATCATTTTCCTTCCCCTTTGTCAAATAACATATATACGGATTTTTTTCTGAGTGAGTGTTATTATTTTCCTGCACAATATTATTCCTCTTACATCTCATATAAGTCAATAAACAATTTAAATTATTCCTTTATAAATATCAATTTTATCTCAGTGGATTTGCTCAAAAAATTTCTAAGTCAATGTAAACAATGTAAAAAAATACAAAAAATTCGACAAGTATAGCAGGTGATCTCTTAGTCTAGAATAAACAAACAGTTTTTATATCGTTGTTGCTCTTTCCCGTAATTGAAACTTCATGATTTTTTTTTTATGAATTGCTAATTTTTTGTTCCATTTTTGGTCAAGTTTTCATTTTTTTTTAACGAGCCGTTTAGCGTCAAAAAAACATTTTCTGAAAACACAAATCGTACTGTAACGCCCCTTTCGCGAATGTAATATTAGAAAAAAATATCTCAACTCATTCTCCATATAATCTTCTATTTATAGGCATAGTTTCATTCTTGTTTGTCAAACAGTATGGCTTGTATGGCTCTCACAAGGTTTGAGATTGAATTATAAGTCAAAATTTTTACATTTTATTGAAAAAAAAATATTTCCTGTTGTTTTAAAATTCTGAATATATTTTTCATTTGTTCGATTTGTAACTTCAAAGATAATGTCAAAATTTCAAAACTCTAGGGTTATCAGTTTAGGAGAAATAAATGTTTTAAAAAAAACGGTTTTTGGCAAAAAAAGTGACTTTCCCATCATGCATAATTCTTCGCAATCAAAAGGGATCTTCGTCTTTATGAGGCCCATTTTTGTGTAAAATATCAACTTGATCCATCAAAGATTCTGGACCGTAGCGTGGTAACAAGCAATGCTAACACACTCACCCACCCACCCACCCACTCACCCACCCACCCACCCACACACACACAGACATCATCGTAAAAACGTCATAAAACGACTTCTGGGACCTCAAAACATGTAATTCCGTCAAAATCTCGAGATCGAATTTTCTCACGATCACTCTACTTTACTTATAGTAAAGTAAAAATAGGATCTGCTTCATCCTTCACTGTCTGGTATGATAATAGGTGTAATGGTCTGTATAGTAGTGTAACTTTATTTTAATTTCGAAATAAAGAGATTTAAAAAAGTAATATAACATCTAGTTGTGATGTAGTTTGCTTAACTGCTATTGACTCAATGTCCTTTTATTTAATTATAATTATCATTACTATTATATGTAATTTGTGTTTATTAGTCAATTATGTCTTAATTAATGTTTAATAATAAAAAACCTTTTATTGTATAAGGATGTTGATCTTTATATAAATAAATATATGCCCACCTACTAGATGTAAAGAGAGTAGTACTAAGGGAGCTGTAATCTCAGTCAGACCTTGATCTCTTTGAAATACCACGTTCTGAGAATTTTCCCTTTAATTGCTTCTATATAATCCGAAACCAACCCCCCTTTCCGAGTGTGATGGGAAAAAGAGTCGACTTGTTCCCTTTTCTTGGATAACAAGACTTCAAGTAATTCCCTAGTTACTGTGATTCATCTATACAAGTCACAGAATTTATAATGAAATGTAACAGCGATTCTGGTATTTGTTGAAGATAAGAGATAATTTTTATATATCTCTGAAAATTGCTTGAAAATTACTCAAGCATCCACAGCATTGATGTGAAAATATAGAAATACTCTGCCAGTAGGCATGAATCGTGGGTCGCTTAAACATGAAATCAAACCTGTAATTTTTTTCAATCAAAATATCCATTTATTTTTTGATTATTACTAATATAACAAACTAATAATACAATGGACTAATATAACAAACTAGTTTAAAACTATTGGTTAAAACGTTACCAAAAAGTTATACAATTGGTTTAGTTAGTATAAATCCAGTTGTCTGTTTTCCAACGCCCACTCTTATAAGACGCTTTCACGTTTTAGTGTTGTTCTAGGGGTGACACCTCATTCATTATTTGGCACTCATTTTAGTAATGGGCCAGCTACTCTACCTTTTTATTCTACATTTATGTAGAGTCTTTAAAAGTGCTTAACCCAAGTGTAGTTAGAGTAGGGATCATTAACGAGTACCTGGCATCGTACAGACTTGGGATCGATGGTTCAACGCCAGACGTTAAGCACCGACTACGTTCTCTGATTTATTCACCTCTTTCATGAATAAACTGGGGGACAGGTGGGTATCGGACACCGGACCTACCAATTCAGAGACAAGGGTTAACCACTGAGCTAACATGGTCCCTAATATAACTCGACTAATAGTATAGTTAAAGTATACTAATTAATAGAGATTCTTCATGTAGTGACCAGGAGTTTGAATGAACCAGTTTTGTCTTGAATTTGTCTGAAATCCATACTCAAAAACACAGAAATTTTTGCTTGTTAAAGGAGGCGTAGCTAGCAACTTCAAATTAAATTGAAGGCCAAAAAATGGGCAACCTGAAATAACTTATAGTTATTCAAAGCAAAATCTATCAGTTATATTTTATCAAACCCATGCTATATTATGAATTTTATTGTCTATATGATTTATTTGTAAAATTTTTCTCTTTCACCGTTTGAATCGTTAAACTCATAAAAAACATTTAATATTGTAAAATTACAATTGAATTTGTTTACATGATATGATTTACCTAACAGTGTTGTGGGTCTTCTTCCTGGGGAAGGTCTTCTTTTATTGCTTTAAAAACTACAAATTTTTCTTCTTTTTTTTTATATGTTAGTTTTTATAAATTCATGCAAGAAAAGAATAAAAGACAAAGAAAGAGAACAATGAAAATAGCATATTTATTGTATGGATTCATTCTGTATTTAGGGTTGACAAGAAAAACATTGTAATCCTGACCAGATTTAAAATTTATTTCATCCTAAAACTGATTGAAATATGTTATTAAATGTGTTGTATGTTGTAGCAATTAAATACGTTCTACCAAAGATAAAAAGTATAAAGAACAGCTCTTGTTTTAAATAACAAAATGTCAAAAGACTGTACTTGAAACTGAGTTCTTGTATTTGTTTTCGATTTGTAGATGGAGGGACAAAAAACTAATAAAAGTTTAGGAGCAGGCTTAGAGCACTTTATCAAAGTAAACTCCCTTTCTGTGTTTGTCTTATTTCAATATTTCTCAGACGTCAGATCAAGCTTTCTTTCAACACAAGTTTGATTGACAAATTTTGTTAATAATTAATGTTTTACTGTGTCTTTGCAAAAGAAACTGATTTATAAAATAAAGTTTCATAAGTTTTTAAACTTAAATCTTTACAACTGTTTTTTAAAGCATACCCGTAATGTTATTCTTCTCTGAGCTGTGTGAATAAATTTTGTTAATATTTCAAATGTATATAGTGAATATTTCTGTTCCATGAACTTACAGTAGTCCGATAAAATTTAAATTGTCATCTTCCAAGAAATATTTTTGAAAATTATATTTATTAAACTCAAATTACATACTAGCATATTATATATATATATATCAGCTCAAAAACGAAGAAAAGCAACACACAGAGAAAGAGACACACTTACAAACTCGAATTTTCGGATGATCCGACCGATAGTCGGTTGCCGGGACGGTTTCCTGCCGTTGTGTTTCCGGCATGCTTGGTTACCCTTTCTATTTTCTCCTGAAGACGGATCATCCAAAAATTTGAGATTGTAAGTGTGTCTCTTTCTCTGTTTGATGCTTTTCTTCGTTTTTGAGCTGATTTGCGTCCAGTTTGGATCGTTTTTTCGAATTTTGAGTTATATATATATATATTAGTATATTTTGGGAGCAGACCTTCATTTAGACAAGTTTAGAAAACTGGAGAAATTAAATAAAAAACGAACACAAGTTCTGAAAAATAAATTTTAGTGAGTAACTATTATATAGTACAATCAAAAAAGAAGATGGTTATGTATGCGTTCAGATGTGGTATGGAAAATATTGCTTCAAATAAAATTGTTCAGAGAATATAACAAGAATTTACAATGATTACAGGTCATAGCATACTTATAACACATACTCTAAAGTTATAATTATATATCGGATACATATAATAATTTTTTTACAGTGATTTATAAAAATTATTGCCGTACGGTATACAACTATGTATGTATGCACCAAATATATAATATGTAATATATGTCCAAAGAACATACACCAACAAGAATATTAGGCTGTATTGAATATTTATGTAAAGTATTCTCCTTAAAAATGTTATACATTTTGCCTCTGAAATAACTAACTGAAAGGACTTTATAATTTTTCTGAAATAATATGTATTGCAAAAATGTGTCTTTAGATTCTTATAGACATTTTTTTAAAGTGCTTTAAACAAACCCAGCTACTAGGTCATTATTTCTCATGATTTTAGTAGTTCTAGAACTACTAAATCTAAATAGATATTTTTTTTTTAAATAATGAATAAGGTATTATTTCACCATTCAAACTGAAAAAAGAATTAATATTTCAAACTGAAAGAAGTTTTGAAATTATTAATTTTCATTATAACAAGCTTAGTTATTGCGTTTTTAGGACAATACTTCCTCTTATATCGGTCAAATAATAATATCGGTCAAAGTGAAGCAAACATTTTCTGATTTTAGAAATGTCCTGTAATGTACTTTCTGTTAGAAACTTTTACCAAAAAACTACGTTCTCTTTTCTGAATAAAATTAGAAGACACTTTGGTAATAAATAGCTAATGGACACCATATGGAAAAACTCTTTTTGTTTTGGATCATTTTGTAATTATACCAAAATATAGTCCTTGGGGTGTAAATAAGTTGGATAGATATCGGGAAATAGAGCCTTTCAAGAACCGTATATACTTCTAGACATCATTTGTTATTCTTAACTACATTTTGTAGACATTAGAATTTCTTTTTAGTAACTGTAAAAAAAAAGAAAAAAGTTAGCATTAACTGAAGGAAATTTCAGAATTACTGCTAACGAGGAAGGTTGTAACTTTTGCTTAAAGTTGCAAAAATGATGGCTTACATTTAATCTAATAGACTGGGAACACGATACCAGTTATACTGATTTAGGATCATAATAAATCAATAACGGAAATTAATATTAGGTATGAAATAAATAAATTAAACAGCCAAACTTGTTATAAAATTGTGAATTGAACTTAACTATGAATATTTCTTACCTATCATATTTTGTTTAAATTGACTTTTACATTTTTATCAAAAAATTGTTATAGTTTAAAATATTTTGCCAAACATTTTAAGTGCTTCAGAGAGTATTTATGAAATTTAAAAAAAAATCAGAACATATCGGAAGCTGCTAAAGAAATATTATACTGGTGTTTAAAATTCAGCGTGCAGATATCTTCTTCTTATTTGAAAATTATAAACGCTAATCTGTGGGTCCCTGGATGGGTTTCTCTATATAAATAAGTATGTAAGTATGTATATGAATATTCTCTTATTTCGACCACTTATTTTTTAAAACTATTTTTATTTTTATCTTTTTTCAAGGTTTGGTCCAGCTTCATACAACACAAGAAAAATAATATATACATATAATGCATTCATAATGTAAATTTATTAAATTAGCTAATTTCATTAAATTACCTATTTATTTTATTAATTTAAAAAGAAATTAACATAAATTTTACTGATAAAATTTGGCTTTCTCTGAAAATAAATTTTTTAGTTTATTT